>OY365813.1:29070647-29116609 GCA_959347315.1 Bimastos eiseni | reverse complement strand
CGAAACTAAGAATGTCCAAATATCAGAATACAGAGCAAATTATATGCTGAAAATAGTCGTTTTCACCTGGAAATTGGCATAAGAACGTTTTGTAAAAATTTCCATGATGCCAGAGCGCTCTGTTCGTGAGCATTTCTAGGGACCAAGCGGATTATTGTCAGACTTTAGGTTTAGATACATATTTGATAAATAAATATCAGATGTGTCGGAAACCAATGACATTATCAACAGCAGCAGAATCACCTAAATGGACAGACAGGATGAATATCATGACAGATACAAGAAGTTGCCAAATGAGAGGAGAGGAAGCGAAAGGGAGAAGCAGCAAGAGTATGCGGAGGAGGAGAAGGAGGAGGAGAAGGAGAAGGAGGAGGAGAAGAAGAAGGGGGAAGATGGGGAAAGAATGAGGAAGAGTAGGACTAAGATGAGAAAAGGAGTGGAGTAGAAGAAGGAGAAGGAGGAGGAATAAGATGATGAGGCAGAAGAGAAGGAAGAGGAGGAAGAGGAGGAGGAGAAAAAGAAGGATAATTACATATATCAGCTAAACCGTGCGTACATGTCCTTGTTCTTAAGCGATCATCAGTAAATAAGGTAAATCTTAAGACGTTGCAGGAACAGACCTATATGTAGATGCATGTGTTCACATATATATATATATATAAATGATATATATATATATGATATATATATGACACATATATATGATATATATATGATATATATATATATATGATACATATATATATATATATATATATAAAATACAAAAGCACACATATCGATACACGCATTAAGAGCCTAAGAGGCGAAGAGATGTATGCGATGGTTGCGTGCGTGTGTGCGTGTGGGAGTGGCGACAGCTTGTAAGGGGATATTTTGATTATCTTATATCTCGATGAGACGCGGAGTGTCTTGATTCCGGGGAACGTCCCACTTCTATCTATCTCTATCTCCATCTGTCTGTCTATCTGTCTGTCTGTCTATCTCTCTCCCTCACGCTCACATGTGTGAGATAGAGAAAGACAGAGAGAGAGAGAGAGAGAGAGAGAGACAGAAAGAGACATAGAGAGAAAGGCAGAGAGAGGAAGAAAATAGGCAGAGAGAGACAGATAGAGAGGCAGAGGTGGAAAGAGAGACAGACAGAGAGAGAAAGGGCACACACCTTCTCATTACCTTTCTCTCGCTCTTTCTTCTACTCTGCCTTCTTGCTTCCTTTTTTCCTGCCCATTTCCCTCACCTCCCTTCTTAACCGACCCATTCTTGCACCACTCATCAACCCGTCACTCTGTCTGTCCCTCCGTCCGTCCCTCTCTCTCTCTTTCTCTCTCTCTCTGTATGTCTCTCTGCCTTCATCTCTCTCCCTCTCCCACCGTCTTCACCCGTGTGTCTACCACTCCAATCCAGACTTTTATAACTCGTCGCGTTTCATCTATCCTCCTACTTCTCACGCGCCGCATTGCAACATCAGTCAACATCGTTTGCTACAACCTACCTCCCTCCTCCCTCCTCCCTCCTCTTTCCTCCCTCTTCCCTCCTCCCTCCTTCCTCCTCCCTCCTCCCTCCTCTCTCCTCCCTCCTCCCTCCTCTCTCCTCCCTCCTCTCTCCTTCCTCCTCTCTCCTCCCTCCTCCCTCCTTCCTCCTCCCTCCTCCCTCCTCCCTCCTCTCTCCTCCCTCCTCCCTCCTCCCTCCTCTCTCCTCCCTCCTCTCTCCTCCCTCCTCCCTCCTCCCTCCTCCCTCCTCCCTCCTCCCTCCTCCCTCCTCCCTCCTCCCTCCTCCCTCCTCCCTCCTCCCTCCTCCCTCCTCCCTCCTCCCTCCTCCCTCCTCCCTCCTCCCTCCTCCCTCCTCCCTCCTCCCTCCTCCCTCCTCCCTCCTCCCTCCTCCCTCCTCCCTCCTCCCTCCTCCCTCCTCCCTCCTCCCTTCTCCCTCCTCCCTCCTCCCTCCTCCCTCCACACTCCACCCTCCTCTCTCCTACATCCTCTCTCTCCTCTCTTCTCTCGCTTCTCTCTCCTCCATCCTTCCTCCTCTTTTCTCAATTTTTCCTTCTCCCTTCTTCCTTCACTCATCTCCCTTCTCCCATCTCCCTCCTACATTCTCCATCAACCCGCCTTCATCCTCCCTGCTCCATCTTTTCCTTTTTCCCTCCTTCTCCTCATCTCATACTTCCCGCATCCTATTTGTCAATCATGCTTCTACCATATCTCTTGCTTCATTCATCCTCCTCAAACTCAATGTTCCAATCGAACCCCTCCTCTCCAGCCTCCTCTCCAGCCTCCTCTCCAGCCTCCTCTCCAGCCTCCTCTCCAGCCTCCTCTCCAGCCTCCTCTCCAGCCTCCTCTCCAGCCTCCTCTCCTCGTCCTCCCCACATTTCGTCATTCCGAAGTTCCGTCTTCGTTTCTGCCTCTGCCTCTGGTTCCGTCAGACAGGACGGAGCCAGAACCAGTTTCTCTCTCTCCATCTCTCTGTCTCTCATTCACTCTCTCTGCCTACCTGCCTGCCTCTCTCCCCTCCATCTCTCTCCCTGTCTCTCTGGCTCTGTCTATCTGTCTCTCTCGTTCTCTCTCTCACACATACACCCCCTTGGGACCTAATCCGTCACAAACTTCATAACCATTACGTCTTCTTTTTTGACGAATTTCACACAGAGCATGAAAATGTAGCATCTGATATATCGATCAGATATATATATATATTTTAATGCATATATATATTATATATATAGATGCATATAATGTGAGACCGATTGATATATAACACATAGGCCTAATATTATACAGCACCAGACTAAATATATCATAAGTCATATACCAGCCAAACGATCGACACACACACACACACACACACACACACACACACACACACACACACACACACACACACACACACACACACATACACACATACACCAACAAACACACCTACACACACACACACGCTTACATACAGGCATAGGCCTATATGATAACTTTAAAGATAAATAGGCCTTTGGCATAATAATGATTGTAACCTCCAAACTTGTAAAGCGCAACCTGAAATCCAAGCGCAGGGCACCAGCTTATTCACGTGCGCTGCGTCGAATCAGAGGGGTTCTCCAGAATGTCAGAAGAGGCAGAGTTGCTGTTAGGGAGGATATCGTTTTGGTCGCGGATTGGAGGGTGGACGATCAAGTAACGAGTCTCGTTAAGAGTTCTTGAAATGGAGAGACTTGAGTATAAAACTGAAATGCATGATAGCATAATCATTATTACGCACAATATATTCGTCCTGCCGCTCGCGCTATTACGAATGCAATCACTGAGTGCTGTTGTATACAACTATGCATGTATACATGTATACATGTATACATGTATACGTTGATCTGAATTTAGTTGCAACGCTATGCATACGGAAATTTCCGATTCGGCTGAGATCTAAATCCTGGACTCAACTACCGACAGCCGTCCAACCCGTTCACAAATCGACCATTCTTACAACTGGAGCAACAACGGTGTCTGCATAATAGAGACATTTCTTCGACGAACCAAGTCACGAACTCGTTGGACTTAGCAAGTGTCGAAATAGCAATTGCCCGGCTCCACGATAAATGGTCCTCGAAGCAAATCAGCCCTGAAGGTCATGACCTAACATTGCTTCCGTCCAACCTTTGACCTCGAGGTCAGCTCCACTTCCCTTGTGATCGAAAGGAAACACTTAGACGGAGACAGACAGACAGACGGACGGACGGACGGACAGACAGACACAGACATAGAGAGTGAGAGAAGAGACAGACAGCGATAGAGAGAGTGAACTCTATTATAGACACACGAAACACCTTTTCGTGAGCGGGGTACATCAAGTTCTCGACAAGACGGGTGGTTATTGGGATTACGGAAAGATCACAATGGCCGGATGCAGCCGTCAAAGGTCACACCCGGTTCACGGGGTCAAGGAATGTTGCAATGCACACTGTTGAGCTCGGACAGCAGTACTTTGAGTAGAGAGACATTTTGCCGATGAATACAGACAAAAGACAGGTAGACACATAGACAGATACAGATACACAGTCAGACAGCCCCACACACAAATCCCCACAGGCATCCACCCACAGACACCGAACGACAGACACAGTCCCTCAAACACAGCCCCACAGACACCCCAGCAAACACCCGCTCCACAGACATAACCCCACAGATACCCCAGCAAACACCCTCCCTACAGACACAGTCCAACTGTCATTGGAGAGGCAGGAGAGCGGTTGATGTCGATCCAGTCTTCTCGCCTCCATGCAGCCTGGAATCTTCCTCCTTTTCCACGCGGAAAGAGTCATCATTAGTTGAAAGCGATCATGTCAATTATGCCCTCTTATCCCGCTCCACTTCCGTCCCTACATGCAATGCCGCTAAGCCTTTATTAAACCGCTCAAGTCTCCGAGTCCACTCAACTCAGCATTCGCCCCGCTTATATCCACAGCACCCTACATTCAGATATCAACCCTGTCACATATGCATAAGACAATTTAAATACAGATGAACAACAACACGTAACATCTAAAGTAAAATTATGCTATAAATATCAGCATCGTCATGTGAGTCAGTATAACTATGTTTGACACGTCTGAAACCCATTTATAATTATATTATTATCTAAAAGGGCGTTCGCCTAAACACGATTCCTCAACATGATATAATGCAAAATATATATCATAATCTATTATGTAGATTGGGAAAAATATGGAAGATATTGTGACAAAATGTATTACATGTATGTGGGACAAAAAATACATATTAATATATTGCAGTTATATGTATTAAATATCAGATAAAAATATATGGAAGATACTGTCTCAATACGTATTATAGATAAAAAAATATACGGAAGATATGTGGCAATAAGAATAACAGGATAAAAACTAAAAGGTACGTATGTTATATATATGTAATATATATGTAATATATATGTAATATATATGTAATATATATGTAATATATATGTAGGCCTATCAATCAATCAATGAAACTTGATATAGAGCCTCTTCAAGTAATTTACTCCGAGGAGCGTCCATGCAGTCCAACCACAGCCAAAGAGCACAGATATAATAGAAGAGTAGAAAGAAGATGAGGAGATCTATAGGTAAATACCGGAGGTCCAGAGGAAGATGGGCTGTTAGGAAGGAATAGGGCCCACACGTACGAACACACACTGAAAGAGAGAGAGAGAAAAAAAGGAAAGAAAAAGAGAGAGAGAGAGAGAGAATGAGAAAGAGAAAGAGAGAGAGAGAGAGAGATCAATATTTGGATAAAAATCAGAAGGGCAGTCTTTAAGCTGGCCTGACTATGGAATGCTAACGACTTCATTAATATCCGGTTTCGAGTTTGATTTTAACTTTTAAATTAAGGGGTATCCATTCACATTTTTACCACTTATTTTTCCATATCATCATTTATGTATTTGTCAACCACTATAATATGTCGTAAATTACTATTGTATTGAACTTTCTTACTTAATGTCGTCGTCGATGTGACCGCCATTTCTGGCCTATTCTAGTAATTGCGGCAATTCAAAACGGCGTTGATGAAAAAATTCCTACAGGACTATGAATGGATATAAATAGGTATGATTATTGTCCCTCTCCCGAATAATAACTGACATGTGTACAGATATTCTTATATTACATGTGCTGGCTGTAATAGATTTAGACACGGTTTGCCCATTGACTACTACTATCTTATTTTAGTTGCTATTTATAGAATCCTCTTGTATCCTTTAATACTATTTCGAAAGGGTTAGGTTACTCCATAGTTGTTATCAATTGATGATAATTATCAACCACACACACTCATGCACACACACAAACACACACACACACATACACAAACACACAAACACACACACACATACACAAACGCACAAACACACACACACATACACAAACACACAAACACACACACACATACACAAACACACAAACACACACACACACATACACAAACACACAAACACACACAAACACATACACAAACACACAAACACACACACATACACAAGAACACAAACACACACACACATACACAAACACACACACACATACACAAACACACAAACACACACACATACACAAGAACACAAACACACACACATACACAAACACACATACATACATACATACATAAAATGTCCCTTCAAATGAGTCAATATTTTATATAATAACATTATATGTATTATAGATAAAAAATATACGAAAGATATGTGGCATCATGAATTACATATATATATATATATATATGTATAGAGAGACATATTATACATATATATATATATAATATATATATATGCGTTGAATAACAGGGCAGAGCATAGATATAGAAAACATAGAGATTTATGCGTTGCAACGCATCTGTTTAATTGTGGGTACATATCTCTATGGTTTGCCTTCAGTCTATGTTCTTGTTCAATGTCGTTTCTCCTTCCCGTTCTCCTCCTCCTCCTCCTTTCTCAGCTCCCTCCTCTTCCTATTTATCTTCTTCCTCCTCCCCTCTACTTTTACACCTATTCCCTTTTCCATATCCTCCTCCTCTTCCCGCTGTCCTCCCTACTCTTCTTCACCGTCCTCTCCCTTCTCTTTTCTCCAACACCCTTCTCTTCCGCACCATCTTCCTAAGCGATCTATCTTCCCATTCCCCTCCTCTTACTCCTCCTCCTCTTCTTCGCCACCTTCCCTCCCTTCTCTTCCTCTTACTCTCTCCTCTCCCACACCCTCTCTCCAAGCCTCCTCTTCCTGCCTTTTCTCCTCCTACCTTTCTCCATCATCCTCTCCTCTTCTTTTCCTCCTGCCACCTCCTTTCTGGACCTCGTCTTCCTCCTCTTCTTCTTTCTCCTCCAATTCTCCTCTTTTTCCTCGTCTTCCTCAAGTTCTTCTTCCTCTTCTTCCTCCTCTTCTTCCACTTCTTCCACTTCTTCCTCCTCTTCTTCCTCCTCTTCCTCCTCCTCTTCCTCCTCCTCTTTCTTCTGCTCCTCTTCCTCCTCTTCTTCCTCCTCTTCCTCCTCCTCTTTCTTCTGCTCCTCTTCCTCCTCTTCCTCCTCCTCTTTCTTCTGCTCCTCTTCCTCCTCTTCTTCCTCCTCTTCCTCCTCTTTCTTCTGCTCCTCTTCCTCCTCTTCCTCCTCCTCTTTCTTCTGCTCCTCTTCCTCCTCTTCTTCCTCCTCTTCCTCCTCTTTCTTCTGCTCCTCTTCCTCCTCTTCTTCCTCCTCTTCCTCCTCTTTCTTCTGCTCCTCTTCCTCCTCTTCCTCCTCCTCTTTCTTCTGCTCCTCTTCCTCCTCTTCTTCCTCTTCCTCCTCCTCTTTCTTCTGCTCCTCTTCCTCCTCTTCTTCCTCCTCTTCCTCCTCTTTCTTCTGCTCCTCTTCTTCCTCCTCTTCCTCCTCTTTCTTCTGCTCCTCTTCCTCCTCTTCTTCCTCCTCTTCCTCCTCTTTCTTCTGCTCCTCTTCCTCCTCTTCCTCCTCCTCTTTCTTCTGCTCCTCTTCCTCCTCTTCTTCCTCCTCTTCCTCCTCTTTCTTCTGCTCCTCTTCCTCCTCTTCCTCCTTCTCTTTCTTCTGCTCCTCTTCCTCCTCTTCTTCCTCCTCTTCCTCCTCTTTCTTCTGCTCCTCTTCCTCCTCTTCTTCCTCCTCTTCCTCCTCTTTCTTCTGCTCCTCTTCCTCCTCTTCCTCCTCCTCTTTCTTCTGCTCCTCTTCCTCCTCTTCTTCCTCCTCTTCCTCCTCTTTCTTCTGCTCCTCTTCCTCCTCTTCTTCCTCCTCTTCCTCCTCTTTCTTCTGCTCCTCTTCCTCCTCTTCCTCCTCCTCTTTCTTCTGCTCCTCTTCCTCCTCTTCTTCCTCTTCCTCCTCCTCTTTCTTCTGCTCCTCTTCCTCCTCTTCTTCCTCCTCTTCCTCCTCCTCTTTCTTCTGCTCCTCTTCCTCCTCTTCTTCCTCCTCTTCCTCCTCTTTCTTCTGCTCCTCTTCCTCCTCTTCCTCCTCCTCTTTCTTCTGCTCCTCTTCCTCCTCTTCTTCCTCCTCTTCCTCCTCTTTCTTCTTCCCCTACTCCTTCCCCTTCCCCCTCATGCGCAGCATCTGCATCGAAGCAACGTGCGACCTAATAACAAGCAGTCCAGTTTTATCAGCTGCAAGAATAGCAGCACCGCTGGCCATCACAGACTGACCATTCACTGACCATTCATTGACCAATCACCATCCATCTGTTCAACTATCCGAAACACTTAACCGTCGATAGAACATACAACGAATATACTCCGGCAGTTTCTATATCTGTCTCTGCTATCGTTGCTCCACACGTACCACATACACACACACGCACGCACGCACACAAACACATATACACATATATATATATATACATACATATATACATTGTCTATATGTATACATATATACATATATGCACACATATATACAAGCACACGTACACACGAGCGCCTCTGGGTAGATATCTTGAAGGAGCGCTATAGAAATGATCGATTACATGATTACACATATGTAAGCAAGTAACTAATTTCTTTGATACGAACCTCTGCAATCGCGCGGCCTACACAGCCAAACATTCGACAGACACAGCGGTATACACAACCCAAAAGCTTTGTTATAAAGGAGTTGAGTAAATAACAAAAGATGAATGTCATAAACGATTTGTACTCTTATATAATCATCCTTATGATAATCCACAGCGGCTAAAGTCATCCGCTCAAGGGTCATCATTGATCAATCAATCAATCAGTGATCGATCAATAAAACTTTATATAGCGTCTCTTCGAAAAATCTACTCGGAGGCGCTTCCAGTCAAACCTCCGCCAAAGAAGATTGCTTTAAGAGTAGAACAGAGAGAGGGGGATAGAGAGTTCCTTGATAATATAGCAGTTTCAGTTTTGCGACACTGCGTGATAACAGAGATCATCAGCGTCACCCTCCTCCTTCATCCAGGCTTGGGACTGGCACTGCGAGAGGGTGAACAGTGGCGGAGATTGCATCCTGGATGTGATCGAGCGCGCCGCGTATGACGAACTCCATATATATATGATACTCCATGTGTATCTCTGTGAGTTCAGGCAGCGCCAAAAGCCGTAGCTGCGGATGACGGTTGCCTTCATTCACGTGGTCCTTGGCTGATAGGACTTGCATGGCGGTCTGCTCCGCGTCGAGCCATGTGCGGCCAAAGATGGCAAGAAGATTCCGAACGGGTAAGCAGGGTGACACATGACGCAGGGATATCGCACCAAGCCACAGAGCCTCTGCTTCTATGGAGTAATTCGATTTAGAAGAGTTAGTTTGTTTCGAGGTAAGTGTGTATGATTTGACCAATCGAAATTGAGAGAGATGGAGGCAGTAGCGTAGGCAGAGGCAGAAGCAGAGACAGAGACAGAGACAGAGGAAGAGAAAGAGACAGATTCACTTCACCAGTCTGCCTTCTCTTATTTTTCTGTTCAATTCTGCATTTGGATTTTTACACGCAACCCTCAAATTCACACACACACACACACACACACACACACACACACACACACACACACACACACACACACACACACACACACACACAACACACACACACACGTTTGCATAAGTACATGTACACATATGCAGACACGCATGCACACACTGGCACGTCTGCATACACACGTGTAATGTTGTGTACAGGCGTAGAGTCCAAAGGTAACCATTCGATTCGTTAGATTAATTAATCAATTACTTTATTTATTTATTCATTTATTAGGATATTAGGAGGATTTATATAGCGTCCCTTTAGGACCATCTACTCAGAAGCGCTCTCGACCCAACCCCGGCTATGTAGGACAGCTTAAAGCTCGGTAAGGACCACAGTGGAGTGTCCCCTGGGCACTACGAGGTGGGTGACAGAGGCCCCATTTTAGCTTACAGGACCAGGAACCGAGAAGTCTCGCCGCTGTCTTGTGAAGTCCGTGAGCTTGTCATTAAGACTAAACGCCTCTGTGGAGAGGTGGCCCTCTGAAGCGGCGCTATATAAATGTGGGTTTACGATTACCCCTTGCCGTCTCTCTGTGTGGGATTAGTTGCTTATATTCGACTTAAGCATCGCTAAGGTTTCAACGCACTGGCAATTAGCGATCAGTCTTATAGCTCCGCTTGACTGATATTAATGTTAAGTGGACGGTGGACTAAGCAGTCTTATCGTTTAGCTTTAGTTTCTGGATGAAGGATTATTACGACTGTATGTAATCGGATCAGTGACTCCCTCCTTCTTGCCCTCTCTCTGTCTATGTCTGTCTGTCTGTCTGTCTGTCTGCCTGTTTGTCTGTATGCCTCTACCTGTGTCTATATCTCTGTCTATCTGTTTGCCTATATCTGTCTGTCTGCCTGCCTCCCTGTCAGTCTGCCTGACTCTGTCTGTATCTATAGCACTGTCTCTGTCTACATGTCTGTCTGCTTTCCTGCCTGTCTGTATGCCTGCCTGCGTGCCTGTCAGTTTGTCTGACTCTGCCCACGTCTCTATCTCTGTCTCTGTCCATCTGTCTGTCTTCCTGCCCGTATGTCTGCCAGTCTGTCTAACACTATATCTGTATCTCTGTCTGTCTGTCTGTCTATCTAGCTTCACATATCATAACCGACATGCTGTTTAAAAACCTGATAAATGTGTGTACTTGTGTACTGGTCATACTCCACTGTCATATATTATAGGCACCTAACTATATAACATCATTTATATATTTAAAATGAATATATATATATATATATGATATATATATATATATTATATACATTGTATTTATTTATGCTAAAGTTTATATAGCGCGACTTATATGTCTAATTATACGGTTTTCTGTAAGATTCTTTATGTATAAGCGAGCGGCCATAGCTGGTCTTTATCTCTGGTATAGAGAGCGCTTATCAGGCGATAATGTGGTTTTAACGAGTCCTTTAGGCATGGTTATATGAGCCAAGGTGTTTCCGTATTCCATGGTGGCTAAACACGGCGTTCTTATATGGGCTATAATCGGTAGTTATGCTGCAGTGATGGTAGAACGAAGGATGGAGTGAAGATGGGAGAGAGAGGAGTCGTCGTCGTCGGAAGATGGAGGGAGGAAAGGGATAAGGGTGGTTGGGAAAGATAGTGCTCATGGTATTAGCAGCAGTGGTAGAATGTATTGGGTAGGATGGATAGCAGTGTCATTAGTAGTATCGCAAAGGTGGCACCGATAGCAGCATCACCAGTAGTGACGTGATGTAATCGTACATTTATATAGCGCTCCTTTATGATCTCTACTCAAAGGCGCACTCTGTGCTGGCCTAAATGATGTCAAAAGTCATAGTGAACGAGTAAGATATATCTGTTAGCAAAAACTCTGCAGATTAAGTTGGAAAGAGTCAAAACTGTTGGGTCCAAGCACATGCGTGGTATCAACCAATGGATTCCCTTCGATAACTGAAAGACGACATGGTATTAGCCCAATTAGCATCTGTGGTTAGCCCCTCGCTCTGGAACAGGATCCAGTAGGCGTTGCGCTTGTCACCCAGGGTCCACTCGGACTCCTTTTATACTCAACTTGAAACTGTTCTTTTCAACCGTGCCGGGTTCGGAAGAACTCATGAGTAGCAGCCTGTAAGGGGTGCTATGTAAATCTTCGCAATGAAGGATTGGATGAATCTTTAAAAGTAGCACCAGGAGTAGCATAAGTATTTCGATGAGCATAGCAACTGTGTGCCCAGTCTCATGTTTTTATGTTCCTGTAAGGCTTACCTTATAACGGCTCCTTAATTGGCAAAAACAGCCAGTCGCAAACCGACGATTTATTTATATAGCGCTCAATATAATGATCCCGCGTGTGTACGGATTGTCTTTCCTTGAAGGCGCCAATCAATGTAAGCGAGGGGGACGTGCTCTCGTCTACCCCATGGGGTCCGTTTGGGGATAGAGCCCCATGGGTAGAGTACATGTAAACTCATCGACAGCCTTACACGTCGTGCGTCATATGATATGTCCGAGTATCCGAACATTTGTATAGCGGTCGTATATGCAAATATAATATTCTTGGTGTCCTATGTAATCTCCACAATGAAGACAGCTTATTAAAGATCACAGATATAACGAGTCTTTCTTTATTCGCTCATTTGCATCCGCCCAGGTAATTACATTTCTATATTCTCACACAATTGTAATTAATATTTTGACGCATGCACACACACACAATCACACATACATACGCACATTCACATACACACACACACACATACACACATACACATACACACACATACACATACACACCTATACACACACATACACACGCACATACACACATACATACATACGCATACACACATACACTTAAAGCCAGGTTAATCCGGGAAAGCATTCTGGAAAACGATTACTCCTATCAAAGAGCTAAATAAGTCAACTGCACTTTGTGGCCATACAAATATGAATACTTAAGGTCAAAATTAAACCCGAGGGGTAAACAAACTTTCTTACTTGTTTTGGTTGAAGCCAATATCCTTCTGAACACCTGTTTCGATGACCTTGCTGCGATGTGTGGTGATGCGGTTGGAAGCAAAGCAAACCACAATCTCAATCTATTTGCCGAGATCGAGCAGAGGAAGTCGCTTACGTTCTGTCACCTCACTTCATTCTCTGTGACAACACTCAACTTTCTTTCTCTACTGTCGCCGAAAAAATTGAATATCTAACTTCTGGTATCTCGTGACTATTAATTTATATTGATACTCTTTCAAACACTGCAAATATTGTTTTGAATTCCGCCATTTTTGGCGCTCTGACAGTGCCAGTCCCAAGCCTGGATAAAAAAAGGAGGGCGACGCTAATCATCTTCATCCCACAGCGTCCATAAACTGCAACTATTGCTACTCTTTAATAATCAACACCGGAACCATTATTAAGCTTCAACTCAATCTTTTATACGTTGTTAACATAGATGACCAATACTTTCTCATCAATTTCACTTTGGCGCCACACCTGCTAGCGTGTGATTATCTACCTGGGCAACTAATTACCAATGCAAGGGCAGCTTGTTAATTACATCCTCGGCTCAGTGCATACGTTAACGCATACGTATAATCATGCACATACATACATAACATGCATGGATACTTACACACATCAATTGCACTTGAAATAGCGCCTCCTCATGTACTCTACTCAAAGGCACTACAACATAACCCGTGCGACGACGGGTTCCCCGGCTAGTAAGACATAAGTTGCGTTTACTGAATTCCGGTCCAGCAGCGCCTTTTGTAAAGGATCTGTATAATTGTCTGGAACTGCATGTGTCTTGAGCAGTGTGCTTGTTTGTCCTCGGAATCTCTTCACCTGAAATACGGCCTGTTCTGTTCGCCGATCTTTTCTTTCTGTTTCCAGAGGCGACTTTGTGGTTCCAAATACTAGCACTGCTACGTGACAGAATAGAGCTTTCTCAATTGCAGGTCCCAGTGTTTGGAACAGCCTTCATCTGACCTGCGCTCTCTCCCGCGGGGGCCGTCTACGTCCTTCTATAACATCTCCAGTCTTTGACCGGGTCTGGGTCGGGAGCGCCTCTGAATAGTTATACGCGCCATATAAACTGCATAGATAGATGGATAGATGTCAAATGTCTAGTTGATTGTTGTCATGGGTTTTGTGAACGATATATACTGTTACAATAGAGTATGTTATTTCATTTACATAAATGCATAATATAGTCACAACCGTGTAATCTCATATATATATATATATATATATATACTTTGATTTTTTGTTATATATCACTTTGGATTATGGACGTCTAACAAACGCTGCAGTTAAAAATTATACAACTTCTGAAAACCCGAAAACGACATACTGCCTGGCGGCAAATAGGCAAATAGGGTCTTCTGGGCGTCTATCTCACCCCTGCCCTTTAACCGACTCAGCTGTGAAGGAAGGGACGGTAAACTCCAGCCGATGACGGATAACCAGCTCTTATATGCCGAGGCTAAGTAAACGATGCCTCTAGCAATTGGTGACAAATATTAGCTTAAGGGACTGCTTTTCTCGTTAGAGATGTAAAAGTCTCCGATTTGTAGGACAATATTTATATATGGGTCGAAAATAGTGCATATTCTGGCACAAATGCGCAGTTGACATTGTAGAATGTTAAGTTGACATTGTAGAATGTTAAGTTGACATTGTAGAATGTTAAGTTGAAATTGTCGAATGTTAAGTTGACTTTGTCCAGTGCGCAGCTGACTTAATCCAGTTGACTTGCTGGAGTGTGCAGTGTAAATTTTTAAGTTTAGCTCAAGTCAAAGACACGATTCAAGTCGAACGACTGGAGTTGTACTCACTGGTTCAGATCAGGTTTGAAAATTTGAGGGAATGTTTTGCCATTTTGAGTTTTTAGGAGCTGATCAATAAAACGGTTGAACGTCTCCACTCTAGAAGGCAATGATCGGAGTCATGAATGATCGCTAGGAGAGTCATCAACAAAAACACCCTGCCCTACGTAATACACAGAATGATACAGTTGATGCTTTGGAATGAACGTAGTGCCGCCGCCCTAACTTTGGCTATGGTGTTATTGGAGCTGGTTATACGACACGTGTCCGCCGGGGCCAATAGGCTAGAGGACACACGTGTCCTCGAATACCGCGTCCTCGAGGAACAGCCGCCCAACACCCTGATCGGAGATATCGTCCAGGACTCCGGCCTTGACACCATGTACACCCCTGAGACAAGACGGACCTTCAAGTATCACCTGCTCTCCGTCCAGCTGACTGCTCCCAACTCCGGTACCGTCAATCGCAGCCTCGACCACCTGTTTGCCGTCGACACCTGGACTGGGATACTAAGGACCTCGGTGACCGTTGACCGCGAAGTAATCTGTCCACGAACTCTTACCTGCAGCCTCCAAATTGACCTCTCCGTCGTTCCGGCCATGTACTTCCGGGTCATGAAGGTCATCGTCGATGTAATCGACATCAACGACAATGCGCCGAGGTTCGAAGATGACCCGCTGACAATGGAGGTCAACGAACTGACCCCGGCTGGAACCAGCTACCCCCTCCCGGACCCCGTCGACCTTGACAGTGGCAGCTACGGACTCAAGGACTACCGACTTAGCGTAGAGAGGGGCGAGGAGAACCTCTTCGAGCTGCGCGTCCTTAACAGCACCGACGGTACAGTCGACCTCTTCCTCGTTCTGCTCGGCCGGCTGGACCACGAGGCTAAGGTCAGGCACTCTGTGGTGGTGACGGCTTTTGACGGAGGAATCCATCGCCTCTCCGGAGCCCTGACCGTAGATATATCCGTAATAGACGCCAATGACAATTCTCCCCACTTCGACCACCCTAGCTACGAGTTCGCCATCTACGAAGACGTACCTCTCGGAGCTGTGATCGGGCGGCTGGGGGCACACGACGCCGACGCCGGCCGCAACTCTGAGATCGTATATGGGCTGACCAGGAGCACCCTCACCCAACACGGGAACCTCTTCAGAGTAGATCCTATCACAGGAGACCTGAAAGTGGTGGGCACGCTCGACTACGAGCGCTGTGCAGAGTTCAGCCTTGGTGTCGTTGCCACGGATACGGGTCACGTGCCGTTGTCTGACTATGCCAAGGTCTTCGTGAGGGTACTCGACGTCAACGATCACGCGCCGCAGGTCACCGTCAACTCGCTGACGCCGGACGGGGTCTTACGTGTCTCGGAGAACGCCCCAGTGGGCTCGTTCGTCGCCCACCTTTCAGTCAGTGACAGGGACACCCCAGGTCACGTGCAGGTCACGTGCGGTCTAGCATCATCATCATCCTTCTCCTCCTCTTCCTCCTCTTCCTCCTCCTCCTCCTCCGAGAGCATTGTAGACTTCGTCCTGTCGCGAATGGGACAGTCCGAGTACAAGGTCACGACGGCAAGGTCGTTCGATCGGGAGGTCGAAGACCGGCACGTGATCACGATCACGTGCGAGGACCACGGGCAGCCGAGTCTCGTGACGTCGATGGAGGTTGTTGTTCACGTGTCCGACGAGAATGACTGCGTTCCAGAATTCTCCTCCGAGACCTACACAATCCGGGTGGCCGAAAACAACCACGTTGGGACGGTCCTGGGCCGCGTGGAAGTCAGCGACTGCGACGATGGCGTCAACGCTCGATTGATCTACTCCGTCGAGGGCAGGACTCCCTCAGTGGACGACGATGAGGCAAGACCTGCTCTGAGCATCGACCCACTGAATGGGACTCTGCGAGCTGACTCAGTCTTCGATTATGAAATCCAACGTCTGTACGTGTTCCTCGTGGTGGTAAGGGACTCCGGTCAGGCACCGCTCTCCTCCACTTCGACCGTCAGCGTCCACGTTCTCGACGTCAACGACGAAGCCCCTAGGTTCCTCGAGCTGAACTACACCTTCCACCTGCCCGAGAACCTCGAAAATGTGGTGGATGTCGGGCAGGTCCTGGCCGTCGATGACGACGATTATCCATTCAATATGATACTGTACAGCATCCGCTCCATCACCACCTACGCCCAGCATCTGTCTCGATCAACATCTGTATCCTCCTCTGTCCCTACTTCCTCCTCTTCACCTTTGCAGTCCTTCCTCTCGTTTTCTTTCTCCCCTTCCGCCTCATCTTCCAGCCCATCCTTCTCTTCCGTTCCATCCTCATCATCCTTCTCTCTATTCACCATCGATTCCACCACTGGCCTTATTCGTGCACAGAGTCCCCTGGACCGCGAAGTCGTCGAGGCGTATCGCATCGTCGTCGAGGCCAGGAACGAAGGATTTACGAAGATGAGCGCCATGACTGACGTCATCCTACTCGTCGATGACGTCAACGACAATGTTCCCTCTATGGTCCTTCCGTCGAAGGTCAACGTGACGTTTCCGGTGTCTCGTAAAACGAGGGCCGGGGACACCGTCCTCTGCATCTCAGCGGAAGACACGGACTCTGGCCTCAACGCTGAGGTCCTCTACCAGCTAAGCGCCGTCAACCAGGCCGACCGTGAGGTCTTCGAGATGGAACCTTCGACCGGATGTCTTAAAGCGAGGCACGACCTGTACAGCTATACTGGTCAGCAGTTCCCGCTTGTAATAGTCGCCACCGACCGGGGTACCCCGCCCCTCCTGACCACAGGTGGACTGGTCCTGGTCGTCAACGAGACGGTTGACGCCTGGGCGAGTATATTTCCGTTTCTTGGGGAGCAGAGCTGGACAGTTCTGGTGGTAGTTTCGATCCCGGTGTCGACTCTCGTCGTGTCCACCGTGATGGCCATCTGCCTCGTGTGGAGAGCAAGACGAGGGAAGAAGAGAAGGGAGCAGTGGAATGCTAAGTACGGCTACGAAGTGGAGCTAAACCCTGGAAATGGAGACGGAGATAAGAGACCTCGACATCTGTGCCCTCAAAGGTCAGCGTCTTCTAGGCTGAACGGGAGAGGAACTGCGGGTGACGAGGAGGAAGAGGATGATGGGAGACAGGTGGAAGAGAACTTTAACGTTGTTGGAACGGGAAGAGGCGATGGTGACTGGAGAACGAGGTTCGAAATTCAAACGTCGGCCTGGAATTACAGATTGCCGGTGAGAACAATAACCTAATTAATGCATTATAATGACTTCAAAACATAAATGTATGAATCTTGTCCTTCAGGCACATATGGAAATAGAGTTACAAACAGAAACCAGGACAGACACCGGTACACATGAAGAGAGAGAGAGAGAGAGAGAGAGAGAGAGAGAGAGAGAGAGAGAGAGAGAGAGAGAGAGAGAGAGAGAGAGAGAGAGCGACAGACAGACAGACAGAAACAGAGACAGAGACAGACAGACAGAGATACAAAGAGAGAAATAGACAGAGAGACAGAGAGAGACGTAGACACAGACAGAAACAAAAACAAAATAAAAACGAAATAAAGAGATAAAGAAAGGAAAGAAGAAAGATATACATATAGAGAGAGAGAGAACGAGAGAGAGACATAGACAGAAACAGCCGCCTACAAAGGATGTTCCTCCACGACTTCCTAGATACATACAAGCGCAAAAGCGTCGTCTTCCTCGCAGTCTGAACTGTGTTTTCACGATTGCGAAGGACCGAGAAACCGACGTCCAAGCGCGAGACAATTCGGACGTTTAATCTAATCGGACGCTTCTATTCGGTCCTTCTTCAGCGGCCAAAAGAACGACCGAATCTGTCTGTGGTCAGATGGCGTCCGAGGCAAGTGTTTGATCAATCGTCGAAGATGCTGTTTACACTTTCGGTTGCCAGCTTCCGAACCAGAGGGCCCCACTTGCCCCCGGGGGCTGATTCTGCGCTCGGTTGTTGGTAGTGTATGGAGTGCGGGTGATAGGAGAAGAGGCGGAGACAGGAAAAGGGGAGAGTTAGGGTTTCGGAAGGGGTTGTGGGGAGGAGAAGTTGGAGAGGAAGAGGAAAGATGGGGAGATGGGGAAGGAAGATAGGTAGATGACTGGAAAGGAGGGTTGGAGAGTAAGGGGAAGAAAGATGGAAGAATACTGGAGGAGAGAGGAGGTGGGAAAGAATGGATGGAAAATGGAATAGGGAGGAAGATGCTTTAGAGGCGAAGTGTGGAAGACGATGCTAAGAGAAAGGGGAAAGATGGGAGAGGAGTGGAACGATAGAAAGATGGAAGAAGATGGGATGGTGTGAAAGTGAAGATGAATGGAGGAAAGAAATGAAGCGAAATATGGAGGAAGTTAGAGGGAGATGGAGAGTATGATGAAAATGATGGAAGGATGTGGGAAGCTGAGGAGTAGATGAATATAGGGAAGGGCCTACGGCAAGAAATGGAAATAGGCATGGGTAAGAAGCGACAACTAGGGGAAGGAAGTAAAGGAGGAAAGGAGGGTCGATGGAAGAGGGTACATGGTGTACTTAAGGGAAACCATTTATAGACCCACAGTAGTTCGTAGTGCAGCATTAATTGACCAATACCAACGAACGTTACAATGTTAGGGCATTCGAAACGGAATCAGAAGAACATGAATACAGAGTCAGTAGAGGAAGAATTTACGAGGGGAATGGGAGAGAGAATTGGGAGAGGGAAGTGAGAACGGAGAAGGTCGTTGACCTGCTATTCACTCCCTCGCGCCATTAATTCATGTTCTGCTCCTGAAATCGATTTGCCTTGGCAACGAAGTACCGATTGGAATATCACTTTCAAACATCTATCAGCTTCATTAATAATTAATTGATGATGCTGGTGACGAGTACGATGACGATGGAGATATTCATTCTGCTGTTGCTGTAGCTCCTTAAGTCCCATCTGTTCAGATTCCTTGTATGCAATGTCCTTAGCTCCTAAGTGGCTCCCTAAAATGCGCTCTATGAGAGCCAGCGCCGGATTTAGACTCTATGAGGTCATAAGTGATATAAGAGTAAATGTTTGCATAACGGATATTTCTCATATGTTTATTTCTGGCCTGGTCCGACACCCTGAAAATTGCCCTGAACCTTAGCATTTGCCCCACTCTGTCACGAGTTCGTTATTATTTTAGATGACAGGTTATTTCCAGGAGGTAAACGCCTGGATGCTAAAGAGTATTACATTTATGGAGCACACTCTGTTAGATGATATACCGTTAGATTTTAATCATAGAAAGAAATATAGTCAAAACAGAAAACTAGTGAATAAGAACTTCAAACAAAAACGTCTGGTAACCTCTAAGACTACCCTGCTTCGATGGCCGCTCCCCTCCCTCAGCCCTCCCAGGCCACCCCCCCCCCAACCCAACGACAACTCGTTCCTCACTCACAAGTCACAGATATTTGTTGAGTGTCCTGGGTTCTGGTCGTCTTTTCGGCCGAGGAAAAAACAGTCCAGTGGTCGTCGTCCTTCTGGCATTGGGAGCGAGCGTTGAAGCCCTCCCGTCCGTTCGCCCTTCCAGCCGTGGAAGCGACGGAACTCTCGCGTCTGGAATTCGTCCCTCCAGCAAGAGAAGCGTCGAAGCCCTCGCGTCTGTTCGCCCTTCCAGCCGTGGAAGTGACGAAACCCTCGCGTCTGTAAATAGTCCTTCTAGCAGAGGAAGCGACGGAACCCTCGCGTCTGGAATTCGTCCTTCCAGCAGGAGAAGCGTCGAAACCCTCGCTGAGCGAACTCCGATCCAACAGAAAAAGAACCACCCCTTTCGCTTCTTCCTGTTGCTTTTATCCCCCTTCGCTTTCCCCTTTGACCCGACCATTCCTTTTGGACCCTCACGGCCATCGACGACCATCGAACATTCATTACCTATTGAGTATTGTATACATATACGAGTCAATGCAGTGCGTGTCGCAATATAGGCCTATGAGTCCAATAGATTCAGCTAATATAATGTATAAGACATTCACGCACATTCACACACAAGTCGATGCCTAACTAACTATATACAATACATATACAGGGTATAAGGACAATTCGTGGCACACTCTCGGCGGGCCTACCCAATGGTCCAGAGGAGTAAATCTATTTCGACACGCAGGGAGGGAAACAGCCTGTCTAAAGTGCGCGCGCTTCCCTTAAGAAGACCATGATTAGCAGCTGTGCTTAGAAATCGTAATTGATCATTCAATTAACGCATTCAGCAAATTGTTTCCCAACCTGTTTATCAACTGGATTACGAGTTTAATTGCAATTTCAATCAAAGCGATGGTATACAGATAAAGGTGCTATAGAAATCGTTAGAATATAGACGATGACTAGATTTGGTTAGATCATATTAGTGATGGCTAAATTAGATATACTTTGGCTTGCATTCAGACCAGAGAGCGAACGTACTACCATCGCGATGAAATAACTCGGTCTAAGGTAAAAGCCCGAAATTGGAAACTACCGCCACCTACTGACCGATCGAGTATCTATAACCGGTCTCAACTCGATCGGAAGAGCAGAGGAAACCGCACTTCCGGTGGGTCTATGTCGCCTTCGAAGTGGAACCAGTCTATGAGGCGTTCAATGGAATCAGCATCTCAAGATGGGGTTGCTGCTGCAGTTTGTGGTGAAGAGGAAACTGTTGATGCCTGGATGCAGGTATTTAGTCGTTGGATGGATGAGTGGATGGATTGACGGATGGATGGATATATGGATGGGTGGATGAGTTGATGGATGGGTGGATGAGTGGATGGATGGCTTGATGGGTGAATGAGTGGATGGATGGGTGGATGAATGGATGGATGGATGGATGGATGGGTGATGGATGAATGGATGGGTGGAGAGAGGGAGGGAGAAAGAAGAATGGAGGAATGGATAGATGTATGGATGGATGCACATGTATTAATGAATGTATGAACTGATGGATGGATGGATGGATGGAGTGAGGGAGGTAGTGAGAGATAGATGGAAAGAAGGAGGGTGGAGATGAGGATGGAGAGAGAAAGGGGGAGAGAGGGATGGATGAAGGAATGGAAGGATGGAGGGTTGGATTGAGGGATGAACGAAGCCCTGGAGGGGTGGAGGACTGGAGGAATGGATGGATCATGTATTGGGTGGAATGCATGGGTGAATGTACGGATTGACATGTCAGTGCCTTTTTAACTCTGTATTAAATAGTGTTGACTGATTGAATCTGTCGCCATTCCTTGAATTAAATCTAGCCTCAAAGGTCAGCGCGATGATAGTCACACAGTTCCGTAAATTCTATAATTCTACAGGTGAACAAAATTAATAATATAATCATCTAAGGTTGCAGTAATTAGCAAGACAACTGATTTGTCAAGATAAAGGTGATTTAATCTTCCAAATTGAAGCCAGTATCACTAAAAGGAGTCTATACTGCAATCCAATTCATTGGTCTCATGGCCTATAATTAACCTCCAACAACAAGACGTTCTTTAAATATCTCTTGAACTCGCTTCACCCTAATTAATCACCCTTCAACTCTCGTTACCGTATGAACGGGTGGATGAGGAAGGGCATAAGGTAATGGGAGGAATGGGTGGGTAGTGAGAGTAAACACACGTGTGGGTGTAATGTCCGTTGGTTTGCTCAGCGTGTCGTTTTCTTCGATTAGTTCGTCATGATGATATGGCTCAATAATTCTTCTGTCTTCCAACCTCACCTCTATGTCATACATTCTTCTCTAAGGTGTTGCGTCGGACCTTGGACCGATCCATTACTCATGGAGGGGTGACTGGGGTCCGTCAACGTATGCTTGTGACGTATGCTTTTCCTCCGAAGAATGGGTGGCCTCAAATCCCCTCAATTAGTATGCATTTATCAAGCGCCGCTATCCGATGACCAAGGTTCAATCGTCGCCGATGAACAATTGCGAGCGATGAGCTTGCACGAAGTCTGTATACGCTGTGACTGTCTCAGAGGAGGAGAACGAGGAGGAGGAGGGAGGAAAAGGAGGAGGAGGAAGAGGAGGAGGAGGAGGAGGAGGAGGAGGAGGAGGAGGAAGACTGAACCCTTACTCTTTGCGTTACAACGTGACCGCTCTAACCACCGTGCTCCTGTGAGTGACATGCGGTTTAGAAAGGTGCATAACTATTACCACTGGCGACTCTTTCAGCTTACTGTGCGCTGTTCTGCCAACTGGTGTAAATTATTCGCATGTAATTCGCATGTTATAACAGCAACATCATTTAGGTCAGCGCAGAGAGCGCCCTCTGAGTAGCAGCCTGAAGTAGTGCTATGAAAATGTTCAATTACACTCTATAAGGGGCGCTATATAAATTTTGATTGATATTAATTGTCCTCATACCGCTGGGTATCTGTTATGGCTGTGTAGTCGACGGACGTGGGACCTGTCTGGGACCAAGCGTCGTTAACGGCGGACAACGGTCAAGGCAATATCGAGGAGGATCAGCACGGCCTACGCTTCCACGGCCCGTACATGGAAAATCCTGCACATGGTGAGAGTGAGGCTATCTTCGCATATATCGTCATCGTCGTCATCATCATCGTCATTCTTAACGTCATCATCAACATAGCCATCACCACATCATCATCTTAATCATCATCATCTTAATCATTATCCTGATCATCAACTTAATCATCATCTTAATCATCATCCTAATCATCATCCTAATCATCATCATCTTAATCGCCATCTTAATCATCATCTTAATCAGCATCTTAATCAGCATCTTAATCATCATCTTAATCAGCATTTTAATCATCATCTCAATCGCCATCTTAATCATCATCTTAATCATCATCTTAATCATCATCCTAATCATCATCTTAATCGCCATCTTAATCATCATCCTAATCATCATCTTAATCGCCAGCTTAATCATCATCTTATTCATCATCCTAATCATCATTTTCATCGCCACCGCCTCCAGACCCATCTTTACAAGAACAATTTCCAAAGTCGACCCAAGGCAATCAATCCAAAAATGATCCGATTTGCATGTGGTGACAATCTTCAAAAATGGTCGTTTTGGAAAATGGCCAAATTTAAGAAATGTTCAATGAGGAAATAATCATTTCCTAAATGGGTCCATCTAATTTTGTGGTTGCTATTTCTGGTTTAAGACTTCTCTATAGCATAAATAGACTTTTAAAGTATGCTGATGACTGTAATGTAATGTACTGATTCCTGCTTCAGCTATAGCTACTACTGACTCTGAACGTGCCCATTAGCAGGCATTTTCCAGACAATACAATCTCAGACTCAATACCTACCAATCTAGAGAAATGATTATTCAGCGGCCCAATGTTGAAGGGATTGCCCTTCCTCCCTTGGTGTATAGTATAGACAGGGCGGAAGAGATGAATGTCCTGAGGGTCGTCCTAACCTGTTGTTTACGTCTAGATAAACATATTGCCCGAATCTGCAACAGAACCTAACGGTCCTTGTATGCATCTAGAATTCTTGTTGCCCATAGCCTCTCTGGGGTGTACCTCTATGATGTTGTCCTGGCAACCACACTGGCCCGTCTATTATATGCATCCTCTGCTTAGTACGGTTTTACTAATGCTGCCCATAGCACTCGACTAAATGCTGTTTTGCGTAAGTTGGTACGACATGGGATGCTCCCTTCTGATCAGTCCTCATTTGGCGATCTTTGTGATCGTGCTGACGATTCCCCTCTTCACATCTATTATAACAAATTCCAACCATATACTAGGAGGTTTGTTCCACTGGCATTTTTATTAAAGAAATTATTTACTTACTTACTTACTTACCTAGACGGCGCTGATTAAATTGTCGTAAATACAGTCGAGACGACGTCGTTTATTTTATTTATCGGTCACACAGATGACGCTGATTAAATTGCGATGACCACAATCAAAATGACGTCATTATTTTATTCCTAGGTCACACAGATGGAGTACATCGTTGGATATCGCCGGATTCATCCATCGTGTGGGGCAACGTTCCTCCAGAGGGAGGTCTCGCATCTAGTCCACCTCTGCTCTGGCACCACGCAGCTCCTATGGGCTCAAGCAGGACCTACCGCGACAACGTCAGCGACCTCTGCTCACGTCAAGGTCACGTCCTTCGCCCAGAGTACATCCTCTGGCCCCCTCACCGCTGCCCCCACTTCGCCCGTGATGGACGCCAGAGGGCGTTCGGGCAGGATGACGTCGAATCACGTGATCTGCAGCCCGATGACGTCACAACCACGTCAGGAAGCTACGTTGTCGATTTACGGGACGTTGAGGACTCTGAACGACATCTACCGGACATTTGCGAAGATATCATCGTCTAGGATTCGGCGGTGCGGCGGAATGAAGGAAGGGGGATGGAAGGATGTAGAGAGAGAGAGAGAGAGAGAGAGGCAGTTAGAGAAAGAGGGAGAAAGGTAGTGAGAGAGAAAGGCAGGAGGCGAAATTAAACCGTCAAATCTGCAATCCTTTACCTAGCGCCCCTATAGATCTTGACGCGCCCGTTTATACGAACGCAAGCATTAACAGGGTAATATTAGTAACCATTAGAAGACACTTCAAAGGTGAGTGCCTTCTGTCAAAGGACCTTGGTCTTCGAATGCGATCTCTTCAGAGTTTTAATGTTCGATGGGTAGAGCCAGTGGGTAGAGCCAGTGGGTAGAGACAGTGGGTAGAGACAGTGGCGAAAGCGGAGGGAATATCCCCCAATCCAAAAATCTGCCTGTCAATTGACAATCTTCCCAAACCATCAACCAATGATCAGCTTAATTCACCTTATCAGCATTCAGGTAAAAAGGGATTAGTTAATTAGTGTTATGTAGTTGATGGCTGATAACTAAACAACGTGTTTTAGCTAACTAAGGTTTCAGAATTGCTAAGTTCTTTAAAAAATTGATTTCCTTTTTCAGCAATGGGATGTCATTGTAGGCCATAGGTGGAGACTTGGTCTTGGGTTGGGGGGGGGGGGACATTAGGTTTGGGGACAGGTCGGAAGACAACTTAAATTCCGAAACATGGATGCAGCAAAAATGAACAGTGGAAAACATTGTATGAATTAAGAATCTATGTGGAATATTTATGAAATAATGGGGATATAAAGATATATATATATAAATATATTTTATATATATGTATACAAAATATATATATTTTATAAATAAATATATTTTATATATATATATATAAAAATATATATAAACATCTACCTAAAATTTTGGAGGGGACCGTCCCCTCCTTCCTCCTAAGTGTCCGCCCCTAATTGTAGTCACTAGCTAATAGCCAAGCCAACAGTGTTGAAAAAAAAGTTGACTACTTTATCAGTAACACGATTTCAATTTGTTGCATGCAGCCTATCTGTATTTCTTTAGCTACTATACTAGGTTAAAATAGTTTTTTAGTTCGATTGGTTTGTTCCATGGACAATGGGATAACGTACAGCAAATGGTTAATTCAAGAAAAACGTTTATATGCATCATAAAAGAGCAATCCTATAGAGTCTAGACTGCGGTCTTACACTTCAATTTAGAAGGAGCGGCATAAACTCAATCATTCGTGTCTATGTGGGACTCATTTCACAATGTATAAACATGAATAACGACATTTACAGTTGTCTCTCTAACCATCATAACACTTTGACACAGAGACTCTGAAGATCCATGCCGTCTGTCGACGGGAAGCCATTGGTTGGTTCCAAGCTTGTGCGTGGGCCCACTATTGGCGACTCTTTTCAGCTTACTGTGCGTAGCTTTGGCGGCTTTGCTAATAACAGACGTATTTAGGCGTTCACTACGAAATTTAAGATCGTTTAGGCCAGCGCAGAGAGCGCCTGAGTAAATATCTTGAAGGGCCGCTATACAAATGCTTGATCAGATTACGTTACATATTTTTCAGTTTTTTCTTGATAGTTATGCTTCCTATGTTGGGTTTATAGCAGCTATAGAAAACGATGAGCCACACCTTATAAATCCGCTATTACCATTGCAGTCCATTACCAAACTGATTCTTAAGTCCCTTTTTGAAATTTGTGGGTTTATAATAGTTACAGAGTGCAAAGGAACTAACCTGAAGTGGCGCCATATAAATATCCTCCCTTACCATTACCATTACCATTATAGTATAGACAAACACTGAATGTCACATGACGTTTCATTCTAAAGTTGAAACTGATATATTTAAATTGCATCTGTGTATATATTTATATAGTACCGTCTTTATTGCATGGGGCAAAGACAGTTACAAAATAACGCAAGTAGATGACTCTTTATAAAGCTAATCTAGAACTACCCGCTACACTAAATGTAGAGTAGCTTACATGTAGTTGTAGTCAAATCATTTTTAAAGTACACATATCATGCTGTATTGGTGACAGACTACTCCTTCCAAAAGCGAGTCCATAACTACTGCTACACTTAATGCAAAGTAGCTCACACGAATCTGTAGTCAAGTCACTTTTAAAGTACAAGCAGTATGCGCTATTGATAGTTAACCGACTACTCTTTCCAAAAGCGAGTCTGTAACTACTTTTTACACTAACGGCAGAGTAGCTCATAAGTGGTCGTAGTCAAATCATTCGAAAAGCATTCGGTATTAGATACTGCAAATTTATATAGCACCACTTTGAGTAAGCCCCACCAGAGGCGCATTTGCTACGTTGGAATGGTAGTTACTGCTCATCACTTTGAGAGTGGAATAATCTCTACAGTGAATCGTGTCCGAATATAATTCCATTGGCAGCAACTGTTTTAAATGGTAAACGAATTAAACAACACATTTAATTTCCTTACAATTCTTTGTTATACTGTGCAGACTTAATCTATAATATATAACTTTGTCATAGTAGTGGAAATAATAATAACTGCATCTCCCTGTGGTCAAAGATAGAGGCGATACAACGAAACATTTAGACGTGATGAGTACAGACAATGAATTTTTCCTATTTTCTTCCTTGTATCGACCAATATACAATCCTGAAAATATGCCAATGACTAACCTTTTGATTGTTTACAAAATAATTAATTTGAGTGACTCTAATTTATAAGAACACACTTCAAATGTATTAAACCGATGTTTAGCTCTCAGCAGGATGAGAATCTACATAATGATAAGATGTAACGCGCAGAGTAGGTATATTATGCATATACATATATATATATATGTATGATATATTATTATTATTATATGTATATTATATAGTATATTGAGCCCGAGGAGTTTCGAGGTCATTTCGATAGAGTTGTTTTATAGGGACCACAAGTTCTTCCCTCATAAAGATTAGGCGTCATCGACTGTTGCTTGATTACTAGATAGTGGCGCTTAATAAATGCGAAATAAATTATATAAAGTAGTAATTATTGGCAGTGGTAATAGTAATAGTGAAAGAGTAATTATAATACTGAAAATAAAAATTACAGCACTAATTGAAATAAAAGATATTATCAAATACAATAGCAAATAATAATAATAATAATAATAATAATAATAATTATTATTATTATTATTATTATTATCATTATTATTAGTATTATGCTAAGCTCTTGGCAGGGCGAAGATTCCAGCGCAAAAGGAACCTCTCGGCTTGCTAAGAGAAGATGGATAGCGACCGGACGGCGTCACGCTCATTCCTTGGACACGTAGTCGATGTCTGGCATGGGATGTGACAGTGCCCGACACCTACGCCAAGTCACATCTTGTCGACACATCTATCAGAGCTGGCGAAGCAGCCGAACGCGCAGCTAAGACGAAGAGGGCCAAGTATTCCACCATAACCAACACCCACGACTTCGTAGCCCTCTCCTTGGAATCCGGCGGCGCTTGGAGCAGTGAAGGACTGGAGTTCATCTCAGAGTTGGGTAGTCGAACGAGTGCTGCAACCCACGATCCAATGGAGACGTCATTTCTGTTCCAACGTATCTCAGTTGTCCTTCAGCGTGGGAACGCAGCCTGCCTCTTCGGGACATTGCCAACACTCACTTAGCTCATCATGGGCGATAACATAATATTAATAATAATAATAATTTGAAACTCCAAGCGATTGCTTAGCATAATACTAATAATAATGATAATAATAATAATAATAATAATAATAATAATAATAATAATAATAGTAATAATAATAATAATAATAATAATAACAATAATAATAATAATAATAACAATAATAATAATAATAACAATAATAATAATAGTAATAATAACAATAATAATAATCATAATAATAATCATAATAAAATAATAATAATAATAAAAATGATAAAAATAATAATAATAATAATAATAATCATAATAATAATAATAATAATAATAAAAACAATAAAAATAATAATAATTACACTTTGTTGTTTCCTTCAAAGCCAATAAACAAAAAATCGTTACTCTAAACGAATTGATGAATGAGACAATAATTAATTACTCCTGTTTACCATTAATGACTCTCTTGCAATTAACGTCTCTAAGCAGATTGTTTCACTGGCCGTCTATTATACAGATCATACACTATACAAAATATATACATACAATGCACGTCCTTACATACATACATACATACATACATACATACATACACGCATGCTAAGTCGACCTTCTGCATATATTTGAATGGCGTATGGATTTTATGTACATCAGACCCATGATCCAAAATATGGAGACTTATTGAGATATCGTCTTTTTTACACGATCATCCATTCATTCATGAACCATTTCATTGATGCATTAACCATTAAAAGCATTCATCCATCCACCCATCTATTCATCCATCTATTCACCAATTAGCCCATCTATTAGCACACCCATCTATTAATACATTCATCCATCCACCAGCTAATCCATTCGTGCACCTGTGAGCCCATCCATTCATACATTCATCAGCTCATTAATGTATCCATTAGCCCTTCCATTCATTCATTCACCAAGAGACATGTGACTGCAAACAAATGCATATATATATTGTATACAATTCATTCATTTGCCCATACATTTATTCTTGCTTTCACTCATCCGTCCTTCTTTCCTTCTCTCTTTATTCTTGAAGTTTATTCCATGAAGTTTCCTCGCTTCCTTCCTTCCAATTCAGCTCGACCTTTAACCTCTCACGACCTTGACCGCTCCCAACCTTTGACCTGTCGCTAGACTTGTGTATGACTATTATTGTCCGCAAATCCATCTACGTTGATCAGCTGTGCAGCCGGGGTGTATGTATACTACAAACAACGCAAAGATATGCAAAGTATACCAACACATGATGCAAGATGTCATAAGATTGTATTAGTCCCCCTCATCGTCAGACTTTTGCCTCATCATCATCATCATCATCATCTGGTCATCATCATCGTCGTCGTCGTCTTCATCATAGTCATAATCATCATCATAATCATAATCATAGTCATCATCATTATCACCATCGCTCTAACGTTCTCCTCCTCCTCCTCCTACTCCTCCTCCTCGTCATCATCATCATCATCATCGTCATCGCCATCACATCATCTGATCATCATCATCGTCATTATCATCATCATCATCATCATCATCATCATCATCATCATCATCCCATTTTTCTCCTCCTCATTATTTTCATCATCATCTTCGTCATTATCATCATCGTCGTCTTACTGATGTTGATTGTCTCTCTGGTTTTCCTGTTACGGACAGCCGAGCCTTCGATTTCAACGCCTTCCCAAACGTCGTCTGCAGCACACAGGCAAACAAACACAGTTACACGCAGACAGACGCATAGACAAACACGCACATACATACACATTCACACGCGCATACATCAATTACAGACATAAATAGGCTGTACTACGGAGCAGAGAAGCCTGAGAGAACTCGATCACTGCTTGCACTCTGACAGTGCCAGTCCCAAGCACGGATAATGGAGAATGGCGACGCTAATGATCTCTGTTACAATACAATGTCGTTACGCTGAAAATACTACTACTAACTACCAACACCTTCACTGTTTGCACACTGACAGTGCCAGTCCCAAGCCTGGATAAAAGAATAGGGTGACGCCAATGATCTTTGCTGTCACACAGTGTCGTTAAACTGCAACTGACCCAACCAAGGAGCCTGAGGCAGATGATGGTGTGTGATGGCCAATAATGAGGGAGGCATCGAACAACCTCTGTGGTAGGCCCTCGGGTTTGAAATGAACTTTCCCAGGACTTACGTCTGTTCCCCGAATCGTGCAGTGGTACTTTATTATAGCCATTTGAAAACCTATCTTTTGTCCGGGCTGCAGTTGCGAACGCTTTTGAGTAGCTCCCTTGAAACGGCGCTATATACATCTTTGAATAAATGAATGACTATGTTGGCAATCTTGGTAACCCTAAGAGCCGTTTTCGTCAGCCAGGGTTGAGTCGCTGGCGCTCAAGTGGTAATCATGAAAGAGCGCTATATAAATTTGTGATTGAATAAATTGCGGAAATGACCAGAAGGGATATCGTACCTTTCTCCTGCTGGCTTCGACCTTGGACTTGTAGAGAAACTCGAGTAGAGCCATGATGAGAGCCAGAACGAGTCCTGCGATCAGGATGTAGAAGATACCGGCCACGTTTGGCAGCTTCAGGCTACTCGTCGACTCTTGCTATATAGAGGAAAGAAACGAAGACACGCGTAAGAGATTGGTTCGTTTTGGAAAGAGAGAGATAGAGAGACATACATACATACATACATACATACAGACAAAGAGACAGACAGAAAGAAAGAGACAGACAGACAGACAGAAAGAGAGAGACAGACAGACAGACAGAAAGAGAGAGACAGACAGACAGAGAGTGACATTGCGACAGAGTTTATCTACATTCCTACGTCAACCCCCGTTGGTCTGTCCAATTCCATTTTAACCTCACTAGGGACCCATTCATCCAATACAAACTTATATCAACACACATAAACTACTATCATGACCTATAAAGCCAGACTTTCTCCTCTATTATCTTAGTGACAACCTCTTACGTAGCCCACTATATGACCCTCTTCCGCTATACGCTATGGTCGTGAAGTTTAACTATGACCTATGACCTGACCTTCTTTGGCATTCCGTCTCTGCCGCATTCGCCCTGGTCCAGCCACCATTTCGTCTCCAGTTTCGCCAGCTCTCCGCTTTCCAGCAACTCCAGAACAGCCAGAGTTATACGATCCCTGACAATAGCAACAGAGGATCGCAGGCGTATATAGCCAGACATATACATGGAGAATAGAGATAGACAGGAAAAGATGGACAAAAAGAAGCACAGAGAGAGAGACAGACAGACAGACAGACAGACAGACAGAGAGAGAGACACGAGAACAGATAAACGGACAGACATATGGACGGACAAAACACGGATCACCAAAACGTAAGAGCAATGACAATAAATAAATAAGTAAATAAATAAATAAATAAGTAAATAATTAAATAAATAAATAAGTAAATAAATAAATAAGTAAATAAGTAAATAAATAAATAAGTAAATAAGTAAATAAATAAATAAGTAAATAAATAAATAAGTAAATAAGTAAATAAATAAATAAGTAAATAAATAAATAAGTAAATAAGTAAATAAGTAAATAAATAAATAGGTAAATAAATAAATAAGTAAGTAAGTAAGTACGCAAATAAGTAAGTGAGTAAAGAAATAAATAAATAAATAAATAAATAAATAACAAACAATCATAATTAATAACATAAATGATAATGATGGTGACAGTGATAATAGCAATAAGAGTAATGATAGCAGCAACAGTAATAATTATAATTATAAGAATATTAAGAATAAATACTAATAACAATAATATAGCAGCTATTATGCTGAAAACAGTCATTTTAGGCCTAATCAATCTGCATTTCTGTTTGACGGCTTCACGTAGAAATAAATCTATTTTGTCATAATTAACCACTAATTAAAATAAATAAATAATAGACGACAACGAATGATTCATATACCTTAGATCTGACCCAAGCGGTGTTCCCACTCCATATCCCTTGGAGTCGAGGTTAGTTCCCACTTTCATCGTATCACAGGGCTTTCTTTGATTCATATAATCGTTGGTCGTCGATTCGGTCAGGAAGGCGTACTTTCCGTTCTTCTCTCTGACCATCTTGACCCCTTCTTCGTTGGAACTGACGAAGACTGAAGGCTCCGTTGAGCTCATGAAGGCCCACATTCGCTCGTAGACGGGGATCGTTGAAGTCTACAGAGAGGGAAGGAAGGAAGGAAAGATGCAGGTGGGGTGTTTTTGTAAGGGAAGAGGTTTGTGGAGACGTTATGGATGGATAGATGGACAGTCAGACAGATAGACAGAAAGACTTACATACATACATTTATGCTTACATATACATACAAGCAGGCAGGCAAGCAGCCAGAGAGTAAGGTAGCTACACAGGCAGGCAGACATATGCAGACATATACTGAGATTGTTTGATGGAGAGACAGACAGACAGGCAGCCAGAAAAAGGAAGGTAGACATACAGACATATGATGTAGACAGATATTGAGATAGGTAGTTTGATAGACAGGCTTATATAGACGGACACCCATGCAAACATCCACTCGCAAATGCACATAAGAAAATCCAGACAAACAGTGGCATACAAAGGAAAATGAACACAGAGACCGAGGGAGTCAGAGAAAAAGAGAGAGAGATACAGAGACAGAGAGATAATGAGACAGATGTATACCGAGACGGTGGAAGACAGAAGGAGCGACAGACAGACGGAGAGAGGGTGGGACAGAGACAAAGACAGAGACAGAGACATAGAGAGGCACGGACCCTGAAGAACTCCTTGGTAGATCCTGAGTCGATCGTTCCGTACTTGATCTCCGTCTGCTTAGCAAGGTCTTCGGCTGACTCGATGGGTGACTGCATTCTCTCGACGGTCAGAAAGGCAGCCAGGTTGGCCGTATAAGACGAGATGATGATCAGGGTGAAGAACCACCAGACACTGCCCACGATACGACCAGACAGGGACCTAGGGAAAACCATAAGCATCATCATCGTTATCGTCGCCGTTATCATCGTCGTCGTCATCATCATCATCGTCATCGTCAACGTCATCGTTATCATCGTCATCATCATCATCAACAACAACAACAACGTCCTCGTGACCACTATAGACTCATAGTCATCGCCAATATGATCGTCATCGTCATCATTAACAACAACACCACTAACATGATCATCACGATCACGATCATCATCATGATCATCAACAACAACGTCACTATCATCAATATTATTTTACACCACCATCATTATCATCATCAGCTGCAAACCATTATCACCATTATCATCATCATCACAATTTCATCAACACCTTCTCACCATCTTCTAGCCATTTCACTCACATACTCACCATCACCATCATCACCATCATCACCATCATCACCATCATCACCACGCTCATCAACATCACCGCGTCATCACGATTCATCTTACAACCGCGCATGCGCAATAGGTCACCTGGGCTCAATGTCGCAGCCCTGTTGCATGAAGGCTCCTAGGGAGAACCAGAGACTGTTGAAGATGGTGAAGTTATTGGTGACGGCTGGTCCATCGGTGTTATCCTCGATATGCCATTCGAAGGGACTGAAGCGAGAGACGAGGAAGAGGACGACGCTCACTCCTATGTAGGCGAAGATGACGCACATCCAGATCTCGTAGGAGAGCGGCTTCATGAAAGAAACGACGCCGGGGGCTTCCTTTGAAGATAATAACAGGACATTGTCATTAGTGGCTTCTTTGAAGGGAGCAATGACTCATACTAAACTCGAGGTATGAATTGTGAAATTTGAACGTGGGGGGGGTTGAACATTTTCGCATGTCCAGGTATCCTTATTAGAATTTTTACGAACCTGAAACCAGTAGACGGGGTACATTGTAAAGGGTAACTATGGGTGTGGGTGCCACTGAAAGCTGATCTGGGGGTTTGCTTGACCCTCAAGGTGATTGTTGAGAGTTAACTGGCGTGGTTGCAATATGAACTGAGGGCAGGCAGTGGCAGGGACCGCGATCCCGGGATCGAAGGGGACAAGTCCCCCTAATCTTTTACTGAGGGTACACGTTATACGTTTCCCCCCACACTTTTTACCCCTTATACGTGCCCCCCACATCTCAAACTAGATCGCCGCTTCTGACTGAGGGGTTGAACCCGCCCAACCCCAAACCCGACAATTCAATCGCTGACTGGCTAAACCATTGTTATAACTACTATTGGTTAGTGCCATTATATTTTCAACAATCTTCGTCATTAGTGTTTTCATTGAAGAGGACAATAAGTCAAACAAAAAACATTGTCACCTGCGCTTCCCTTTAAAGGGAACTGCAGCCCATTGTCATCAGCACTTTCTTTCAACTCAAACTGAAACCATTGTTAGTTTCATTGCTACAACTACTTTAAGTTGTATTGATATTGTTTTTGCATTATAATAATCATTATTTTATCATCAGATTTTTATTATAAAAAAATATCAGCAGAGTTAATATCATAATCATTGAAATATGCCATCATCATTATTATTATTTCAATTATTACTGTTCTAATAACTGTTATAATTACTATTATTATCACTGTTATTATTACTGTTATTATCATTGTTAGTATTACTATTATCATCATTGTTAGTATTACTGTTGTTATTACTGTTGTTATTATTACTGCTATTATCACTGCTTTTATAACTGATATTACTAGTTTGTTACTGATATTATCACCGTTATTATCGCCGTTATTACTACTGTTATTATCATTGTTAGTATTACTGTTGTTATTATTGCTGTTATGTAACTGTTGTTATTAGTGTGAACAGACCTTGACCGGTTTCTTGATCATGATGCTGATTCCAAGGCTCATGAAAGGTTTCGAGAAGTGAATGGCCTTCTCTCGATCCGAAGTAATCGTCAGAGGTGCGATCACAAGGTCGGCTTCCTATAGGAAAAACACAGCATTTTATCAATGAGTATTTATTATGCTCACTTTTTCACGAGGACGACAACAGTGAGTTGACTGCTACACCCTTGAATGGTTAAGTTCCTCGAGTAACGGACGTGAAGGGTTCTGGGTACATCTTTCGCCATCAATTTTTCGCCAATACACTTTTTCCCCGTCATTGTTTTCGCCATTTCATCGATCCAGCTTCCATTTAAGCCTGATTATTTTCATCAATCTAGCTTCGACTTAAACAGGATTTGATCATCTCATCCACCTTCCATTTAAATGTAATTCTTTATCATCGATTCAGCTTCTATTTCAGCCTGATAATTTTCATCAATCCAGCTTCCATTTAAGAAGATCTGTTTTAATCGATCCAACTTCCATTTAAACCAGCTTATTTTAGCATGTTTTAATGGATACCATATTTAAATAGGTTCACTATTAAATAGATACCACGTGAGAATAGATGGCATGCCACTTAACTTTATTTTTGCATATTCTGCAAACACTGTATACAAACTGCAAGATATAAACTGTGAAAACAAGACAAAGTCCCCACTCCACCGCACCCCCAACAGTAGATCACTTACCCTTCTGACCAGTTCTCCCACCATTCCATTCCACGATCCATTCTCCTGTCGTCCTCCATATCTCCCATCAGCCACCGGTTTGATGAGGTAATCAAAGCCGACGTTATCCGCGATCTTCTTCGCCAGATCGGCGCAGTAACCGTCGTACAGTTCATTCCCGTTCAGTCCCGTGCGGTTCTCCTTCAGCGTCAGATAGGGCGCCGTCTGAACGAAACAAATCGCAGGAAGTAGATGAAGTTTGGTCGGGAAATCCGTTTTCAATGCACCACAATATGCTTATGGCCGAGACCGAAGTCTAACACCGTCAGAAAGATATTGAAAGGTGAATCAGGTGATGTATAAACTACGTTTGTTACTGTGGGTCAATCTATCTGGAATGACCTTCCAACGTCACTAAGGGCTAAACTAATGACTGGCTTCTCTCCATCGCCACTCACTCTTCAAAGGCGTTTCTTTTTGGAATTCCGTACTGAGAGAGCCTCTGAAAAGTTACTCTGCGAGAGGCGCTATATAAATTTAAAGATACTATATACGATATGATAAATCGCTATAATAATAATATGCCTCAAAACTTCTTATAGGCGAATGAATATGACACTAATGAGGAGGAGGACGACGACGAAGATGATGATGATAATGATAATGATGATGATGATGAGGTGATGATGATTAAGAGGATGATGAAAACATGAAGACGAAGAGGAAGTTGGTGATAATGATAATGAGGAGGAGGAGGAGGAGGAGGAGGAGGAAGAGGGAGGAGGAGGAGGATGAAGATGAGGATACTGCTGGACACGTACAATGATGGATGTGATGATCCTTGTCTTGTTGACATAGGGTGCTTCTCCCTTCGGGGGTCGCTGCAGGGTCGTAGGCGTCAGCTGCAGACCCTTAGGTGACCTCCACAGCCCGATCTGAAAGCACAAAGCACCACGTCTAGCTTTCATTGAGTCACACCGCTCTACCGAATTCCCGCTGGCCCACAAGGTGACCCTGCCTACCATTCACTAGGTGACGTTGATAAAATTAGCAGATAGACATATGTCCTGCTAATTTTATCAACGTCATATATTATATATATATTGTATATACTAACGTTATATAATACATGTACATGTATATCATATATTCCCCGGAAGGTTAAGTAGTCCTTCTTAATAGGCGGCAGATTTTTTAATGAGGTGCACAACGCATGGCTGCCGACAGTCAAATACGACTCCCGTCATAACTTGCCATCATTCGTCCATGATATTGTCTGTAGGTGCGGTTTGTTATATTGAAGCTAAACAAAAATCATTATAATAATTATTATTTTTTATTATTATGAGTGACTTTAAGGCTGTCATGAAATTAAATTCGGCACATCACCAAGTTCACTAACACGATGACCACCACCAGCTCACTCCAATAAATTGTGAAATCACGCCAACCGACCATCACCAGCACCGTCATCACCAGAGCACAACCACGACTGTTTTGCAAACCGATGCAAAATATTCGTTAGTAATGACGTTTAGCCTCATTTAATGTAGAGTCGCTTCGACATAATGAAGTGGGTGCTGTATGAATTTTCGATTACATTACTTTAACACATTTTCGCCAAGGTATCGCATTCTGACAGTGCCCGTCCCAAGTCTGTGTAAAGAAGGAGGACGACGCTAATGATCTTTATTATCATACAGTGTAGTTTAACTTAAATTATCCTCCTGCTGCTAAATGCCCTTCCTATCTAACAGCACCCTAGTGACATAAACGCAGTCAATGTCTGAAGGTAGCTGTTAGTGTCTGACCGTCGCTAGAGCCCTGTTGAGGCTGATCTCGTAGACGTCGAATCGAACCTCCCTTCGAATGCCGTACTTGTCGAATTTAACGTCTCCCGTCAGACCGTGAAACTCGATCTGCAATTTTCAGCAAAGAAATAACAGAACTGTGACCAATGTGACTGTTATCATTACGCCTCTTGCATATGCGCTATGCATGCGCGCTTTATATATTAGCCTTAAAACCGGTGTTTTTTTAGCCGAGATTGGGCCGGGAGCCTTTCCGAGTATTGTATCGTGTTCTAAGATTTATATAGCGCCTCTCACAGAATAACTATTCAGAGGGGCTCTCAGCACGGAAACCTCGAGACAAAAAGAAACGCCTTTAAAGAGTGAGCAGCCGATGGAGAGAAGCCAGTCATTAGTTTAGTCCTTAATGATGGAGGAAGGTCACTCTAGGTAGATGGAGCCACACCAGCAAGCGCCCTGTGTTTGGCCAAGGCAGTCTTAGTCCTAGGCGCAAAAAAAGATCAAGACAAGTAGTCGTAACATTGAATGGGTGCAATGTAAACTTTCGTAATTAATAAAAGTGTGGAGCCCTCTTCGAGCCAAACGATATCATAATTCTGAATTATGGTTCAATATATCTAAAGTCATAGGCAGAGGCGGCGATCCCCGGGGGTTGGGGTTCGAGGGGGGACAAGTCGTCCACCTCTTGCTAGGAGGGAACTCGTTATACTTCTGTCCCCCCCTCCCCCCCCACATTTCGTACCCATCTCTTTGGGTGTCCACCGCCTGTCAGATGAGATTGCTGCCTCTGGTCATAGGTACATACCTCTCTGAGGTACTTCATGATTTCGGAACCGTGTTTCCATGGTTTCACAGCATCAGCATCGCAGTCGAGTAGCTCCACCCCGTTGCTGTAGTCGCGTCCTTCCCTAGTCTTAACCTTGAAGAGGTTGGGATTCTGCTTCAGCGCCTTAGACAAGGCGTAGTATATAGCACGGACTCCATCTATTGCCAATGCTGACTCGTACTACAATTACAAGACCAGAATGTACGTAACCGTATCCAATTATTCATATAGCGCTTCTTCCTTGCTATGAATTCAAAGAAATTCTCTCAGCTCAGCGCCGTGTTTAATCTTAACACCCGGACAGCAAGGCCCCCGACCTAGGGGCGGAACATTTCATGGGCGGCAAAGTTGGATTTAGGATTATTTAATTGTAAGAAGCAATTATAACAAACCAGTGGACTAAAGAAGAAATGCTTAATCATTGTGTTATACTGCTGTTAAAGTTACTAATAAACTCACTAAGTTAACACATTTTATTTATTTTAATAGAAACATATTGGTAGTGTGGGTTACTCTTCCTACTATAACGTCTGTTAAAATTTGTAGATTTCAATAACCAATTTCAATTTTGACCGAGTGGCGCAAATTGTTAAATCAGCCACTGTCTCAGCTTAACAGTCCCGAGAAAATAAAAGGTCTTCAAGCAACGTTAAGAGATGAGAGCAGTAACACGACTAAACGCCTGGTAATCGTGATAGAATTTGAAGGTTCTTATTTATACGACTCCCTCATAGAAAACCATTCTTACAATCTGGCGGCAGATGACGACGATTAAACAGTATTCAATTATTTTTAATCGTTTATTGAATCCGAAGAAATGTTGTGAAATTGCGAATTGATGCAAAACATTAAAAACAGTCATTAAAAATTGTCACTATAGTTATAAGTGAAATTTATGTAGCGCCTTCTCAAGAACAGTCACCTGAAGCAATTACTACACAGACATGGTACGAACACAGACAGACAGACAGACAGACAGACAAGCAGACAGATAGACAGACAGACAAGCAGACAGATAGACAGGCAGACAAGGCGAGCATTCTCCCTCATCGTAGTATGGTAGAATGGGAAACTTTGAAATTTGACCAGTAGCAGAAGCGCCGTCATGAGAGGAAAAAGGCAGACAAACAAACAGAAATAGCAATAGGAACAAAGAAGAGAGACGCATGAGAATCGAAAAAGATATTCTCCTACAGATAAAATGTGGGGAGTGAAGGATACTTAGGAAAAACAGAGAACATCTGTGTGTCTTGTCTGTCTGAATGTTTATATGTCTATATGCCTGCCTATCTACCTTTCTTTCTGCCTGCTTGTATGTATGCGCTGGTCTGTCTGTCTGACTGTCTATCCGTCTATCTACTATGCACGTTCCATAGCGTAGGACGGCCTGGATGAATGCATTGAAAGTGAACCGTTAGATGTTTACAATTGTCCATTTGACGCTGATCAGAGAAGCGATTGCAGGAATAATTCCTCTCGTCAATATTGATCTGGACCTCGCCTCCCTCCGTCTCTTTGTCACTGTCTGCCTGTCTCATCTACATGCCTGCCTGCCTGTCTGTCTGTTTATCTATCTGCCTGTCTGTGTGTGCACCTGGCTCTCTCACTCACGCTGTTATTTTCTGGCTGTGCATCTTCGCTTATCCGTAACTCTATATCTATGTCTTCTATTTGCATGTTTCTTCTTCCGTTGTATATATTTCGACCTGTGTCCATCATCGCTATGTCCTTCTCTCCGTCTGTCTGTCTGTCTGTCTGTCTCTCTCTCTCTCTCTGTGCATTTTTACGTATCTTTCTCTGCCTCTATGTCAATGTCCCTCCCTCTCTCTCTCTCTCTCTCTGTCTGTCTCTCTGTCTCTCTCTGTCTTTCTCTCTGTCTCTGTCTCTGTCTCTCTGTCTCTGTCTCTCTCTCTATACATATATATATATATATATCTATATCTCGCTAACTCTCTCTCGCTAACTCTCTCTATCTCTCTCTCTTGCTCTCTCTATCTCTCTCTCTCTCTATCTCTGGCTCTGTCTATCTCTCTCTCTCTCTTTCTCTCTCTCTTACTCTCTCTCTCTCCTCTGTCTGTCTGTCTGTCTGTTTCTCTCTGTCTCTCTGTCTCTGTCTCTCTCTTTCTCTATCTGTCGCTCTCTCTCTCTCTCTGTCTCTTGCTAACTCTCCCTCTAGCTCTCTGTGTCTGTCTATCTCTCTTTCTTTCTCTCTCTCGCTCTCTCTCTATCTATATGTCTCTCTCTCTGTTTCTCTCTCTCTGTCTCTCTCTCTCTGTTTCTCTCTCTCTCTCTCTGTCTCTCTCTCTGGTTCTGTATTCTTACTTTTTTTCCATTACGCATCTGCATCTGCATCTTTCTGTTTCTCTGTCTTACTCTAACTCTATATCTAATTTCTCTTGTTATCCTCTATCAGTCTGACGATTTCTATATGTACCCTTCATTCTCGCCCTCTCTCCTCCTCCCCTCTTTTTCCCTGTCCTCAGTCATCTGCATCTATAAAGGCTTCGGGTTACCCCTCGGTAATCTGAAATCGATTTCATATTACCCTAGGGGTATCATGCAATCGATTTCATACTTCTCCCGAACTGGCCACATTACCCCTCTCTCACTTGGATAAAACGATAAATTGTTGTGCTAACCATTAATTGCATGCCTATTCAATAAAAATGCGAAGCGTAGAGGATTGGAGCTGGTTTCAATATATTAAAAATAATAAGATACAGAAAATAATTATTATTGCAATATAATGTAGTCGAGCACTTATTTGCATAGCTCCCCTTCAAGGTATCTACTCAAAGAAACTATCCACGCTGACCTATATAAGTGATGTTAGCTGTCACAGTGAAAGACGTACGTTAGCAAAACTATACACAGTAAGCTGAAAAAGTCGCCAGTGGTGGGCCCACGCACACAATGACAACTATACCTACCCCTATTGTTTCGCACTTGACGTCATAGTTGCGTCCCACCGCCCACGCTCTCATGTAATTCTTCGTTGAACTGTTCTTGCAGTCTACCAATCGTAGACCAGTTACGTTGATGCCACCGTGAGCAAACGCACTCAGGTTCATCTCTGTCATACCCTAGTCAAAACATTAGCAATAGTGTCAACAGTAACAGTTAGGGATTAACCATTTCTTTCCGAGTCAGAGTGCTGAGTTTTACGAGCTGAATTTTGCCGATTCCGAGTCCGAGACCGAGCTTAGGATATTTAACAGTCTTATTCTCTCGATTTGTAGTTTGGCAGTTTGCACAATTTGACAATTTCTATGAATTATTTAGTTTTGTCTTAGTGTACGCGATGAAGTAGTAACTAATAAGTACTAATAGTAACAGTAGGCCTATTTGCATTTATAGTCAGGTCGATTGTCGCTTTGTAAATTTAAAAAAACAATTTTCGTTTTCAAAACAGAAAATCGGAAAGATAAAAACTTGGACCCTTTGTCTGTCCGAGTCCGAGTTTATGCCGAGTAGGCTACTATAAAAACTCGGGCCGAACCAAGTTCCGAGTCCAGTTTCGGTACATCCCTAGTAGCAATAGTTAAGCCCTGTTATATACCGCTTCTTCGAGGAATCTAATGAACAATGTGCCAGCGCTCGTGAACAATCTGGTGCCCTGCGCTCGCTTTATTAGTTTGGAGATTACAATTACGGTTAAGAGCGGTCCTTACCAGGTCGATGAGGATGTAGTGATGGTGGGTCGTACGCGTGGCATTGCTCTGCAATTGTAAAGAACCTTATTATAGCACTAATAGTGCTAACAGCAATATGACTCCTGACGTCACTCTAAAATATTAGCATTTCAAGAGGCGCTGAAAAGACTGAATTGGGAATAGTAACCATGATTATAACCATTACCATTACCATAACCATTACCATAACCGTGGCTATAACCATAACCATACCCAAAATGTTTATTGACTCCATAACATTACAGGGTAATGCAGAAAAATAATAAACATATTCACCAACAATATTGGGAGCAGAGGAGAAAACTCAATAGGAGACCATTGTCCCGCTAATCGAATTACACATTTATATACAATAAGTAAGTAAGTAAATCAGTCAGTCAGTCAGTCAGTCAGTCAGTTAACCAGTCACCTTTCTAGCCAGTCCGTAACTCCACGAATCAACCAGTGGGCAAGGTATCCACCGCCCAACAAACCGAAAAATCAACCAGTGATGTCACCAAGTTATCGGTCCAGTCGATACCAGTCAGCGGCTAAGACAGTCAGTCAGTAAATCATTTAGTTTCTGAACCGTGCAGGAGTGTTGAGAAGCGCTGAACGAGACAGCCAGACAAACTAGGCAGTGCAAGAAGACACCTAGCAACACAGCGAGCGTAGTCAGACGGTTATTCCGTCGCAGCTCAAATAGAATTATTGAGTATTACTGTATATGACTAGGGACCATCCAATGGCAACAAACGAGCGAAATTCAATATACACAGAGTAAATGACTCCCAGGTGTCGCTTCAGAGATGGAAGGAGACGAGAGGACAAATGCAACGCCCCAGGTGGGTGGGCGAACAGGTGGGTGAGTGGCTTCGTATAATAATAGATGATGGATGGGTAGACCAATGGGTGGATGGGGGTGAAATAGTGATGTATGGGTGAATCAATGGTGTCTGGGTGAGGTTCTTAGTTGGATGAGTAGATGATGCGTGTATTGGGAATGAAAGTTTTCGAATTGTGACAGGAAATTTTTTTTCAAGGGTATGATAAAGTATAGGCGAGTAGACAATGGCATATATTAATATAGAAGATTAGAATTATAATATTTGAGCTAAGTAGAGTAGAACAGAGAGTAGCTTATTAGAGTAGTAGATAAGACAAAGGTGGATCAAAGTGGAGCGGAGTGTAGAACAGCAGAGCAAATGGAGCAAAGGAGAGCCGAGTAGAGCATAGCATAGCAGAGTAGAGCATAGCATAGCAGAGTAGAGCACTGCATAGCAGAGTAGAGCACAGCATAGCAGAGTAGAGCACTGCATAGCAAAGTAGAGCATAGCATAGCAGAGTAGAGCACTGCATAGCAGAGTAGAGCATAGCATAGCAGAGTAGAGCATAGCATAGCAGAGTAGAGCACTGCATAGCAGAGTAGAGCATAGCATAGCAGAGTAGAGCACTGCATAGCAGAGTAGAGCAAAGCATAGCAGAGTAGAGCACTGCATAGCAGAGTAGAGCAGAGTAGAGCATAGCATAGCAGAGTAGAGCATAGCATAGCAGAGTAGAGCACTGCATAGCAGAGTAGAGCATAGCATAGCAGAGTAGAGCACAGCATAGCAGAGTAGAGCACAGCATAGCAGAGTAGAGCATAGCATAGCATAGCAGAAAAGAGTACAGCATAGCAGAGTAGAGCACTGCATAGCAAAGTAGAGCATAGCATAGCAGAGTAGAGCATAGCATAGCAGAGTAGAGCATAGCTTGGCAGAGTAGAGCACTGCATAGCAGAGTAGAGCATAGCATAGCAGAGTAGAGCATAGCATAGCAGAGTAGAGCCTAGAATAGCAGAGTAGAGCATAGCATAGCAGAGTAGAGCACTGCATAGCAGAGTAGAGCATAGCATAGCAGAGTAGAGCATAGCATAGCAGAGTAGAGCATAGCATAGCAGAGTAGAGCACTGCATAGCAAAGTAGAGCAGAGTAGAGCATAGCATAGCAGAGTAGAGCATAGCATAGCAGAGTAGAGCACTGGAGCGCAGGGCATAGCAGAGACGAGCGTGTCTTAACTCCATCCTTAACCTCCTTCTGTAGCAACTGCTCCGTATCCTTAGTGGACATATCGAGTAGGATGCGCTTGTCGTCAATGTTCCTCTCGTCGAGGTGTCTAAGGGTCCTGAAGGCGTCGTTGGCGTCCGTCACTCGATAGACCTTCGTCCGTACAACGTATCCCTCCTCAGCCAACACCTCTAGAAGCTGCTGCAACCGCTCCAGGCCTACGAGATCATGAAAACATCACCAGGGGAAACGTTGAATTTAGCATCTTATATGAGAGCGCAGAGAGCGTCTCTGAAAAAATATCATGAAGGGGCGCTATATGAATGCTTGAATACATTACAATAAATGACGACGACGGATCGTGTGCTGGACATTGGCGCTATATGAAGATGCGTGCATGATGATGGTGAAGATGAGAATGATGACCGATATGATGATGGTTGTGGAAATAATTATTGTGATCATGATAACGAGGATGATGATTATGATGACGATGGTTACGATGATAACGATTATGACGGCTATAATGGTGATGATGATTATGACGATGCTCCTGCTGATGACGATGCTTTTGCTACTGATGATGACGATGACGACGACGAAGATTTGATGCTGTTGCTGCTGCTGATGATGATGATGACAACGACGACGACGATGATGGTAAACCTATTGTTCATTCCCCAAGCTGTCTCGCCTCATCATCTTATCCGATTTGTGGCCGACCTATGCAACCGCTGACAATTCTCTAATCGATTCACCATGATTTGATCAGTCGAATGACCAATTAGAACGAAACGATTCCGTATTCAGAGGTTGCGACGGATGACGCTGGGAATTCCCCCTCAAAAAAATTCCCATGGTGTCACCGGTTTTTCCCACGGGGACCAATAATTATTTAAATCGTTAAAGAATACTAGACAAAGAGTGTCATGAGACATAATATGTACAGGGTGGGCCATTAAAAAGTAACCCCTCAGGTTACTTGCTAGTATTTCGGCTAAAAGTATGGATTAGTAAATGAAATTTCACAGGCGCAACACGAATTCATATCTGCATATAATGGCTAAATTTGAAAGAAATATGTAAAAAGAACAAAGGTGATGTCACGTTTAATGAGTCAAACCGAGGTTTTTGATAGTCGAAAAAGATTCAACTCTGGAAAAAGTTAAAAAAAAACGATTTTTTGAAGTCACTTCTCAAGTTATTGTTGTAGAGCAAAGTTCAGAAGAATCATTATTATTGAGAAGAGGAACGGGGAACAAGCGTATAAGTACACCACCTTGACGTCGTTCAGCGAGCAGTCGATCAAATTGGTAAATAAAAATCGCTTTCCGTCGTGTCGCTGGGCAGATTATCATAACCGAAATTTGAACGCTACTCAGCACTGCTGTGCCGGCTGCATGTTCGCGAGACGAAGCGTGTGTTCTTCCCGGATGAGAAGAACTTCTACCTCAATCCACCAATCAGCACCCAAAGCAATCGTATGCGGTCCAGCGGCAAGAAATCCGATATCAAACCTGGTCGACTGATTGTTGAACGCAAGAAGCTCGCTCAACATGTTATGGTATCGGCTTGTCTTTGCTTTGTTGGCAAAAGTCGACTTCATTTTGTTGAAGAGAAAGCCAAAGTGGATGCTGTATATTACGCTGGTAGCTGCCTTCCTAATTTATATCCGATTGCAAGCATCTGCTGCTAGCTGGATTCATCTTTCAGCAAGACTAGGCTCCAGCGCAAATTGCTCGCCTCACGCAAGATTGACTTAAAGTCATTTGCTCTCGTTACATTGAAAAGGACTAATGGCCTCAAGCTCACCGGACTCGAACCCCTTGAATTATCGCGTATGGGGAGCTATGCTCG
>OY365813.1:29008296-29062947 GCA_959347315.1 Bimastos eiseni | reverse complement strand
CGCCCATTCAAGATAAGAATGCATGGAACTGCTTCCAACAGTATTCAGCAATTACTGAGAAGGCTGTAATTCCTGATTTGAACACCGATAACATAAGAAGAATTATTGATCTGAAGTCTGCAGGAAAAATGTCCCATATTTATCATTTATTATTGTTATATTTAGAGTATAAGGCTTGTATTGTATTGCATTGTATTCATGCATTTATAGAGCGCCTCCAGCAGGGCGAACCGTTCAGAAGCGCTGCGAGAAGAAGCAGGTTTTGAGAAAACCGAGAGAGGACGAGAGACTGCCAGATAGAATTTTAGTGATGAAACTCCATTAGTATTACAATCTGCCAGCCTTTCTGTCGTATCCTCAAGTCACTGTTGTTTGGCCGCAGCCTGGACTGAGAGCGCCTCTGATTGGGTTTCTTGAATTGGCGCTATAGAAATTTTTTTAATGAATGAGTGAAAAGTATCACATTAATTAAATTACACTGAAGGTATTCAATGATGCTTGCAAATCCTGGTTGATTGATTCGTTCTGACTGTTTAATACGCATATGCTAACTATTCCCCGACACTAAACTATTCCCAATTGTTGGCAGTGCCAGTCCAAAACTTGGATGAAGGATGAGGGCGTTGTTAATGATCTTTGTCGTCACAGCGTCGTTAAACTGAAAATATTACTACTACTTCGCCACTAAAGTAACTGTTATAGACGTAGGCATTCGTAATTACAATACATCTTGTTGATGACAATTCAATACTCATATATTATAGAGAGATGACTTGATACGCTCGGTAGGCTTTCTCTTCGTTGAATCGATAAAGACTCAATTGATAAACAGTTCTAGGATGTTGTACATTCTGAGGACGACAAATTAGTTCATTTAAGGTTGTGAATGTCCGATACTCGCTTCTGGCTAATTGGGTACTAACTTTAGTAATGTTCTAAGCCAACGGTTCAGGAATGAACTTCCTAAATATTTTATTCACATATATTACGCATGTACATATATATATATATGTAAAAGAAAATACTTTAGATTAGAATATATACGAAATAAACATCATTCACCATTCGACTATAGCTCCAGTATCCCTCCGGTCTCTCTCTCTCTGTCTATGTCTGACTTTCTGCCTCTCTCTCTCTGTCTCTCTGTATGTCTGTCTGTCTCTCTTTGTCTGTCTCTCTCTATCTCTCTATTTGCCCTCCGTCTCTTTCTCTCTTCCTGTCACTCTGCATTGCTTTTCGTCTCTCTATATATTTCTATATCCTTCACTTTCTAAGTACCATTGCTTGCAGATATAATATATATATAGTTTGTATATATATTCAATGGTGCACACATACTTTTCGTATATGATGCCTAATCTTGATAATGCGTCGTATATTTATGACATCTATATGAGACTAGATGAGACGGTTGACGTTGTAGACGTGATTAAGCAACGCTTACGTTCTGTGTCATCTTTTGACAGCCGCATCTGCTGTGTATATTGCTTTCTCTGATGGCCGCCAGTCTCCCGGTTGCAGCGCAGTCGGACTGATGCGGAGCTGTGATGCTTCTAGGAATTGCTTGCTGCGTCTTAGAACGTCTAGTGCCGTCCGTCGTCTGTGTATTGTATCGGCTAATCATGAGGAATGATCGGACGGAACATCTTTTCCCAATCGCGTATGTCTGTGTCTGTCTCTCTGTCTCTGTCTCTGTCTCTTTCTCGCCTCACATACATTCAGAGAGAGAGAGGGGGCGATACTGAGATGGCGAGCGAAAGAGAGAGACAGAGAGACAGAGAGAGAGACACAGAGAGAGAGAGATGGGAGAGAGAGAAAGAGAGAGAGATAGGGAGGGAGGAAGAGATGGAGAGGAAGAGAGGGGAGAGAGACAGGGAGAGAAAATGAGACTCAGATAACTCATTACCGTCATTATCATCATCACGATCATCATCATCATCATCGTCATCAACATCATCATCGTCATCAACATCGTCATCAGCATCTTCATCGTCATGAACATCATCATTATATTATCATCATCACTATTGTCACCATCATTTAACCATATGTTCGTCGTCGTCATCATGTGTGTCATTATGTATGTAATATGTATGTAAGCCTTTTCACCTGTCTGTCCGTGTGTCTAATGTCTCTCTGCCGGTTTCTTTCCATCCTTTCTTCCTGTTTTCCTTTTCCCCCGTGTCTTCGGTCTCCGCCTGCCTCCTCCTCTACCCATTCCCCAACCCTCTTCTGTCCACTCAATCCCATTCCCTTTCCTGTTAACCGGACTCGTTGATCCGTCGCAAAATCTGTTGCCCTCCTCCCTCCTCCTCCACCCGAAGTGGGGTTTCCACCGAAGGAGGAGTGGAGGGAGGAATGGGGAGGGAGACGAGGTGACGCCATCTGCTAAACATAATACTGTCAGGACTCATCCCATCCCACTGGGGAAAGCGAGGAAGATGTGAACGAAGGAAGGAAGGATGCTTTAAAGTTGAAGGAAAGCGGGACGAAGGGAAGGAAGGAATGAAGAAAGGAGGGAAGGAAGGAGGATATATGTTTGAGGGAATTAGTGAAGGAAATAAGGCTGGGAGTAAGGGTTGAAGAAGAATCGACTTAAGGTTCAACGCAGGTAAAACTAAAACAATGGTAAATGATACACGAATGAGTATCAAAATCCAAGGAGAGGATATACTGAGCAAGTGGAACATTTCTTCTACCTGGGATATCACATTTTTAAAGCAGTAGGCAGCGACGAAAAGGATGCATATGGGGGAGATAGGTGCATATAGGTGTATATGGGGGAAAATGTACGCACTTAACGAATTACTGGCTATGGGGAAGAAGAGATTGAAGATGGAGAGCCAAGATAATTCTATACGAGACTATGATACGTATACAACGGTTGAGTGTCCTTTACGAATCGAAACGTTGGACAATACCGAAGCTTAACGAGAAAATAATTCACAGACATGAATTAGTTGGTTGGTTATGGATTTAAAGACTTCAGAAAATGAGAAAAGGTGGCATTTGACAATTATTATTCAGCCAAGCAACTCTGTTATAGACAAAGTCGTTCAACAAAGACTCCTTTGGTTTCGACATGAGTACATAGAAAATGCCAATTGACTGAATCCCAATGCACTACATGTAAGATTCGATTGCAAAAGAAACAAAGGTAGACGAAGACTAAGGCTTGATTTAAACAACACAGATTAAGACATAACATCACTTTGACTACCACTAAGGGAAGGAATGGACACTTCACAAACGATCAAGGACACTGGAGAAAATCTATTCGTACCCATCGCCGTCATAGGGCTGTCGTCAGGAACCGTTGATGATGATGATGATGGCGATGCAAGTATGCATGCCCGTAAGAGTGTATGCATGCATGTATTTGCATACGAATGGGCGTATATATTATGTAACCACTTACGTATGTATGCATATAAAGTATAGCGCATCATAAGGGCATTCGCAGATGCACGCACGAATGCATGCGTTTGCATATATATATTTGCATAAGTATGCATGCATATGAATGTATGTATGCATGTATTTACGTATGTACATAGATGCCCAGGCGTATAGAAAAACATCTGTAGCGCATTTTGAGATACACGCACAAGCGCTGAAACGATGCTCAGAACAATGACATTTGGACAACAAGTGATGATAGCGGAAAATGTTCCTGCATCATCGCCAACATCCTCCGCATCCCGCGGCATCACTCTCAGCCTCCTTAGCATCCAAGGCACCGTTTCGTGTCGCCGCATCTTGCCAAAAGACGCCAGGCGCTCTAATTGGTCAATTAGCGCAGTGCGCCGATAATCTCGTCGACCGCGTTTAGCGGAAACGATCTACTCTGGAAACCTCACGTTCGACGTCGACTGCTGGGGAGAGACTTCCGCTAGACTGGGGCTACATCATCATCGATCAGTCAAAGCGCTGGGGAGGGGGAGGACACGATGAACGAAGCATCAAGTTGTCCTTAAGTGATTTGGTCGCCATCGGCAACAACAGAAATCAGCGGCAGCAGCTGGTCAAGGAAGAGCGTATGCAAACAGTGTAGGTTGGCGCCTTAAGTGGGTCGCTGGTTCCATGGTTTAACTCGCTGGCAGGTTCTGGTTCCATGTTGCCGAAAAAAGGCGGAAGCAAGCGCACGTCACGTCCGGGTAATTAATCCTATTGCTTAGAGGGAAAATGATCTAAGGTTGATTGGTTAGACCTATTCCACCAGCGACTTTGGTTCAACTCTCTTTGTTAATTAGTTAGTATGGAGCGCATGGTATACGTAACCTATGTACGTATGCATGCATTTAATCATATAAACATACTGCTAGAAATTAAACGAACAATAATAATAATAATGATAATAATAATAATAACATTTAAAAAAATAGTAGTAACATTAATAATAATATTAATAACAGAAATATTTATAATAATAATAATGATAATAATAATAATAACATTAAAAAAATAGTAGTAACATTAATAATAATAATAATAATAATAAAAATAATAATATTTAAAATAATAATAGAAATAATAATAATAATAATAATAACAATAATAATAATAACAACAATAAAACCAATAATAATAATAATAGTTATTATTATTATTATTATTATTATTATTATTATTATTATTATTATTATTATTATTATTGACATTATTGTTATTACGGAGATTTACTTCAATCCACTCGATATAGCAGCCGCCGCTCGTGCAAGAACAGATGTCACGTGACCTCTTTTCGTTTTCAGTCCGACCGCTACTATTCAGCCGAATAACGAATAACTATTTGGCTTCGAAGCGAATACGAAGCGAATATTCGGTACAGCCCTAATTATGTCCACCGTACCGGTGATTAAAAAATCTAGTATGAATGCGGAGAATGCTTGTGTCAATTGGAGGACGTCCTTCTGACAACAAGGACAGGTCGTCCTGCCGCAGGAATTCAGAGCGTCCTTCAGTCCTATCTGTCCTATTGTCTCTGTCGCCGGGCGTGATGAATGAGCGATCGCTTCTATCGTTGATGTTTGTGAAGCGTTGCTTAACCTGATATTTGGTAAATAGTGGCGGCGGCATTGCACCTGCAATTGACAGGGCGATGTGAGACGAAGGAGGAGGAAGAGGAGAAGTAGAAGATGGAGTAGGAAGTGGAGTAGGGAGATAAGGAGGAGGAGGGGTAGAAGGAATAGTAGGAGAAAGAGGAAAAGTAGGAAGGGGAAGAGGAGAAAGAGAAAAAGGAGGAGGAAGAGAAGGAAAAGGAGAAAAGAAGGAAGAAGGAGAGGAGGAGAAGAAGAGGAAGGAGTAGGAAGTGGAGTAGGGAGATAAAGAGGAGGAGAAGGAGGAGGGGAAGAAGGAATAGTAAGAGAAAGAGGAAAAGTAGGAAGGGGAAGAGGAGAAAGAGATAAAGGAGGAGGAAGAGAAGGAGAAGGAGAAAAGAAGGAGGAGGAAAAAGAGAAGGAGAAGAAGGAGGAGTAGGAGGAGGTTCATAGCTAGAAGAAGACTAATATAGAAGCCAGCAGAAGAAGATGAGGAGGAGGAGGAGGATGATAAAAGTAACTACATAGATGAAGAAGAATGCTATGGTGATGAGGCTTAAGATAATGAAGATGACGAAAGCGATGAATCGGATCAAGAGTAGCAAGATGAATAGGAGAACTCAGAGGAAGATGAAGAGGGAGAAGAAGAAGAACAAGAAGAAGAAGATGACGATGATGATGACGGTGATAGAGGTATTGAATCTGAGAGCTAGAGAAATAGAGTAAAAGACGAAAAGAAGAAGATGAAGGGTTTGAGTAAGCAGCACAAGGAGGCGTTGTTCGCTGTGCCATCTTTTGTTGACAGGTACCTAGGAGCCCAGATGATGGTGGGCACCGCTGTGTATAAATAGATTCTTCGGATAAAGGCGAGTCACTCTCGGCTGCAAATAGTATTCTCTATTTACGGATTTTTCTACGACTTTCTCTCTGTCTCTCTGTCTTCGTCTCTATGCACCTTTATTTCTCTCTGTGCGTGTCACTCTCTCTTCTCTCTCTGTCTCTCTGCGTGTCTCTCTCTCCGTCTCTCTCTCTCTTTGTCCATCCCACTGCTACTGTCTCCTTATTTATTCTCTTCCTTTTCGTTGCCCAACAACTGACAGCTAGCAGTTAATTCCCAACCTAAAGCGATGGAGTCAAATATCAACGTTTGCTAGCACTCTGCAAGATCCGGGATAGTACCAATGTAATGACAGGAAAGCAGACAGGCAGGCAGGCAGACAGACAGACAGGTAGGAAGGCACAAAGGAAGGAAGGTAGACTAGCAGGTAGACGAGCACATGGGAGACCAGGCAGGCCAGAAGGCATGAATGACAGAAAGGTGGACAGAAAGGCGAGCAGGCAGAGAGGCAGACAGAGAGACAGAAAGGTAGGGAGGCAGGAAGGAAAGTAGGCAGGCAAGGAGGCAGGAATGAAGGCTGGCGGGCAGGCAGGCAAGCAGGCAGACAACGTAGGTTGATTCGCTGGCTGGAGATGGAAGTCATTGATGAATGAATTAATTAATTAATTTATGAGTGAATGAATGAACCAATGAATTGTTGGATAGAAACATGGATTACCTGATGTCTTCATAGGTGGATATATGAATGAACGAATGAACGAATGAATGAATGAACGAACGAACGAACGAACGAACGAACGAACGAACGAACGAACGAACGAACGAACGAACGAATGAATGGTCGAATGGATAAACAGAAGAATAGATGAAAGGATGACTTGATAGATGAATGTACGAACGGATACATAAACACACACAGAGGGAGATAGAGAGACGCAAAGAGAGATGGAGAGAGAGACAGAGAGTCAGAGAGACAGAGACAGAGAAAGAAAGAGACAGACAGAGGCAGACAGAGACAGAGACAGAGACAGACAGAGACAGACAGAGACAGACAGAGACAGACAGAGACAGACAAACAGAGACAGAGAGAAAGAGAGACAGAGAGACAGAGAGACAGAGCAAGGGACAGAGGCGTAGAAGAGTGAACGTTTTAGTAGACAAAAGATGGAATAGACGAAGAAGACAATAAAATTAGGAAGGAAAGACGAATGGAGGAAAGTGAATGGAAGAAGGTAACAATTGCTGGAATGAATGACTGACTCAAATAATCAATGATAGAATTAATGAAGTAAGTGGAGAGTGAATGAACAAATAAATTTACTGAATTAATTATTCATCAAAGATTGACCAACAGAATTGAATTGAATAAATGAACGACTGAATGAATGAATCAGTAAATGATTGATTGAACGAACGAACGAACATACGAATTATTGAATGGATGAATGAATGAATGAATGAATGAATGAACAGTCAGTCAGTCAGTGAGCGTGTGCGTGAGGGTGTGGTGCTGGTGATGTTGTTACAGAGGTGAGAATGTCGTCATGCATGCGACTGTCTCCTTAATTACAGTGGCATCGACAGCCAAGGCAACTTGCCTTCTTGTCAAATGCCGACTTATCAGCGGCGCCGACGGTGACCACCTAACGAACGACTATTGTTCCCCTCGGCTCATCCCTGTCTATCACGGGGCACGACCGATCAGACGCCGGCAACAGCAACCGCTGAGTCGGTGCGTGACTGTCGGCGGACTCCAGGAGAGACAGAGAGACAGGCAGAAACAGACAGAGAGACAGACAGAGAGAGGGGAGAGATGGAGAAAGAGAGGGAGAGAGAGAGAGAGAGAAAGAGAGTGAGAAAGAGAGAGAGAAGGAGAGAGAAGGAGAAATAGAGCAAGAGAGAAAGAGAGACTGATAGAGAGACAGACAGACAGACAGACAGACAGACAGACAGACAGAGAAGGAGATAGAGAGGGAGAAGAAGAGAGATGGAGAGAGGAGAGAGAGAGATGGAGAAAGAGAGGGATAGGGAGAGAAAGAAACAGAGACAGAGAAAGAGGGAGAGAAAGGAGGGAGGGAGGGAGGGAGAACATGCATACACAAAAGAAGACATAGAGAACGAGAGAACAAAATACAAATCTAAAAACAGAGTTACTGAAACAGACAGACAGACGAACACAATCACAGACACAGACAAACCGAGAGACAGAGGGAGTGACAGAGGTGATGGAGGAGCAGAGTCACAGACAAACAATAGGGGACAGAGTGAGACAGCGAAAGAGATAGAGTAGGAAAGATGAAGACACTGACAGCGGTACATGTCACGTGGCAGAGCACGTGATCCGAATTCGCGTCACGAAGCCTACATCAGCTACCCCTACAGACCCCACTTCACGCATCCTCCTCTTCCTCCTTCTTCCTTAGACGGATCCTTTTCCATGTTACCTCCTTCCCTCCATCGTCCGTTCTCCAGTTTTTCTTCCGTGTCACCACCAGCGCTTCTCCGTGGACATATCCTCTCATTCCACGCCTCTGGAGACATCCTCCAGGCGACAAGCTTAATCCGCAACACTCTACCTCCCATCCGTTCTACGTCCCTCTCACTCCTCCATCTCCTCCTCCTCTTCCTCTTCCTCCTCTGTCTAGATATCATCATTGCATGCGATATCTTCGCATACGCGTTCATCAATGTTTGTAAGTATACCTGTATCTAGAGTATGTATGAATTTATTTGATTGTATGCATGTGTGTCTATGAGTATGCATGTATGTATACATGTATGTCCATTCCTCCTCCATTCTCCACAATCCCACCTTCCTTCATTCTCCATCCTCCTCGCACCTCCTCTAACTCTTTACTCCCTGTCATTGTCGTACTCGACACAGAGAGAGAGAGAGAGACAGACAGACAGACAGACAGAGACAGAGACAGACAGAGAGACAGAGAGACAGAGACAAAGACAGAGAGACAGAGAGAGACAGAGAGACAGAGAGACAGAGAGACAGAGAGAGACAGAGAGAGACAGAGAGAGACAGAGAGAGACAGAGAGAGACAGAGAGAGACAGAGAGAGACAGAGAGAGACAGAGAGAGACAGAGAGACACAGATATATATATATATATATATATATATATATATAGAGAGAGAGAGAGAGAGAGAGAGAGAGAGAGAGAGAGAGAGAGAGAGAGAGAGAGATAGAGAGATATAATAGAGAGCGCCGAGTGAGCAATTTTCTTCCATGTTTAAACACCAAATCAAAATCAGCCTTGTTCCTTTGGCGATTCAGCGGAACATCTCTGGCCACTATATCACCCAATTTAAAGGTCGGTCAGTGAGTGAGTCAGTCAGTCAGTCAGTCAGCCAGCCAGCCAGCCAGCCAGCCAGCCAGTCAGTCAGTCAGTCAGTCAGTCAGTCAGTCAGTCAGTCAGTCAGTCAGTCAGTCAGTCAGCCAGTCAGCCAGTCAGCCAGTCAGTCAGTCCATTCTCTCCTCTTCTTCTTCCTATAGCATCTCATCTGCCACACCCCTCTTCCTCCTCCTCCTCCTCCTCCTCCTCTTCTTCCTCCTCCCTTCCTACACCATCGCGCTAATCCTCCACCACTACCTCTTCACTTCACTCCTTCTCCTCACTCTCTCTTCCTCTCGCGCCGTCTCCGCCTCTTCCTCTCACTCCTCTTACTCCTATTCTTCGCCTTCGTGTTGGGACTGGAATAGTCTCCCCTTCCTCTTCGTAAGAAGCTGCTCTCTCTCTCTCTCTCTCTCCTCTGCTGCATGACTTCCGGAAGCGCCTGAGAACCTTCTTTTTTCTTTTTAGCTTTGGGATGAGTCATGAGCATCTCTGATTCGAGTGGCGCTATATAAGTGCACCATTACATTACAGTGCATATTCCTTCTCCATCTTATCCACTTCCTTCTCCTTTTTTCCTCTTATTCCTTCTTCTCGTCGTCATCCTCCTCCCATATCCCTATCCCTCTCACTGCGTTTCTGCCTCTCCCTCTCCCTCTTCTTCCTATTCATCCTCCATCTCCTCCATTTCCTCTTCCTCCTCCCCCTTCTCATCCCTCCCCTTTTCTTTCCCCACATAGCGTGTCGCAGCTCCCGTCTCGCGAGATCGTGTGTCGACACAGGTTCCGTGACTCCCCGCTGGTACCCTGTCGTCAGCTTCCATACGTCAATCCCCGTTCCCATTGAATCTCTCCGTTTCCTTCAAATTGACCAAATACCCAACATACGTAACCGAATCGGAGCGAAAACGCAGCGAATGTGGGATTTGTATATGATGAGGTTACGAAGCAGGACATCCGAGATGAAAGGATGGACGGACGAGAAGGAAGGGGAGGTTGCGCCTTTCTCCCCTCGCTTCTTCCTTTCCTCCTTCTCTTCCTCCTTCTCCTCCTCCTTCTCTCCTTGTGGATGTGCCGTACAAGACAATCCTACCCCTAAATTCTATAAGGCTGGGCTTGCGATTACATTCCTAGCCTCATACTCACTCACACACTGACTCACTCACTCACTCCGTCTCTTGCTCCCTTTTCTCCTCCTCTTCCTTTTGTGGATGTGACGCTCAAGACTATGCTTGATCGATTGATTGATTGACTGATTGATTTATCTATTTATTGAGTGATTGATCGATCAATTGATTTATTGATTGGTTGCTGACTGATTGATTGATTTGCTGATTGATTGATCGATTGACCAATCTATCTATTAGTCGATCGATGGTTGTGTGCTTCCTTAGTGATGAGTAGAGAGTATTGCCAATTCGAAGTCTTCAACGCCTCCTGTGCAGCCAGTCAGGTGATCGTCATGGACGAGGCTCAGTATGGTCGTCTCCAGTTAGGCAGATGCGTGACACGTGACTACGGATACATAGGATGCTCCGCCAACGTCATCGACCTGCTCGACCGGACGTGCTCCGGTCAACGCTGGTGCCAGTTCGGTATACCTACGCTGCGCGACATAGTCCAGCCGTGTCCGAAGGACCTGACTGCTTATCTGGAGGCCAGCTACAGGTGCATCACAGGTAGGGAAAGGACTCGGGATCACTCTTTATAGGTGAATCACGGGGTCAAGGTTACTCGTTAGCAATTGCAACATGGGGTTAAGATCACTCTTTAACACATGCAGTAGGCGCCAAGGCGACCTTAAACTCGCATTTCGCCTACAGAGAGTGCTCTGTAGGCGAAATGCGAGTTTAAGGTCGCCTTGACGTAGGAACCTTATTGTGAAATACGATGTCAATGCCACTCTTTTACTGGTAAAAGAGGCCCGAACTTGCTGAATGATTTTAGATTTGTGTATAGATAAAAATAAAGACAGATTAAATGGTTCAGTCGGAGGTTCAACGCCCGTAACGCATTGGCTTCTTCTTCGTCTTCGGTTGTATAACTCACCGTTTTCGTTATGTTGCAGTCTACAAGACAACGCACCTGCGATGCAACGACACGATCAAAGTGGACAACGCGTTGTCGACCATCTACATCTCCATCCCTCCATCCAGCTGGGACCTATCCCTCCTCCACTCCGCTGCTTCACCCTTATCCCTCGTGGACCCACCGGTGCCCTTCTCGCCCTCCTGTCCCCTTCAGTTCCGCTCTTACCCTGGCCAGAAGATGAACGTTACCCTCCTCTCACTGGGGCAAATACACGACCACGACCTGGGCGTCGGGGGTGCAGGGGACAAGGGGGACTCAGACCCCTGGCCCCTCAGCAGGGCCTGCCCCGTCAATGCCTTCTTCTCGGAGGGTGGGCGACGCAGTGCCAGCTCCCTGTGCCAGGCGAGACAACGAGAGCAACACCTCTATACGACAAACACAAGCAACGCAGGATTCTACTTCGCTAGACAACAGCGACGACAGACAACGGCGACAACTAACAACGAGAGGCGATCGGCCTACATCCTTAAGATCGAAGGTACAACAACAGCAACAACAACGACAGCAACAACGACAACGACGACAACGATGACAACGACAACGACGACAACGACCGCTGGTTGTACTTGTACATGTGGTTGTACAGTTGTACACGCTGGTTCACTCGCGCGCGTGCATTTGTGCATGTGCAATTGCATGTATGTGTTTGCCCACTCACCTCACCCCTCTATCCTTTATTTCACCTTTTTACCTCCTTGCCTCACCCCTTAGTCCCTTACCTCACCTCTTTGCCACATTGCCTCAACCCTACGCCCCTTACCTCATCCTTGAGCCCTTTACCTCACCCCTTCCAGCCCTGTCACCAGTTGTCCATAGTCCTTCCGCACACTCTATGACCGCCGCACCCGATTATCTGACCCGCTCCCTCCCCAAGTTTCCCGTTTAATATAAACCCATATTGCCAGAGCACTCGGCCAGATAATTGCGTTCCTGCTGTCACGTGTTCCGTTCCATTTCCGGTCCCGTGAGGCTGTGCGCCTCCTGCGTTATTTAGACGAGGTTTACGCGGGAATTGGACCACGTCACGTCTTCTGAGCTGGAAGCATAGGTGAAGGAGGTGGAGGAGGAGGAGGAGGAGGAGGAGGAGAAGGAGGAAGAGGAGGAGAAAGAGGAAGAAGAGGTCGAGGAGGAAGAGGAAAAGAAGGAGGATGAAGAGGATAGAGGAAGATAAAGAAGAAGAACAAGAAAAGAAGAAATAGGAAGACGAAGAGGAGGAGGAGGAATAGGTGGAGGAAGAAGAAGGGAAGAAGGAGGAAGCGATGCAGGAGATGGAATACTAAATAAAAGAGGATGAGGAAAAGGACATGGAAGAGGACTAAGATATCGAAGATGAGGAAAAAGAGGAAGAGGAATAGGTGGAGGTGGAAGAACAGACATCAGAGATGAGAATGACAGGAAGAGCAGCAGCAGCATCAACAATAGGAGAAACGGACGAGAGGGAAGAGGAGAAGGAGGAGGAGGAAGAGGAGGAGGAGGATAGGAGGAGGTGGAAGATGAGGGGTAACATTCTGTAGGCAAATGTAACGTAATGTAATAGAACGCCCTTTCAGGATATTTACTCAGAGACGTTCTCTGCGCTGGCCTAAATGATGCTTAATGTCTCAGGGAATGAGTAAACTACGTCTGCTAGGCAAACTATGCACAGTAAGCTGAGAAAGTCAACAGTGGTGGGCCCACGCACAAGCGAGAAAACGACCAACTAGGTCTGGAAGGGAATGCTGAAAGGAGGACAGAAAAGGCGTTTTCATATAATGAAGACTCTGAGAGACATACAGACAGGCAAGCAAGCAGACGGACAGACAGGCTAATAGATGCTGAAGAAAGGATGTCTGAGTGACAGTCTTCGTTCGTCCACAGACGCCTGTTGCCTGCGCCGACAGTTGGCGCATGCGCATAGGTCAATCGTTTGGTCAGTGCCCGTTGGCGCTCAACTAATTGCCACCGATTGCTTCCTTCCACTAATGAAATTAACCATGACAACGTCAGGTGTGGTCACTCACTCCTCCCTCCCTCCCTCTGTACCTCACTCTCTCTGTACCATCCTCCGTCCCTTCGTTCCTTCCAAAGTCCCTTACTTCGTCTTTACCTTACTCTTTCTCTACCTTACTCTTTCTCTACCTTACTTCTTCTGTACCTTACTCCTTCTGTACCTTACTCCTTCTGTACCTTACTCCTTCTGTACCTTACTTCTTCTGTACCTTACTTCTTCTGTACCTTACTCCTTCTGTACCTTACTTCTTCTGTACCTTACTTCTTCTGTACCTTACTCCTTCTGTACCTTACTCCTTCTGTACCTTACTTCTTCTGTACCTTACTTCTTCTGTACCTTACTCCTTCTGTACCTTACTTCTTCTGTACCTTACTTCTTCTGTACCTTACTCCTTCTGTACCTTACTCCTTCTGTACCTTACTTCTTCTGTACCTTACTTCTTCTGTACCTTACTCCTTCTGTACCTTACTCCTTCTGTACCTTACTCCTTCTGTACCTTACGCGTTCTTTACCTTACTCCTTCTGTCGCTCCTTCCTTCTATCCTCTCTCCGTTTGTGTCACTGCATCCGAATGTGCACCAGATTCTGTGTCTGTGCGTGTCTGTCTGTCAATCCCTCTCTCTGTCTGTCCATCTGTCAGTTCCGCTTCTCCTCTCCTCCGCCCCATTAGTATGTACGCTCTGATTGGTTTGACGGCATCCACCTCTCTCGCTCTCTCTACCATATCCCCCCACGCCCACCCAATCAATCCCTCTCTATCCTCCAGGTCCTCCCCCTTCGCAGTGCAAGCCCTAATATGAATGCGAGGGCTTTCCACTTCCTCCTCCTACGACCACCGTTGGAATTCCATCTGGATCGAAGATGCAAGCCACCTGACATCCACAACTATGGCCTCCATCCTCCGAAACTCCCTCGCTCTCTGCTGTCTTGACTGTCTGTCCATATCTGCCTTTCTATCTGTCTGTCTGTCTGTCTGTCTGTCTGTCTGTCTCTCTCTGTCTTTCTCTTTCGGTCTGTCTCTGTCTATATGTCTGTCTCTGTCTCAGTCTCTCTTTCTATGTCTCTCTCTCTCTCTCTCTTAGTGGTCTATATGAAAATTATCTAAGATAATTGTTGTCATCCCTTTCATCCCTCCATCTATTCCATCTATCGATCCACCCAAACCACCCAACAATCCATCCATCCATCCATCCATCCATCCATCCATCCATTCATATATCCAGCCGTCTATCCAACCATCCATCCATTCACCCAGCTGTCGGTCCGTCTCTATTACTGTCGATTGATCAATCCATGGATTCATCCATCCATTCAATGTCATTTTGAATGGTGAATCTTACTCTCAATTGGAAATGCAGTTGAATTGTAAGTAGTCGACAGATGTAAGAGCGTTGAGATGATTGTAGGTGTTTCAGTGCGTTGTAGGTGATAGATACAATTTTGTAGTCGATACACTGAGAGACTATAAGCCAATGAAGGAATTTGAGAATAGGGGTTATAATGATAGTGTTTGGGGGTTTTAGTGACAGGGCGGGCAAGAGCATTCTGATCTGTTTGGAGGCGTTTTCTTTGAAAGGAATCAATCAGGGACGAGAAGGGACGAGAAAAGACAAGAAGACAAAAGACGACGTAAGAGTAATCTATGATTGACCAATCGCTAACCGCATTCTCCTCGTCTACATATATAAATATTGTACAGGAGGCTCTGACATCAGCGGATTCACTAACAACACGTATAGGAGGCGCGGCTGGGTGTAAAAACGGAGGAAGTTACACACAGCTGATGGCCCATTGCTTAGGGGCCCAATGAGTTACTGTTAGACTGAATGCGTATCTGTACGTACGCACACGCGTCTGTCTGGGTCTGTCTGGGTCTGTCTGGGTCTGTCTGGGTCTGTCTGGGTCTGTCTGGGTCTGTCTGGGTCTGTCTGGGTCTGTCTGGGTCTGTCTGGGTCTGTCTGGGTCTGTCTGGGTCTGTCTGGGTCTGTCTGGGTCTGTCTCCTTGTGTGTGTGTATGCCTCTCTTTATGTCTGTTTGTGTTTCCATGCGCTAATCTTTCCGCATGCGTCTATTTGTCTGTCTATCTGTTCACGTCTGTATGTATGCCTGCATTTGTCTGTTTATCCGTCTGTCCCCGTCTGTGTGTACGCCTCAGTCTGTTTGTCTGTCCCCGTCTGTGTGTACGCCTCAGTCTGTCTGTCTGCCCCTTCGTCCGTGGCGAGCAATAAGTCAGCGTGGAGTCGCCACCCCTATATTCTATGTACATGTTTACCTCGGTGGAGCCTGGGAAGGTGCCAACCGCACCTCGTGCAATAACTCTCGTCTCTCTCTCTCTCTCTCTATCTCTGTCTCTCGCACGATATTCACGACCAGAGGAAAATGATGGAGTGTGTAAACCCAGGTGACATCACCACGGCGGCATGTAGGCAGGGAGAGAATGGGAAGGGGTAGACAGGCATGCATCTAGGAAGACCGACGCATACGGAGACGGTCATGCAGGCGGATAGACAGAGATGCGGATAGACGTATTCTAAGCGAGTAGGTAGGTCATTTATTTACCAGTCGTTCCTTCCTTCGTTTGTTCGGCAGCTTCTTTCCCATTCCTTCCTTCCTTCCATCTTAATTTCTTTCTCTTCATTTTCCTTCCTTCCATCTATATTTTCCTCCTCCTTCCTTCCCTTCTCCTCTTTTCTACCTTTATCTTCTTCCATTCTTCCTCCTTTCTACCCTTCCTCATCCCTCCCTTATTTCCCAGCTAAACCATTCCATCATTCCTGCTCTCATTTTCTCTCTCTCATTTTTCCTTCTTTCTTCCTTCATTTCCTCCTTCCATTTGTTCCTCCCTTCCTCCTACAATTTATCCCTCCCTTCCTACGTCAGCCGTTTCCTCTTTCCGTCTTTCCTTTCTTCCTCAAATGCTCCCCTTCTTACTTCCTTCATTTTCCTGTCCTCCATCTCTCCCGTCATCCCTTCTTCCATCTCTCATCTCTCTTCGTCCTTCCTTCCTTCCATCTATCAATCGATCGGTACAACACAGTCCTTCCTCTTATCTCCATTTATTCTAAGAGTGTAGACTCAATATTACGAATATTAATATGACTTAATATTCCGTCTGAAGTAAGTAATCGTAATCATAATCTCCACACTTCTAAAGCGCCACTTGAAATCCAATCGCAGGGCACCAACTCATTCACGAGCGCTGCATCAAAACAGAGGGGTTGTCCAAGGGGTAGTCCGTGGGAGGACAGAGTTCGGTTTCCAGTAAGTTTGCGGAGGCAGAGTAGCTATTAAAGAGTAAGCAGTAAGTAAGTAGGCACATTCTTCATTATCTCCACCCTCTTCGTTCAAACCAGGGAACGAGTAAAGTAATTTACTGCGACCAATTAAACGTAGCGATATTAACGGAACGAATAATCTGTCCAGTACGTTTCCGTTTAACGACGCCCTGTCATAACCGAGGTGTTTAGCGTCGCCCTGCACCCTTCTCCAGACCTTGGACTGGCTCCAACATTTAACCAGCGCGGCCTACATCCACAGCGGGCGATGCGAATTGCTATGCGTTCATCGTTGACCACGTGGCTGGCCTTATTATCCCGCCAGTTTCATTAAGCGGGGAGAAATGGTGCCAATTGGAGCACCTGCAGGTGGGAGTAGGATGGTGGGGAGTAGGAAGGGGAGGGTTGAAAGTGGGGTAGGTGGGGAGTGGAACATACAGAGGGTTAGTCCCTGCGTCGATTCAATGTATGGTTGCAGCGTATGCTACAGATGTGATCGAAATATCTGTTGAATCAATAAAACTTGATATATCGCCTCTTCAAGAAATCTACTCAGAGGCGCTCCCTAGGCTAGCCTAGGTGATGCTAAATGCAGCGCTCGTGAATAAACTGGTGCCCTACGCGCGTCTTTCTAGTGGCGCTTTATAAATTTGGAGATTACGGTTGCGACGACTACGAAATGTCATTAAGAACTAATATAATATGTCCGTATGCAAAACAGTGCACAGTAAGCTGAAGAGTCGCCAGTGGTGGGCCCACGCACGAACAGGGAACCAAACTAACGGATTCCCGTAGACAGCTGACAGATGGCGTGGATGTTTAGAGTCATTGGGCCAAGTTGCGTCGATAGGGTAGAGCGCAGACTAGTGATGGTCGTCTGTTTGACGTTGACTATGCGTCTAATACAAGATATTTATTTACGAAATCGTGCGGTTATAGAATAGAATGTATGGTTCAATGTCCTACTAATCGTCATCGTCTTCGTCGTCATCACCAGGCCTGATAATTAATATAGTAGTCGTCGTCGTCTTTGTCGTCATCATTATAACCTCATCCGCTACTATTATGTGTTATTATTATTGATATTACTATTATTATTGTGATACCTTACCAAACTACATTTCCCAGTATCATGCACCATGTAGACTGGATTAGCCATCAGACTTTCGATAATATGATGTATTCAGGATTCGAAATAGTTAATTAATTACACATGTGGAGCCGATTAACGTTATTACTATCATTTTAATTATTGTAAGTATTAAAATTATTATCATCATTATTATTTTTATTGTTATCATTATTATCATTACTTTCTATTATAATCATTATAATCATTATTATAATCATTATTAATATTAATATTATTATTGCTATAATGATAATAATAATGATTATTATTATGATAATAACAATATTATTATTATTATTATAAGTCGATTTGTTAATTATGTTGATATAACTAAATCCATTAAAGAGATCGTTGATCATTACTTCAGCCTTGTTCAGCAGTGCGTCAATGACAGCCTCTCCTCTTTGCCAGTTGACATTTTAACGGAGCATATGTGTCGGCGAAGAGAAAGAAACAGAATGAGATGAAAGCCAACAATGCTAGCGACTGAGGAAGATGGCTACACAAAAGGCGCTATATAAGGCCAGACTGTTGCTCTCTTTCTTCGGTAGATAGTGCAAGAACTCAGGAGATGGCGTGGATAAATGTCTTAGCAATGCATCCAGAACACAGCAATTCATCCAATCCATTCACTCATCCAACCACCTATTTATCCATCCATTTACTTACGCACCCATCCATCAATCCATCTATCTATTCACCCATCTATCCATCTATCCATCCATTCATCCATCCATCCATCGATTCATACATTCATCCATCCATCTAAACATTCCATCTAACGCCCGCCATCCACACATCCAGTCATAGATACATTCATCCATCCGTCTAACCATCCATCATCTTTCCGACCTTACCTCATTTTATCTCGGCTCCACCCCTCTGATATCAATCCACTCTCATTGCAACCAATAACCCCAAACACTGTCGCCTGCCCTTCGTCGAAACTTCGTTCCGTCCCCATCCGAGCTGCGCCCTTACCCTCCCACCCACCCCTCCCCAGTCCACCCACGATGTCTTTGCTTTTGATTCCGCTTTGAAGTTGAAAGTGCCGCCGCCGTCAAAGCGTTTCAAATGAGTTTTACATCCTACGATCCACGATTGAATGATCGATAGAAATCTGATCAGATCCACACGAGATGGCCAATCCTCATTCGATCTATCTGTCTGTCTGTCTATCTGTCTGCCTGTCTGTCTGTCTCTGTCTCTCCGCACATGTATGTCTGTTTACGGTATCCCAGACGGACAATTAAGCATCCAGACAGACAGACAAATAAGTGCACAGCCTATTTCTTTATTTATGTTTGACACAAGACAAACAGATAAACAGACAAACAGAGATATGCAGAGATTTCGTCAATTACTCGTTTACAGAACTCCGTGAGTTTCATGGATGCCGAGCGATCAGAGTATTGTGATGTTACCGACATCGCTATGATGATGATGATGGTGGTTCATCAACGTCATTAGTTGATGTCGTCGTCGCTGTAATCATCACTATTATCATTATCACCTTCATCATTATTCTTCGTCTTCATAACCGTCATCAGTGACATCGTCGTCGTCGTCATCATCATCATCATCATAATTGTGATCGATGTTATCATCAATATCACCATCAAGGTCCTCCTCATCATCATCATCGTCATCGTCGTCGTCGTCGCCGCCGCTGCCATCGCCACCATCATCATCATCATCATGTTGAATTAACTGTCTCTGATGAGACGATTCCATTGCTGGATGAAGCCAAAGGTGCTCATATTATCTATATCTGATAACGACGCCATTTTCGAAAAACCACCAGTCCTGAGGACGTCAACTGTCTGTCAAATCGTTTTCCATTAAGACAACGGCGTTGCTGTTGTCGTTGTAGCCATCGGTTGTCCAGACGTGCGTCCCGCTGGTCAGGCGTGGGTCGAGAGGATGGACGAACGAATGGTCATTCGTTGCAACGGGTCACAGGAAACGTGGTACCTCACCTGCAAAGGACAGACGTGGATTGGCAACATCGCCAACTGCACCCATGGTAGGATCTAGTGAAACTCCTCTATTGCTCGCACCCCGGCAGTGCCAGTTCCAAGCCTGGATAAAGGATTAGGCGACGCTAATGATCTCTGTTATAACACAGCGTGGTTAAATTGTATGCATGCATGTATGTGTATATATGTATGTACTGTATACATGTATTTATCAATCTATGAAACCTGATATAGCGCCTGTTCAATAAATCTACTCAGCGGTGTATGTGTGTACGTACTGAAATAGGGTGTCTCGGTTTCCGCTGCGTCGCGAAATTCAAACGAAACACACCACCATAGGCGTCGACTTTTAATTTTGAGTACAGAGGAATAATATGCAAAATCATTTAACCATCACAGCAAGGTTCAATGCGCGCATAATCGTTACAACTGCTACTGTTTAACTGACAAGTAATAGCACTCTGTTTACTTAAGTTTGGGTAATAATATCAATAGTAGGTCAACTGTCCTGATAACTGATAATGATGAAATTTTCCGACTGCATCTTACAGATTTCAATCACTGCAATTAGTAGACCAATACAGTCAATTATACATGTAGCATACACCAGCAAAATGAAATTATCATTGGCATCAACAGTGCCAAGAGACACCGAGGCAAAACCATACTCTTATCCTGGTACCTTCCAACGTGCAGAGGCAAAAAACCCGTTGCCTCTGTGGAGTCGGCGGCTATTCCTATCACACCCGGTGCCGTCTCGCCGGTCGCAGCTGCGAGTCAATCGAAACTTACCAGACCCGGTGCGGTCTCGCCGTTCGCAGCTGCGAGTCCCAAGGCGTCCTCGGCGGTCCATCGATCGGGCGGTGTATCCCATCTGCGTCCCTCAGTCTCGCCGCGTCTTGACCCTTCGTGTCGAGGTTGCGGATCTCTCTCTCCCGCCGCCTGTGGTCCCTGTCGTGTTCCCGCGCTGCGCATGTCAAGTGCCAGCCTCTTTTCCCGCCGGTTCTGTTTCCCGCCACTGACTCCGTGGCGAAAGTCGACACCAGTGTGGCCAACGAGATCACGCCGACGCGATATGGACCAGATGATGCTCGGCTTGCCGCCCGGGGGGTACGAACGAAGATCCAATTAAGGGTCGTTTTGGATTAGATATGATCGGATCAGAATATATGCTAAGAAGGGGCGGGAACCCATGGGTTACGTGCTCGACCTCCTCCCCCCACAAATTTGAAGTGGGACTGTTCATATCCACAATGTTTCAGAAATGTTTAATATATGTTATTAATTTCTACAGTTTTTCTCCTTTTTAAGTGTGTTGTTGCCTGTGTTTTGGTCGTTATTTGTTCATATATAAATGTATAATGTAACAATAACATCACATAACATAAAATACGCATACATACACGTGTAACAATAGTTCTTTATTGCTCCCATAGAAGAAAGTACAGCAGCACATGATAATATCTCTTATTAATATCTACATGTGTGTTGGGATACAAAGGGAGGCCTAAAGGTACCAGAGTCCCACTGGACAGGACCACCTATGTGTCAGTACAATTAGATAGAGTTTGATGACATGCTGAAATGGGAGTAGTTTACAGTTTATGCATACATACATGTACCTGCGTACATACATGCATAGTATATTCTTGCACACATTTGTTTCTGCTTTAGCTAGATATGACCATTAACGAATTGTATAAGACCTCTGTCTCAATTCTGGCTCCATCGTTGAAGATGTTGCTCGTTATCAGGCCATTGTGCCGTCGAAGTGTTCGTGTCACCATCCAAGGCCCAAAGCCAGTAGCTCTAAGTAAATGAATGATTAACTTTGCTTAAGGCCTCTGGAACCTATGATGCCATCTCGCGTTGTCCTTGGTCGCACGAATGTAGGTACGAGCAGACTGCGTGTTCCATTCACAAACCACACGCGAACATTTAATACAATGAGCTGATAAATAAGTAGTAATAACTCAGGTACTGTCGCACTCTGACAGTGCCAGTCCCAAGCCTGGATAAAGGAGGATGGGCAACTCAATCGTATCGTATCTAGTTATTTATATAGCGCTTCTCCCAGAACTAGCTATTCAGAAGCGTTCTCTGCGTGACAGCCCCGAGGAAATAAGAAAGTCTTCAGGCAACGATGGGATGAGGGTGGGAGCCCGATTAAAAGCTTGCTACGGATAATGGGGGCAGGTCATTCGACATAGAAGGGCCCACGATGGCAAAGGCACGATGTTGAGTCATAGCAGTCCTTGCCCGTGGAACAAGAACATCAAGTCGATCTGCAGACCGGAGAGGGCGGGTGGAGACAACGGACAGAGGTTTTCGCATTAAGTCGCAGAGATATTGTGGAGCTTTACCCTGTTGAGTTCTAAGGACAAAGAGGAGTACCTTGTATTGGATGCGAGAGGGAATTGGAAGCCAGTGTAGGACGTCGGTCATGTAGGTAGAAATGTGGGAGTAGCGAGGGAGATGAGCAATGAGCCTGGCTGCCGAGTTCATAACAGACTGCAGGGAGGATAAGCGTGCCTTGGGGAGCCCAGCAAATAGTGAATTGCAGTAGTCAACGCGATAGCAGATGAAGGCATGGACTATTGTTGTGAATACAGGAGAGGATACAGATCTTCTGATGACTCTCAGAAGCCTCAGGCGTAGTAACATGAGCGTGTCAACTGCAAGAGGTGCTCTGAGAAGGACAGGGTGCTATCAAGGGTGACACCTAAGTCACGGACACAAGTAGCAAATGTGACATCTGGATACATTGACGTGAGAAGTGGAAGGTTGAGTTTATGGAGCTGCTGTTTTGTTCCCAACCAGATCAGTTGGGTCTTAGAGGAGTTAAGGTTAAGTCGGTTGGCCGACATCCATGAGTGGAGATCATGTGACAGTGAGTAGATTGATCAAACCAGAGAGAGCTGATTCTAATTACTCTGTGACTCTAATGATCTTTGTTTTCACACGTTGTCGTTAGACTGCATCTACAACTACTCCATGTAAGAAGAAGATTCCTCCATCAAATGAACCTCGTGGCAGGTGTGGATATGAAGTGCTAGCGACTTGATTTTCTTAACCTCGGCAAATGAGGGTGGATGGCCACTGGCAAGTCCTCTCCCTCGCTGTCTCGTCTTCCCATCGACAGTCAGTGTGTACCGATACTTGCTCAATTCTGCTACTTGTGTGCTGATAAAGTATGAAATGAAATTATTAATATACTTAACTGTTACGACTAACAAATGATCTTTTTTGTTTTTTTAACCAGTGGCCCTTCCTGTCAACGGATTGAAACCAACTGGAGAACGAAGAGACCTTCCACTTGGTGACAAACGATTCGTCCATTTTCGGTTTCGGTTTTAGTTTCGTTTTCGGTTTCGCTTTCGTGCTTTCTCACTTCACGGTTTCGGCGTCATTTTTTGTCATCTTATTAAATAATTAATTTATTGTAATCATGAAGGTAATTCATCGGTCATCACCATCGTCGTCGTCGTCTTCATCATCTTCACCAATAGTATTAACTGTTCTGTGATCTTATTTATCGGCAGCTATCATTAAGAAAATGCATGTACAATGCATGTATCCATCTATACATGTATATGTGTATGTGGGTATGTATGGTTGGTTGGCCCGTCGCTCTCAAATAGACTTCTGTTGGCGTTGCATTTGTTCCTCAGGGTCCACTGACTCTTTCCACACACTGTTCTTTCCAGCTGTCCTGAGGTCGGGAGCGCTCCTGAGTGGTAACCTTTAAGGGATGCTATATAAATCTTCGTAATGAATGATTGAATTAATGGAAATGTATGCTTGCATGTATACAATGTTTAGTTATTGCGCTGTTTGTATTCACAGGCGCAAATCTTAATCTGTCTGTCGTTCATTTTATAGGTCTACTCTTGGCGATTGTCATCGGCATAATGCTCGGAGTCATATTCGGTGCTGCAATGCTAGCCTTTGTCTTTATCTACAGACAAAGGTAGAGCTTAATCCGCCGCTCTTCAATTACCCTGATTTAGTGGCTTTCTATCTTATACTTATTTATTTTTCACTTTAATTTTGTTATTGATCGTTAACAATTTATTCAAAACTGACCAATTATTCGCTTTCATATGCGATCTATAATTCACCGAGTTGTTTCCTCTTGAAATATAGGGTGTGTAAATTTGCAATAATTGCTATTCCCACTGCTGCTGATCAGAGCATTTACTGCGCATTAGCGTACAGCTGGCGCTATATAAATGTTCAACGTTTATCTATGTATTTATTAATGAATCGAGTGATCGACTAAGAGTAAGTAATTGATAATTTAGTTTGTTTTTGGTGGATTTATTTATGCTATTGAATAATCATTTTCGACGTCGAGCCTAACTCAGCAGTCTGCATCATGCCACTGTGTAGCTTGTGTCCTTGATCACTCACTTTAGACAGGCACTATATCAATCTTTGATTACCCTGTGCTTACAATTCCTGTTCTTAGGCGACGTCAGCGTTAAGCCCCGAACTTGTTTTTTCGGGACAATTATTAATTAATTAATTTATTTATTTACGTTTTATCAATAGGAATTTATTTCCTGGATATATATATAATTCATCTGATAGAATAATTATCTTCTACCTCGTACATCAAGATGCGACGATTGACTCGTTCCTTGACCTGAATCTCCTTGAAGGCACTTGTTACTTAGTTATTAATAAGGCAGTAAAAAATCAATAGGAATTAATTTGTGCCTGTGTTGCTATCTTATAGTATCGTGATTTTCTACTATCTGGACGATCATTAATGCTTGTGGAAATATATTCATGACGTCGTACTTGAAAATAATTGTCATTTCTTCTGATAATGTTGGATTGTCGAATAAACAACCACTGACTGACTAATTCATTGCTTGATTGATTGTTTGATTTATTGATTGATTGCTTGATTAACCTATTTGACCTGTTGACCTGTTCTTAGGTTACGTAGAGGTCAACATCGAACCTTCAACCTTCTGTTCCGTGACACTGGCACCAAACTAGACCACGAGAATCCCTACAGTCGTTCGTCCCTGCCTCATCAGCCGTCCGATCACAAGGGGGACGCCGAAGAGATCTACGCCAAGAGTCCCTGCCCCGTCCACCAGACGACCCCTGCCTCCGTATCCAACCCGTGCTCCGAGACACCCCGCTTCTACGGTGCGGTACCCCCGCCTCCACCTCCACCCATACCAGTTTCTTCGTACCAGTCTCAGAATATAGCGACCGGGGGCGAGTACTGCAGCACCGGTGCCTACCAGCATCGAAGCAGGGCCTGCGCCGACGATGCCTGCTGCGCATGCACGAAGCCGTTTGGCGGGAAGTCGAATCTGGCGCCCTCTGTTGACGGGGGTTTGCTGTTGCAGGGGCAGGGTCCAAGGAGTAGGATGGAATTGGAAGTACCGAAGGGCGGAAGTCAGGACAGCTCGGACGAGGTTTTGGAAGGGGACGCTGGTCTCAGAGGATGCGGCCTGGATGGTCGAGGTCTTGAAGGTCGAGGATTAGCTGAAGGTCAAGGTCCGGAGATTCAAGGTCCTGCAGTTGACTAGGCCTCGACGTACTTAGCGCTAGTTGAATTCGGTGTAATGAATACGTGTATACACATTATAATATACACGTGCAATGTATCCGTTGCGACGTTAAGTTATTTATTCGGTGAAGTTATTCATGTTGCATCAGTAAAAAGATGCAAAAGCGGAGACTTAAGGGATCGCGAGGGGGCAATTTCCTCTAAAATTTCAGGTGGAAGGGATGGTTGCCTATCTCTCCCGTATATTTCATAAAAAATGTCATGAATATTATAAATTTCTACAATGTTTTCAACTGTTGATCCTTTTTTTGCAGCTTTCATATTTGGGATATAGAAATTTGTTCAGACCTGTCCCATCAAACCCAGGACCAAGTCTCCGCCAATGAAGGCAAGATATGATAAGATAACGAATTGCATATTGAGGAAGGTTGACTTTCAAACTTGGGCCACTGGTGACCTTTTCATTGTGACGCTTATAATAAATTTGCTCTACACATTACCTTACCTCCGCTGACCTTTTGGAAGCCGGACTCTGACCTCCCACGAAATACCCATTTGGTGCCCTATGCTTGGCTTTCGGTGGCGCTGTAGAAGTTTGGAAATTACGATTACGATTACCTTTCCTTATCATATCTTTTCTGTCCGGATTTGCCAAACCTTGACTAAACATTTCCTCACCCTGCTTTGGCTTCATCACATTGCCTTGTTTTGCCTGAAGTTCTCCGTCCATGATACTATCTAAACCTAATTTTATGAAGCCCACCTTAACTCTAACTTCATAGACAGACTGAACTAGATACAGAAACAGGTATAGAGGCAGGCATACAAAGACAGACACGGGAAGATAGTCAAGCGACGACAGACAGACAACTAGAGATACCTAGCCGCTCAGGCTAGAGCTGTCAAAACATTTCGTGATGCTGCCTTGGTTCCCGTCAAAATTTTAGATCGGTACCAGAGTACTGAGGGTCGGTTAGAGTCGGATTGAGCATCGTAGGGTTAGCTTAGGGTTAGTACAGTGACTCATCATTGGGCACAGTACTGGAAATTCCGTGCAACGGCGTGTCACTACTCACTACTTTTGTGGCGATAATCGAGGGCAAAAATTTTCACATATTTTTACATAACAAGCTGAATCATTAACCTTTAGTTTTGAAGATGAATTGACGAATAGCTATTTCAGTAAAATAATAAAAATGCATTTGGAAGTTTAAGACATGGTATTTTCAAATAGAATCAAATTGGGGCGACATCTATGTTTAAGGGTAAAACGAGTACACGTATTTTTGTTGAGGAGTAACCATTCCTTTACAATACGGATGCCTTGGATGAAATGCGAAAACCCTAATCCGCATAAGTGATGTCTCCGTGCAAAAGAGGTGTAACGACCTTGGTGATATTTTCTGATTATAATGACGTAAGAGATCACATAGCTTCACACGATGTTTGTTTATCGAAGCGTACACTACAGGAAGCGTTGCATACTTGTAGTTTATAACGACACTGTGTGATAACAATGATCCTTAGCGTTGCCCTCCTCCTTCATCAAGGCTTTGGACTGGCACTGTCAAAGTGCGAACAGTGGTGCAGTTCTAGAATGAGCGTATTCATCAAGATACCAATAGCGTAAAGGGACCGTTACGAAAATAGAGGTAACTTGACCATAGGTGTCTACACAATATTTACAGGAGCTTGACGGTTTATAAAGAAAGTTTTGTTCAACATATGTACAGTTATTCTTGATTCATAATTAATTCGTTACAAGTTCACGATAACTATTTTGCAAGAAATAGCCTATACCGCATTGTAATTAACAGTTGCTTCGCGCCGTTTGTAACCAAATTATGCCAAGTCTTGCTAGTTCGAGTTCTATTCAGTTTGCTAAAGACGAGTGACTAGAAGACTAGATCACTACGAATATCAGACGAAATGAGACGTATCATGACAACCAATAAAAAGCTTCAAAATAATAATGATAATTACATTAACAAAAGTAATTATTGTAATAATCGTAATAAAATAATGAAGTATCGCCTATACTATTATTAATATCGCCATAATCTGCAACTACTATCAGTACTGCTGCTAAAACAACTACTGTTACAACTATTGCTATTACAGCTACGGCTAGAGAGGGACGCCTTGCAGGCTGCCATATAGTCAGAGTCGACTACATTTTAACGTGTTATCACCTGCAATGACTATAACATGAAATCATAATAATGCGGTTTGTGAGTTTGAAGTGAATAAAAGAGAAAATATATTGATGAATGGAAAAAAACTTTTGGAATTGCCAACGGAAAATTAATCTCCCTGATAAATAAAAAAATCAAAGTATGTATATATATATATAGTTATATGTATTATATGCATATAATATATATATATATGTATATAGTTATCATATATATATGAGATTACACGATTGGAGCAATAAATATCGTAGACAAAGCTAAAAACAGTTCAGCTAACCCATGACAACAGTCGATCAGATATCCATCTATGTATGTATGTATTTTATATGGCGCCTTTTCAGATAACTATCCAGAGGCGCCCTATACCTAGGCCGTGCCAGAGAGGGAAGTCTTGAGAATTTTCTAGAAAGAGCTCGACAAGTCCCGAGGGAGAGGGACGAAAGGGAAGAGATTGGCGAGAAGGGAAATGAAATGAAAGAAAGTGAAGACCAAGGACAAGAGAAGAGATTTCAGGGAGAAAATGAACACGAGTAAACTCGTCCAATGATTATCTAACTTTAAGAGCAAATGGTGTTTGAACGATAAAAATTGCCTGACTGTTCCAAGTCAACTGATACTGGCAACCATTAACTGCCATAGCTTAGTTTGACTCAATATATATTACTATGTGTATATGCTGGCCCGCCGAAGGGAGAGGGTCAGAAAGGGCAAATGCCCAGGGACAAAGCGATGTTTAACGGGTTAGGACTGGCCCCTTATTCATAGTTTTCTCATAGTGCCCAAAGATCGTTTAGAATGATCTGCCTTGAGGCCTGAATTTTTGTGACTGCTTTACCTAGGGGCCCGGAATTTCTGTTGGCGGCAACTGGAGAGTGTTCCTGCAGAGTACAGAGTCCAGAGTAGTTGTATTACATAAATAGTAATAGTACCAGGCCCAGTCAAATAGATTTGATGTTATCACCTGAATACACTTCATTTAGCGCCGTTAAATTAAGTACCTAAGAAATGCAACGTGTATCACTTGTGATGCAATGTATTGAAAAATAGTGAAGTAAATCCGATTATTGGTCGGCGTGCCCGATTTTGAACCGTCGTCGTTGAACTTTGAACTTTACCTAACTCCTCGAACACCTAATCGCAAACCGTCTATCACAACGTGTCCCTGTTTCATTATCATCATCATCATCGTCTCTTTGCCTTACTCAGTGTAAAGTAGTTGTTGTTGTAGTAATATGTGCTTCTTCAGCTATAGTTGGGTGGGACCGGGGTCATTTTCCTAGCGACAGGGGTGTAACGAGTCATCAATAACTTCTGAACGAATGTCGTTGTTGACGATGATGACGAGGACGATATTGTTGTTGACATAGTAGTTGTCGGCGAAGTAATACTGCTTTTGTATATAGTCGTCGGAGTTGCAGTAGTTGTCGTAGTTGTCGTCGTCGTTGTTGACGACGATGATGATGGTGATGATGTCGATGGATTGTTATCATTCGAGGGTGGGCCTACGTAGTTGGGAGGAATACCTGAGAGGAACAATTGACAATAATATAATCCTCAGAACGCTGTCTCGATTATTGTCATGACATTAGACGATAAAGTTCATGACAATTCATTCATTCATTAATCAATTTATATAGCGCTCTTTCAAGGTAACTACTAAAAAGCGCTCCCAACTCCAGTCGGGTCATAAAATTTAATTTTTCATATGGAAATATATACTATACCACCCCACGATTTGGGGAGCAGACGTCGCTCCAGAAAAAGCCATTCCAAACTCTAGGGACTAGCACAGTCAACACACCTTTTGCATAGCTGTTACAGAAGCAAATTGAACCACAAGTAACCCCCACCACCCATCTAAGCAGAGGGCGGCAGTCAATGCGACAACGGGAGATAATGTCTGTGAAAATGTTTGACAATGACTGTTATAATATTCGACGATGACAGTGAGAATAATGACTAAACTCGTAGGTGAATATTTCGATAACGACAACGTTAACACACTGTTACTGGATAATTGCTGCTGATGACGCGGTGACAACGACGTCGATGATGAATATAATTACGACGACAACGAACATGATGACAACGACGAAGATTCCTGCTTACCGTATAGTGACTGAATGGCGTCTCTGTCATCTTGGGTCATCTGTATCTCTGCGCTGTATCCTGGATAGAAGGGACTCATCAGTGCCCCAGGGACGCTCGAGTGACCAAGGCCGATCGCGTGACCAATCTCGTGTGCTGCCACCTGGCGAAGGTCGATGCCTGAATAGGAATAACAGCCGGAGAAGAGTTATAATAATGGCTCGGATCATTGTGACCATTAATGATTGTGGACATATTCATGACTTCAGGAAATGATGATCGTGGTAGTCGCAGATGATGTAATTGTACTAATAGTAGTATTAGGAGGCTAGTTGTTGCTAGTTCTTTCACTCAGTTTTCATACATCCTCACATTAAGTTCATTCCCTTAATTTTCCCTCTTCTTCTCCCCTAAAATTTGTCTCATTTACTTACTTCCTCCGCCCTATATTGTTTCCCATAATTTTCCTACTTCACCTCCCTAAATCCCTTCCCTTCATTTTTCCTCTTCCCTCCCCGAAATTCTTCCCCCTAATTTTTTCCTCCAGTAAATTCCCCCCCCCCCCCATTCATTCTCTCACTTCCTCCTCTCCCCTTCCCTAAGCCCTATCCCCTCCTTTCCCTCTTCCCTACTAACCGTAGGTCATTCCTATAGTCCAGTCCTCGCTTTCGTCGAAGTGCATCCGTCCGTCAGTTGGAGCGAACGTGTGTGCGAGGATGCCCCCCGGACCATCGAAGGGGAAACCGTCGCCATGGTCAAAAGACGAGAATAGAACCTCGATATCAGCCAGAGACGTCGTGTACGTCTGTGTAAAGGAAATTGGAACCACGGCGCTCCATATCTGCGTGCAATTAACATAAGTAAATATTAATTTAATCAACAAAGTAGATCTTAGTTTATTAATAAGAGTTTATCTTAATTAATCAACTGAAGTAAATTTCAGCTGATCAATTTCATGCGGCCATAACATCGACAGCAATATATAGTTTTAAATTAACATTGAGTAACAACGACCACATCAAGTAACAATAGAAGGCAACGACACAATAACTGCAAATTAATTCATTCCTTCATTCATCTATTCATTCAACTCGGTCATTCGTTCATTCATTCGGTCATTCATTCATTCATTCGGTCATTAGTTCATTCAGTCAGTCATTTGTTCATTCATTTGGTTATTCGTTCATTCAGTCAGTCATTTGTTCATTCATTCGGTCATTAGTTCATTCATTCGGTCATTAGTTCATTCATTCGGTCATTCGTTCATTCATTCATTCGGTCATTCGTTCAATCATTCGGTTATTAGTTCATTCATTCGGTCATTCGTTCATTCATTCGGTCATTCGTTCATTCAGTCGGTCATTCGCTCATTCATTCGGTCAGTCGTTTACTAATTTGTTCATTCATTCATTCGGGGGTCGTTAATTTATTCGGTCATTCATTCATTCATGCATGCATTCATTCATTCGTTCATTCATTTACTCATATGTTTATTCAATCATTCGGTCATCCGCTTTGATGTCAAATATTGCTGAGGTGACAAAGCGTAAATTTAGATCGACCAATATCAAGTCGGTTTTGCTACCTGAAAGGCAGATTCGAAAACACTCGTTAGGTCCCAAGGTTTCATTTTGGCAGTGAAGCTTTGGAATCGATAGTAGAGAGACGTCTTTGGCCACACGGCTAAAAAACAAACCAACACAGGGTCAAGGTCAAGTCGAGATAAATAGATAAAATCTAGAGCTCTACGTACACAACTTAATCAATCAGTCAATCAGTCAGTCAGTCATTCACTCAATCAATCAGTGACACTTGATATAGCGGTCCTTGAGGAAGTCTACTCAGAGGCGTTTGTAATACAACCTTGCTCAAAAGAAGACAGAATTTAGAGTAGAATAGGACAGAGATAGAGGGTGCATAGGCAAAAGCCAAAGATTCAATGTGAAGCTATTCCAAGCAGTCGTACCCACAACCGAATATTCACGACACTGCATCATCGTTGAGGTCCGTGAGAAAGGTACTTGTAAAAAGATGACCCTACGAGACAGAGCGCGGCGTTCTGACAGCATTTCTACTATTGGCTACAGGACAGCAACGCTGTGACTTTTCAAGCGAAACGTCGCTTGAATGTAAATCAAACACTTTTATAACGCCCCTTAAAGAATGAAGCATTTTGAAGTGAATCGGCTTACATCCTGATAGCGAGTAACGTTTCTTTCTTCCTGTTGTTGATGGGTCATCGGGAAGACCACATCTCGGCCGGTGCATGACGTTTTCCGTAGCGGCGTCCAGCACACCTAGGTTTAACAACGTATACAGTCATCACCTATTCATTCGTCTATGATTACATTGATTCATTCGTTCATTCAGTCAGTCATTCGGTCGGCTATTCGCTCAATCGTTTATTCAGTTAATTCACATATTCATTCATTCGGTCATTCGCTTATTCAGTCATTCATTCATTTGTTCATTCATTCAATCGTTCAATCATTCATTCGGTCAGTCATTCGTTCATTCGTTCATTCATTCGGTCATTCCTTTATTCACCCAGTCATTCATCCTCTTATTTAATAGCGCAGTCATTCATTCAGTCATTCATTCATTTGTTAACTCATTCATTCGTTCATTCATTCATTCAATCATTCATTCAGTCATTCATTCAGTCATTCATTCAGTCATGTCTCTTCTCCATTCTTATCCTACACATCCTGATCATCGTCCTCCTCAGTAAGTATGATCGTCGTCTTACCCGATCTATTGATCCCAGCGTATCTCTGAAGACTTCTGATGGCTGATCTTAGCTCTTGGTCGCTGGGTGACTTTGACTTCGATTGTCTCAAGTGACCGAACCGTATAAGATATTCCTGCTGTAAAGCATACCAAATAAAAATACTCAATTACACTACATTACATTACATTGTTAACTGCATATACCATCTGCTATGGCTGCAATAATGAGGAGATCTATATTTAGTTCAGTGTTCGGGAAATTTTTAAGCAAAAACTAAGCAAAAATTCCTGTTATTTGGCTTGTCTGCCCACCCCTTGCTCGACTGGTCCGTATGTTTAACCAACCCACGCAGTCTGCCCTTTGTATCCTTGAATGTATGTCTGTATCCCTACCTGCTCGTGTCTTTATTTGTTTGACTTTGAATACATGCCACATACTTTCAACTTGTTGTCATAACTTAGATGTAAATGACTGTGTTCTGTGAGCGATTGATGTTCCAAAGCAAAAATATATAAATTTTTATAATACGATGCCTGCTTTGCACATGTTTTTCTGTCTGTCTTGTTTATTTCTTTCTGTCTAGCTCTTCGCACAATTCTTTTGGGTTTAAATCGTTTACATGCAAAGTCCATGCAAGGTGTGCGTGTTTGTGTATTTCCAACACAGCTGCACATGTTGAAATCAAAGGGTTACCATGCTGTCTATAATAGGTCACCCAATTTGCATTCCAACATATCCTTGTCATTGAAAACCCTTCATTTTCTCTTTAAATTGAAATTTTATGTACTCGCTCATTACGTCATACGTGTACATCAAATTTAACCAACGCCGCATAGCGACAGAAGGACAAGTCACCTCTGCGAGGGATATTCGGGAATCGAATTCGGTTCCTAGGTTCTAACCCCACCGTGTTACTCCACGAGCCGCCATGCGTATGCGTTTGCATGTTTGCGTTTTAACAGAATATTAATGTACACTAAAGAAGATATTAATGAAGGTTTACGGTAATATTGACCCTCTTGACTCAGATCAATTGGTCTGAGAAACGGGGTAGCGTGTAGTGGCTTTCAACGGAGCCAGACTCACACAGCGCGCCTTGCGCTTGCAACTCAATCACAATGACCATCGTAAATGGCAAGGGCTCTTATGCATAAAATTATCATAGGGCCAATACAGTGGAGGCCATGTCGTAGAACATTATAAGGGTGTTGAGGTCGTGCGATTTTTACAGGTAAAACCCTCACCCTGTCCTGCATTGGGGATATGTCGAATTTTCTTTCTTTCTTATTTTAGTAGGAGGATTTACATAGCGCCCCTTCAAAGAACGTATACCTAGGAGGAGCCAACCCCGGCTAAGCAGTGCAGTCTTAAAGTTGGAATAAGTTATGGATAACACTGGTCCTTATTTCGCTAGGCAGTGGTGTTGGTCAGATAAGATGTTAAATTAGACTCGTGTAATAGTATGTCATCATTCGCTCATAAGTGGACCTTTAGTCGGACTGCGTTGCTGTCCGTTTGAGAAAAATAGAAAGTAATTAATTATAATTATTATTATCATTAAGATTGGGCACATGTCATTCCACAAGCAGACAATCTCTTTGGAAACTTCTATTTACTCAGAATGCTGTACTTTTAAATGTATTGAATACCCAAACACGGATATGCCATTATGGCCAAATAAAGAACAGACGCAGTGTGTTGAGTTTTTAACGACACCGTTCCATATCGAAAACGATTTGGTGTCGCCCTCCTCCTTTCTCTATGCTTGAGACTGGCACTGTCAAACTCCAAACAGTGGCGGAGTTAGAATAGACGTACTTTTTATACCAACTATGGTCTTGTCGAAACACTGCGGGGCGTCTGGGCGGAGGTGTCCTAATTGTGGTCAAATTTTCTGCTTCGCGCATGAAGAATTGCAATGGTTTTTGCCGATGCATTGAACCCAGTTATCGATATAATTTTAATCTGAATACGTTTCTGCTCTGCTCCATGTTATCTTATAGATCTGCGTGACCTTAATTCGACCTTTCCGGTCCGTTGATTTCTTCGCTCTGCTGCACATCGTAGCCTGGTTGTTCTCTGGTCCCAACTTCGGTATACACAAAAGAAACTTCGCTGTTGGAGTGGATTCAATTGCAGACTACGACGTGAGTTCATTCTTCTATTGCTCTAAGATTTCTCAGATGCTTAACTCCATCTTTTTGGATCGTGTCTTATTGTCGTCGAGCAAGGCATAGACATCATAACGGGTGGTGGCTCTTGAGTCTTGAACATGCGTTACAATATGAACATGGTATCCAGTCCATCTATTGCAAGTACGATTGCATGTATGGTAATGGAATGGCTAACGTGAGTTGGACTGCATGGCTGAAGAAATAAACCTTAGGGTCTAGTTGTAGGCATCAATGAATTGGTTAATGACAGGCATCATTTTAATATATTTGTCTTGTGGCCAAATTAGTGGCTTTTTCTGCTTCGAAGGGCTATCCCCGAGCGGTGCGAGCAATGTGTGCAACAATGTTTACCCTCTCCATCTGTTTGTCTGTCTGTCTATCTGTCTGTCTGTCTGTCTCTTCTCTTCCTTCTCTTTCTTTCTACCGCCTCATTCTCTCTCCTTTTCCCTGATCCATTGCGTCTCTCTCTTACTGCCCATCTCCTTCAACCCCCTCTCCTCTGATATATCTGTCTCTGACTTCCGCAACGGAAGTAACTTCCGCTGTGGTAGCAACCCAGCAGACACGCCTGGGCGACTTTGGCTATATAATATCAACTGCCTGCTCTGTGCTGACGAATAAGTCGTGTGAATTTAATTACTAAATCTGGTTATTTCTTTGCTTAAGGGCAAGCAGTGAAAAGCCTATCACGTGGATGCATAATAGGTTGACCTCATATTAAACTACCGCATAGTAGTGCTGTAAAATTTTTGTGGGGTTATTGATTCTGAATAAGCATTAGTCAACGACTCTTGTGGCACAGTTATATTACAATGACGATGAATTGCTCTATGACATATGCCTAGTGTGGTCGTTTCAATAGTGTCCTGCAGGTTAGCGTACAGGGCCGTCAGTCGAGAGGTTGGGATTGAATTCCCACCCGGCATGGCCGAAATTTAGTTCCTGGTTTCTCGCCACTGGCCAAGTCAGCCATGATTAATACCAACAGCTCACTACTAATTACAATAATAGATTTAAAAGACTTAATAAAGTATTTATAACTTTATTATAAGACTTGCCTGTTTCCTTGCCCAAGCACAGAGGCTCGTTCCGAGTGCTGCAGATTCGAGCTGCGCTATATAGATGTTTTATTACATTACATCGCTAAGTTGGGTTTAGGGGACTCGAGCGAAGCAGCAGTCTAGGAGCAGATGTCTGCACTGGCGGGGATTTGAACTCACGGCCTCTGTATCGACAGTCCAGCTGGCAAGAAAGTATCTAGATGGTCGGGTAAAAGCCTAGTTTTCAGTCAGAGATAGTCTGAGATCTTACTTGTGCTTGTATTCCGAATACTATTTGGCTATGGTCTTACATAGAGGTCCATGCTCTAGTCTTGGTCCATTAGGTAGCGCTCTGTGTCAATAACCATACGATTGTGGGTCCGAGCATTCTCAGCGGGCCACGTGTTGCTGACTACCTGTTTGCATACAACTCACTCGCGCCTCCGATTCGGACCGCATAAAGACCGATCGATTCGAACCGATTCAGAATGATTCAGACCGATTCGGACCGATTTTACGAGCGTAACATGACTAACAAAACGAACTAGACCACTGTTCGCACTCTGACAGTGATAGTCTCAAGCCTGGATAAAGGAGGAGGGCAATGATCTTTATTATCACACAGCATTTTGAGACTGAAACTAACCATAAACAAAATGAGACAACTGGGAAACACGTTCGCTATACTTACGGACATTTCTTCCTTTGTTTCTGCCCCTCTGTTCGGTGTCCTTTCCTGTCCCTGGCGTGGATTCGGTGTTGCAATCGGTGCAGCAGAGGTCATCGGGTCACGAAAACAGTCGACGGTTAATACTATGAATCCGATTGCTAGACTATTGAAACGCACCATCGTCTCGTCAATCCAGTTCCCTCTAATCAATTATTGCAGTTACTCCCAAATTGTTCTTTATTTCCTAAAGGAGTCCTTGTGCAAATTGCCGGTTGATATTAAAACTCTGCCTGACCCACGTTGAAATCATAGACCTGTGAACAGCTGGACAGTTGGCCTTTGTAGATGATTACCACCTGTTAGATCCTCTCGGGAAAGGTATGGCGAGGTAGATCAGAGGTAGAGCTAGCGTTGATCAGAGGCAGAGCTATCGTTGAAAGGGCATGCTCTGCCTGAAACCCGGACAGAGTTAAAGGATACGTGGTGCTGTCAGCGAGCGCTTATGCTGAATTGAGTCGGTCACCGATCCGTGTTTTATTTATACGGCTCGAAAATAGACCTATGCTGGGAGAGGTAGAGAGAGGGGAGTGGACAGCTACGTGCTTAGAGCGGACGGGGCTTTAAAAAGAAATTTACAACTAAACGAATTGCGAGACTGCGGTCATAGAAGAAGAAGGCGGGTACATAAAACAGTTCAACGGCAAGGTTAAAGAGAGCGTGCTGCTGTCCCTGTCAAATCCCTAGTTTGCCAGATTATGCAGACTAGGAATAGACACGACATCGCTGGGTGGTAACATCGCCTTTGAATCTTTCCTTGCTCTGTAGAGGAGGCCTTAATATTGGTCACAGAGAGAGCAGAAGTAAACGCCACGGCTGGGTGAACCATTATCCGAGTACAATGCCCTGTCGTTTTTTCTCAAGAGGGGCCGAGAGCGTTAACGCCTGTTTGAGAAGAGATGACTGTATCAGAGGGTTTATTGTTGAAGTGGCGTTCGTTATGACTCATCACGACCATCATCGATGTATGGAGGGCGTTGGTCGCGTCACAGGCACGGATTTGTTGTTCCATGAGGGGTACGTTGTGGGGACAGCGATGGGGGGTTTAAGTTCAGAGGTGAAATGATTTAGATTGGACATGACAGCGCATATAAAGGTTGACTCTAGCCCCAGGGCAGCAGACAAAAATTCTCAGTCCCTGGGCAAAGAAATTTCGGGTCTCTGGCAGAGAAATTCCGGATCACTGTGCAAAGAAATTCTGCAGTTCCCTAGGCAGAGAAATTGCGGGTCCCTAGTCGAAGCAGTCACGGGTCTCTTAAAGGGTAGTAAGCGTATTCTATAGAATACAAATAATAAATACGATGGCATTCATATGCAGGAAGTTGAGACTGACAACAAGCTCCAGTAATGTTATATTTATAAAGGCATAAATCACGAATTCTGCATAATTGATTATGATATTTTTTTATAAATTATTTGCAGGCCCGATCCGGGTCTCTAAAAAGCGGCGGGCCCCTCTGGTCTCCCTCTCAGCGTGGCCTGTCTGTGTCTAGCCCAGCCCAGCCCAGCCCAGAAGCAACAGAATCACCGATATCCCGAATATTGACCACACACTGCACACACTATTATTGGAGTACCTCTTTGACTCAAACACTTGGTCAAATCAAAGAAAACGGGGGATTCCATGAGTCGAGGCCAAACATAAAAGTATAGTTTCATTTTAATTACACTGTTTCATAACAAAGATCATTGGCGTCGACATGATCCTCTCTCCATGATGCAAGCATTGGCGTATTTGGCTCTGTATAAAACATGTATAAAGTTGCATTTAAGTTACACGTTTATCTGCTTTGGTCAAATTTTCCTGCTCCAAATATTTTCTGCCAGCGAAATTTCCGCGTATTTTCTATAAGCATTCTTGCCCAAGGCATAAGATCAAGTCATCGTTCTGACTTCTTAAGCACCGGTGATCGTAAATTCTTGAGTTCATAAAGAGCCTCTTAATTATTAAGAGCCAGGTCCAGGGCACCAGCCTATTCATGAGCGATGCTGTTCCCAGTCTGACATCCATCCAAAGAACCAAAGTAAAGAAACCAAAACGACCAGGAAGATTGCCTAAGGTATGCCACTGAGTGAATGTGGTTTTTCAAAAAACCGTCAGCAACAGCGCAAGATCACGACTGGCACGCGGAAAGCACCAATACGATACAATAGCGTGTCTGGTACCAAAGTCGTGACGATTAAGTCTTTCAACGGAGCACAAAGACGAGTGTTTTCCGGCAGGTGCCCCTCTACACGTGTGTGATCATGGTATGATATGGTGTGTCTCTAATATGATCATTACACTTATACATGATTCATATCGCCTAATTTATGATCTAGTATGTATGTATTTCGTATGCATATATGTGAACAGTATATATTTTATTTATTTATTTTTTACTGAATTTTGATAGCGCCTTTCTTCCAACATCTTTTGCTCAGAAGTGCATACACACGCCTCGACGGCGCAATTGCAGTTGTACTGCAGAGCAATGGTGCGTGAAGGACTTGTTCAAGGGCCCTACACAGTGACTCCCCGGACGAGGCTCGAACCCGCGCTCTCAGCACACACTGAAGGCTGCGGGCTGACCACTCTAACCGATCGGCCACTATGCCACATATATCTATATACTTATTTATGTATTTATATATATATATGATGTAGTTTGTCTAATAATTATATTCGTATTATACGCAAAGGTCTATACGGTCGCGCGCCGACTTTACCATCCGTCGATTATCGATTCGAACTCGATGATCGGACTCCTTGTAGCGAGACGGGACGGGTTGTTCGCCTCACATTCGAATAACCCCAAGAAAGTAGTAGGTGCGAAAAATAAATAGATCTAATGAGGAGTAAAACAATTACTTAGGCTTCCCCTAATATTATCATTATAGGCCTGGTAGACAATACATTGCTTATGACGTGACGCTTTATATATTTCCCTTGTCTCGCAGTCGGCGTTAAACTCGCGATGCATCAATTTCTCATTTTTTGGTCTTCATATTGCAATTGTAATTCCTATTGTAACGGAACACTTATATAGCGCCTCTCGCAATCAGAGGCGTTCACCACTCAAGACTGTTAAACGGGAAACAGGAAGGCTTCAGAGGGAAGAGAGAGCAGCTCCTCTCGAAGAGGGAAGGAGGCACATTCGTTGTATTGTTCTTGCTCCAACGTATAATGTGTCTTCTTTTTATTACCCTCTTTTCTTCAACTTGGCTTGCGTAAAGTTTGTCATGAACGCTGGATCGTCGGTTTGTCCGAATTCTTTCAACTCTTTTTTCGGTATGTTCCTGTCGACAAACAAAGCTGAAATTTTGCACACATGTCACGCTTGCATGACAATGCAGTTTATCAAATTTCTACGGACATAACTCAAAAATTGAGAAGCAAATGACAAGAAATGCAAGAAATTGAACATCTTTAACCACTCGAACGAGTCCTCCTTGACGAGCTCCACTCCGGCAAGTTTACATCATAAATAATCTCTTAAGGAAATGGATCGATTGCGCCATCTACCAGATTACGAAAAGTCAATAAAAGAGGGTCTCGAAAAACCCATGATTTTACTTTCACTTGTTCTGTGTACAACCTATTGAGGAGTCATGTTCATCGTTGGCAACACACGTGCCGTTGATTGGATAATAAGTGGGTCTGCTGGTCGGAATTACACATTCATAGACTGCCCTACATTTTACTCAACGGTCGTTAAAATTGCTCACAATGGAAGACGTCTGCATGAGTTGTACCATTGAGTAAGGCGCTGAAAGAAGTGAGCCACACAACTCATTCATTCGTCATAACGCTGTTTGAAAAGGCACTTGGTTGTCGTTTGGCGGTAGACGTCGCTGTGTGATAGGAACCCCGAGAAGATTAATATCTTCCACATAATGTGATGTAATGTAGTTGAGCATTTGTATAGCGCCTCTTCCAGATATCTACTCAGAGGCGCTCTCTGCGCTGGCGTATATGATGTTAAAATGTCATTATGATTTAAAAACTTACAATAAATAATATGATAGAAAGCAACAACGAAACATCATCGTCCTCTATTATTCATTTTCTGGTTCAAGTCAAAGAAGCTTAAATAACCGATACATGGTTCTAATTATCGCTTGGTGTGTTGAGAGATATATAATTTAGTCTACGTTAGTGTGTTTAATTGGCATGTCACTGGTCTCAAAGGGCAATACCCAGAGGTAGGATGATTACGACTGAAGCCTACAAGGAGGACAACAATTATTACGGTCCTGTTCAACCGCTTTCCATTGTACTCGTGCATTAAAGCTCCACTTGTGATTCATGCTTCCCTCGGAGGCCGTGACGTCGCCTCGTAGAAAAGGACGCAAGAGTCGTGTCTCGTGTCGCTATTTATTTGCTAATGCACAAAGAATTATTGAAAGCTAGCTGTATTGCGGAATGACGTCACGTCCTTCCAGGGAGGGATGACTCACCGGTACGGCTTTATGTGTGCGCACAAAAGCAGAAAAAGTAGGTCATATTTTTCTTACGATGGTGTCTAATGTTTAGGTATTTTCGTAATATCGCTATTGGGGCATCCATGTGACTTACTGTTAGATATGTGTAGGTATGCGTTTAGCCTATTTTACCCGTTGGATACCTGCACACGTTAATTGCGGCTCTGGATTTTTCCAATAGGGGGTGGCTCAAGGTGGGGCGGAGAAATTATAGAGAGGCCAGATGGATGCCTGGATTTATCAAAGCTGAAAGTGGACTGAAATATGGAGGGGTCACGGCACAGTTGGTGTGGAATTGGCCATTCTTTACCTCTCCTGTAGAGCTACCACTTGCACATCTGAAGGGCCTACAATTCTCAATTCTCTGTAATAAGATAGACCTACAGTCACGTAGGCATATTCATTTAAATGGATTCATCGAGGAAATATTGCATTTCAACGAACTCTGTCGTGTAAAGGCCAACTGTATACGAGAACAACTCTCCTCATAAAACTGGAACTGAGCTAGTACATGTAGTCATACTGTTTCTTTCTCTGTTCCACGAGTCTACTTTGTCTTCTAAACGAGAATTCGTTGAAATGAAATAGTTCGTCGAGGAGTGCAATAAAACGAATATTCGATTGCATACGATTTTAGAGAACTGCGAAATGTAGGTCCTTCAGGTGTCCTTTGACGGTGTCACAGCCGGCAACACAGATACTGGGCTCTAACCACACACACACATACATGTACCTGCATACCTCTAACAGTATTACAGTAAGCCGCTCGAATACCGTAACTGCACGAAGCAAAAAACCCATGACGTCATTTTCAGTCAGAGACTTCACAGTTGGCAACAGAACTCGTAGCTCCCCGATGCATTGATTCACAGTAATTCATTGTTATGGTAAGTAGCCCACTGGGGAATGAATTAAATAATAGGCCTAGACTTGTAGGCCCTACTTGAATATAGGCCTACACACGCTTTAGATGTTGTCATTTTTGTGACCATCACAAATTGTGTCTACTTCTGCCACATAGTTTCTTTCGCCTTGTTTGGAAGACGGGTTCTGTTGTGGCTTAAATCCCATAAACTCCTGGTTTGTCAGGTGAATGGTGCGTTGTGAAACCGCTGAAGTTCTTCCTTCTCTGAAAGTCGGTCATCTCCTAAAGCCTCCTATAGTTTGGCGGCACTGTTTGGCAGATGGGAGACTAGTACGGCTTCGAAGTTAAATCCCCATCCGTTCCTAGCTTGGTACTGGTAAGCTTAATTAAAACAGCATCTGTAGGCTAAGGGATTTTTGAAGTGTTAATTATTTCGATTACAAAAACAACGCAAGTAATTCGTGTAAGGATAACTCAAAATGAATTTTGACAAAAATATCGACTATTGTAGTTTGAACTGTTTTGTTATTTGCTAAGAAATGACTGTCGCTTTCCTAAATTTCCGAGCCTAGAGAGAAGTAGTTATGGAATGTTCTGGGGAGAAGGTGATTAGTAAACCGAGAGACAAAGAGGCCAATTTGTAATTTTCTGATCTCAGTAATGGTTAACAGTTTATGGTCGCGAGATAAAGGAGCAGTATGAGTGTAACTGACCGCCGTTTTTGTAATTTTATTTGTTTATCAAGCCTTGATTCATAGTTTGAGGCCCACACTAAGTTACAATAGGAAAGGTAGGGATACACCATAGCGTAGTACAATTGCTTCCTGATATTTAGTGGCAGCTTATAGGCTAATTTGTAGAGGATCCCTATATTTTTTGATATTTTGGCAGATATGAATTGAACGTGAGGTTTCCAGGTAACAAACTGGTCAATATATACTCCCAAGAAACGGGCATTATCACCTTGGTTAATCGAGGTACCCTTAATGTGTGTGTTTTGACAAATTGGTTTAGCTTTCTTTTGCGACTGGAAGAGTATATAATTGGTCTTGTCAACATTTATTGTGAGTCTGTTAGCTGCAAACCAATCAGCGACTTTGTCTAGTTCTTGGTTAATGGTATCGACTAGTGTCTGATAAGAGTGGTGAGAGAAAAAAAGATTTGAGTCATCTGCAAATAAAATCATGTAAATGATGGAAGAAATCGATGCAAGGTCGTTAATGTAGATTAGAAATAATAGGGGTCCCAAATTTGATCCCTGAGGTACACCATACTTGGCTAATAAGACGTCAGAGGTATGGCCATTGCAGAAAACTCTTTGAGTTATATTACTAAAATAGCTTTTGAACCAGCTCAGTACTATACCCCTAATGCCGTAATGCTCTAGTTTATGTAGTAAAATGGTATGATTTACCGTATCGAAAGCTTTTGCTAAATCCAATAGAACTCCTATTGAATAATCCTTATCATCTAGAGCCTTCGACAATAAATCCTCGATTCCCAAGAGTTCCATGAAAGGGGAGTGATCAGCCATAAAACCATGCTGTGTTTGATGAATCATCTGCAAATGGTTTATGTATGAATTTAGTCTTGTATGCATTACTTTATCCAAAAAAATTTGCAAAATAGGGTAGTATAGAAATTGGCCGATAATTTGCAATATTATCTTTGCCTCCCTTTTTGAAAATAGGAATAACTATTGCGATTTTGGCTTGTGTTGGCACTACTCCTTGTCTGAGAGAGCTATTTATGACCTCTGTCAATACATGAGCAATTAGATTGAGGTTAGGAGCGGCAATGTACGGATCGATATCATCATATTCTTTGGTATGGGTTTTTTTAGCAATCGACCTATGTCCATGATCTCCATTGAAGTGGTCGGAAGCTCCCCCATCGATTCCAACTGTGATGGTGGCAAAAATTGGCTAAACTTTTTAGGTGAAGTAGGGATTTTTGAATCGAGCTCATTCGCGATATTAGTAAAGTAATGATTACAGTGATCAGCTATTAATTGCCACTTTTTGTACGATGAGTTTTTTTATATAACACGATTTTAATAGTGCAGGGGTCATCCAAGGCTGTTCGAATTTTCTCCCGATGGTTGCGCGGCTCTCAGAGATCGGAAACGCTAAATCATAACTGCGCTTATATAAAGATAGAAATTCATCGTAGGCCTTTTCTGTCATATTAGTTTGACACAGAGAGTAGACCGAAGTCCAATCTGTCTTGGCGAGATACTCTCGAAATAAATTATGCTTATCATTTGTTATTTTCCTAATAGGACGACTGACCGAGGAGTTCTTTTTTGGGGTGACATGTGAGAACCGGGCATAAATGGGAAGATAGGTCAGCAATCAATATAGCAGAGTTAACAAGCCTATGGGGGATGTTCGAGAATATATTGTCAATGAGAGTAGCTGAATGTGTGTCTATTCGAGTAGGTTTAGTGATAATCGGAAGAAAATGGTTGGCAGTCAGATTGTTGTAGAAGGTGTTTGTATCGGCATGTTGGGAAGATTTAAAGAGGTCGACGTTAAAATCCCCAGTGATCATAACATCCCTTTGCGGCAATTTAGTTTTGAAAGGAGTACTTCTATATCCTCATTGAATTTGGCATGGTTTGGTCCTGGAGGCTTGTAGATAACTCAAATTAACGGAGACTTTGAGCTAACTTCGATCTGCATAAAAAGACCTTCGTAAGTGCTACCAAGATCTAAGTGCTCAATGATTTGGTATTTTATCTTATCTTTTACTAAAAATCCTACACCACCCACAGGACGTCCATTTCAAGCTTTATGAATAAAGTTGTAATGTGGAACTTTTATAATTTATTCGAGGTCAGGATGCAGCCACGTTTCAGTAACCGCTAAAACTGTTACAGGCAGTTTATCGAGTAGTTCCCTAATGTCATACATTTTTGGAACCATGCTTCTAGTATTAATATGCATAATCGAGAAATCGACTAAAGAGAAATTACTGGGTACTAATGGATTGACTAATGAATCCAGGGATTTATAGGGTCTGCTCCAGTCAGGGTCATTGAAGTAATTCAGGTCCGGGTCGATATCTGCATTCTCGCTTGTTGCGGATGATTCAGATTCACCAGGGAAGACATTTAAATCAGAAACTTCTAATGTATCCTTATTAGCCGATTTTATTATATTCCTATTTAACTCTATTATCCTTCCGCTATGCGTTAACCTTTTTACAGGAGCCAATGCGAATTGATCCTTCTCATGGTCGTTGGGATTATAACGAGGAGAAGTAACCATCTGTATATTGCTGCCTTCCGGTGCTAGGGTATTACTGGAAGAATAACCCTGTCTCGGGCTAGTCATGAGGGTCTAAGTATATGCAGACTCTGCCACCTGGGGAATGTGAATGTAACAGTTTGCTTTCCTTTTAATTCGCTAGGTGGCCGCGTTATTTAAACGTGCATTAGCTTTTAGATATTTGTCTTCTGCTCGTATTGACGACTGCTTTATATTCCGTCGCTTTGTACGTTTTCATGTTTCTGTTAATCTATCTTTTGTTATGTGTGTGTTTGCGTGCGTGCGTGTGTGTGTGTATGTATGTGTGTCACTATGTATGTTTAATCAGGAAATTTTTAGTTTTTGACAACGACGCTGCCGTTTAGCCACCTTCAACCATCGTTGCCAATCACCCATCATCATCATCTGCCTAGGTTGTTTTGCTCATCGGGCTTTCCACTCACACTCAGTTGGCAGTTAGAAAACGCCAATCTCGTCCTATATGTCCAAGGCTGATAATATCGCGATAAAGTATCGCGATACCTTGATATTGCTATTGCAATACTTTTTTCCAGTATTGTTAATAGCCCTGCCTATGTCTATGTTAGCCGACGCAATTGCCTAGCGAATGGGAGAACTAGTCAACCTTATGGGGTAGTGAGAATCGATCTCGCTTCATAAGTTCCCAGTGCTCTCACGGCTGTCAACCATTACTCTACCAACGACCACGCTAGCCGTGGCGAGAGTACTCACTTCTGAAGACCCATGCACTGCACATCCATGCCTGGGTTCAGCCATTTCCAGCCCTCCCAAGCCTGGATGAATGGGAGGGAGACGCAAGTGGTTTTTGATACTACACAGCGTCGCTATGAGCTACTGATGAAAAGCGCAACAATATTTATTACTCTAGAGGAAATACGTAGTCTATGTTTTTGCATCGTAGGGCAGGTAAGCAGCGTTGTTTACCACGCCTCTTGTTGTCGTCCAACGGGAATTGTTGATGAAATTTTCTCTTAATTTTTGCAAATTTCTTGAATAGTTGCACGCGATTTATGAAATGTCGAAGAACACGAGGAACACCGCTTTCAGGAAAGTGGATGTGGATCAGTTTTCGGACGAGATCTACCAAGAGGATCAAGCGGCCGATGAATGCGCTACCGGACCCTCCGATGCGGAAGTGCAATCGCTTCTCGCCAAGTATCCTTTTTAAAATCGGTAGATTCCGTGTAAAATACGTAAAGTTACAGCGATTTAAATAAAGAAATGAACAGTTGCTTGCAGGTTTAGTAACTGATTCGCAGAGCATTTAGATTGTCCAGGAAGCGAAGGATCTTGTTAGAGGCTTTATTGTTACATTACGCTGTCGTTAGTATGGGTCCGAGGGCATTTATTTGGAGCCGTTTTAAGATTCAAAATTGTTGCGATGACTTCTCGGAGAGTGATAATGCAGAAAATATAATGCAGTATTATGTAATCTGGTGTGATTTATTGTGATCTAATCGCCTTGGCAGAGGAATTCAAGGCCTCTGGCCCTGAACAGCGAAATTCTGGGCCCTAGGCAGGGCAGTAATGGGAAGTTGGCGTGTCCTGTAGAAAAGAAACTCTAAGTCGAGTTATATTCAGATTCCTGATGCTTAAACCAATTGTAATTTATTGTCAGTTGTATTATATTTAAAAAGTACAAATCATAAAATTTGCATAACCGATCATAACCTTTTTCATGAGTTGATCGTGGGCCCGGTCTGGGCATGCCTGCATATATGGATCATGCTCCGTTTGAATGGGCGCAATGACATTTAAGTTCCCTCGGTATAGGTGGACAGCTCACATAATCCCTAGATGGTTGTGGATTTTGGTTGTGTTAGGATATGATAGCTGTATGCCATGTCCGTGCCTTAGGTAGGGAACTAAAGAGAGACTGTTCCTCTGAGCCGTTGGTTCTCCTTAACTTGTTATCTAACCATTCAGAGGGAAGAATGCGGATGCTCTTCAGTATGTCCTCAACAATGCTCCAGTCTCTACGAAGAATCAGGCAGTGAAGGTAGAGTGCATTTTCATTGTCATCATGTTCGGCGCTATCTTGTCTTGCCCTAATAATATGTGCCTCATGTAGGCATTCAGATTGACATACATACTAACAGATAACCATAACCAATAACGTTGACCATTCTGATCGGTGTTGGCTGTTGTCGCTCTATTCATCGACCCAACTTGGCCCAGAGACTCTACGTCCATGCCATCTGTCAGCTGTGGACGAGAATCCATTGGTTGGTTCCACGCATGTGTTTTGCTGATAGATACACTTTGGATTGTTAACTGTGATGTTCAACGTCATTAAGGCCAGTGCACTCTATAGTGCCTCTGTGTAGATATCTTGAAGGGCGACATATAAATTTTTGATTACGTTACAGGAACAATGACCATAACCAATTGGCCATTGACTTTAACCAATAACCATAACCAATATCCATGACCAACCATTTTTATTGACTGCCTCTAACTAATTGAAGAAGCATGTAGGCCTACATTGTAAACAAGTTATAAGAGGAAAATCAATAGGGAGAAATGAAGAAATCCCTAAGGGACCAACGAGGTCCTGCTACTGAGGCCTACCATTTTTCACAAAAGATACAGGCGGCAGGCAGGATAAGAATACATGTACTATGATAGTAGCTTTATTTCTTAGCTGGTTAGCTAATGTAGACTGACACCTTACATCTAAGCTCTCGCGACATTGAGTAGATGGATCTTGTATTTGCTTCTGAGCATTTTTTTAGTCATAGATGAGAAAATATCTATTGGAGCCAAATTATGGGACCAGAGTATTTTATGGCAAATTGCCTAGTATTTGTGCAAAAAAAAATGAGTCTGTAACTATGAATTGAAAAAGTCTGATAAGGACTTATGGGTGAGGTTTGTATGAAGAGGTTATACTGACACACAGGGCATCGATACACACATCCATAAACGCACTTGCAACGGTACATATACAGACATATTATACACGCACATGCCGAGGGGCGTCAGTACTGGATAAGACATAGGGGTGCAGAGCTGAGGAACCGAGTTCGATACCCGTATCTTCCATAAGGTTGACTGCTCCTTCTTTCGCTAGGCGACGGCAGTGGTTAAGTTAGATGTATGATATAATGGAGCCTTGCATGGCTGCTGAAATAGACACGCATGCATGCATACGCAGGTACTTAAATTGGTGTTGGAGAGAGTTGGGGACAATTATTAGTTAAAGTGCTTATTGGTTTGAATTACCGTTATAATTAGCAAGATCTTGTAGCTAATTAACTGGATTAGAATTTCTTGTTTACCTAATCAATCACCAAAATTACCAATCGAAAATAATTATAGTTAACTTCTGAAATTTGCAGATCGATTATAATTTGCAAAATCTTTTAGAGCTCATTTCGAAGTAGCTTGTTGTCTAATCAATTTGAATCTAATAAATTAATTACTGGTATTAATTACACTCATAATTAAGACCTTAATGATGAGAGTGTAGTAGAGTACTAAAGGTCACTATTGAACCAATGCAGTTTTTTGTTTAAATGTTAAGCATAACCATGTAATGTATTGAGCATTTATATAGCTCCCATTTGGATATCTACACTTGACCTACAACTGCTGAATTATGTGTTTCTTTTCTTCAGGACAGAGCGCTGCAGGCCGTGCTGAAGGTTCTGATGTCGTTTAAGGCCAACGAGATTGAGGCCGGCCTCAAAGGCCTCGACCAGACGAGACAGGACACGCTGATGAAGTACATCTATCGGGGATTCGAGAGTCCGTCGGAGGGAAGCAGTGCGCAGCTTCTAGTTTGGCATGAAAAGGTAATTATTAGTATTACTAGTATTAATCACTGCAAATAATAATGTAATGTAATGTGATGAAAACATTTATAAAGTGCCCATTCAAGATACTTACTCAGCAGTACTTTTAATATTACTACTATTATTGCAATTATTATATTATTACTACTATTATTATTATTATTATTATTTGGGTATATATAGCTTCTCTTTAGCATATAAAACTATCTTGAAGTGATTCACAAAATCTCCTCATTTGAAAGCAGAGTGCGGTCACCAGGGAAACTTATTATTTGTATTATTAGTTCTATTAGTATTATTATTATTAGTGGTTTTAGTGGTTTTGAACAGATGAATTACAAATTTTATTATTATTAAACATTTTGATTTTCTTGAAAAATCGATAAATTTCAAAGTGTTTGGGAATCACTTTAAAATGGTTTATTATGATAAAGAGACGCATTATGAACACAATTTAGGTCAATAGAATCAACAAAAAATTCCATAATTTTAACCTTTTTTTTGATGGATTAAAATGTTTTTCTTTCAAGTTGATTGTGATTTATGAAGTAGTTTGATACCAGGCGCTGTTATTTTTGTTGTAGCTGTTTGCAGTGACCGGCCTTGGAAGCGTCGTTCGAGTCTTGACTGACCGTAAGAGAGTCTAGAACCAGGGTACTCGACAGGCACCACAGTCCCTCCATTGATTCTGTGGAAACGATTCTCGTCTGAAGCCAAACACAAAATCTCGTCTTAGACATTCGATGCTGGCAAAATACGCTTATAGGACACTTTGATCTGATGTAGAACGCTGAGAATTGTAGATGTAAATTATGTTCAGGCCTATAATCATGAATGGATTTTCGACTTATGTTGCGTTTACGGTTGGGACTTAACTGTGGTTGCTCTTGATTTTGCAGTCGTAGGGTGTGTAATGTTGTTGCACATTATGTTAGCTGGAGCTAGTATCAAATGCATTTATGCTGTATTGTGTGGTTTTTCATATTTTCTCATGAAGCTGAATTATATGCAAGACGCCGATCAGTATCAAATGCCTTGGTTTATCTCAACTCGCAGTTGCTGAACTCGACACAGGCCCTAGTCCACGGTCCACAAAAACCTTGCCTTAGTATGCATGTATTTATGCATAAAATGGACATCTATATAGCGCCTTGTAAGAACCTCACCAAGGCGCTAAAAGTATTCATCAAGTTTTAGCAGATCGAGTCAGCAATGACCAAGCTTCTTGATCTGCTCTGATCCCCGGCAAAGAGCCCCGTCAAGGTTGAGACTATTCCCTGATGGGTTGTGGTGCTTTGATTAATCTCAATGTCCTCTGATGAATGTTGTAGATGTGCTCCTGATAAAATAATGCGCCACTGCGTCAGATATATCGTCCTATATGAGCGCATTGATCCCTGGACTTAACTTAATCGTCAAGGATTTCCTTAAAATCAAGAAATTTTAAAGTGTTTGGGAATCGCTTCAAAATAGTTTATTGTAATAAATGGAAGAAGCTATATGAACCCAATTTAGGTCAGATATCGTCACATTTTAAGTGAATTACATTACTTCCAAACTCCACCAATTTAATCATATCATATCTAGACCTTAGGCCTACTCTCCTCTCCAGTTGTATGGTCTCGTTATTGCAAACCTCTCCATGCATCCAATGACATCCAGCATGCACTTCCTCTTTTTTTCTTTCGGAATTGGGAACATCATGAGCTGGTCATTCGCAAATGAAGTTGATTTGTGCAGTAGAAGCTGCCAAGGGACTTCGACACTGCTATCTTGGCGCATTGCTTCCAATTTTGCTCTACAGTTTGACATCAACTTTGCTGCCATTGCTAGATCTACGCAGACCTGCAGATGCCTTGCAATTGAGGAAAACAGAGTAGGTCTAACAATGAATGTGAAATCTCTGAGACGTTGCGAGAAGTCTTGGGCTCCAGAAGCTGTCGCTGAGTCTTCTTCACTCGTAGAAGACAGGGTTTTGATGCTGGACATTAGGGGCCGTCCACATATTACGTTCGCAGCGAAGGGAAGGGGTTTCGAATTTCGGCAATTTTGCGTACGGTGGGGGATCCCGAAAATATGCAATTCCGCAAATATAATTTTCTAATTACGACGTACACAATACGGAATATTAAAATCAGAAATGTAGACTCAATCACAGACTATATTGCTGCTTAATCAATTTTTGTACTGTTAGTGTTTTATTTTTTCATCACAGTTAACAAATTTAAGCTGTTAAATATGATACTTAACAAAAATAAATAGCCTGTGGTAAAATCAATGTCTTACAGATGTCGTTGGCTATAAATTTTGATCTTTGCAATGGGGGGGGGTGGGGTAGAGCTCAAATATACGTACGGGGAGGGGGAGGGGGTCTACGAAATGTACACAGTGCAACAGGGGGAGGGGGGTTCGAAAATTCAATTTTTTGCGTAAGTATTGTATGGATGGGCCCTTACTGCACAGAATCATTGGTTCTAGTACAGACAACTCACTTCAGTTGCGTTTTCTCCTCCATTGTTCTGTGCGTTCATAAAGATAGCATTTCTCTTGTGCCTGGAGGAAAACACAGCTCTTCCAACAGCCTGAGGGCATTCTTTATTTCAGAACAACTCGAAACTGTTGCCTGCGAAGGGGCGGCGATCCCTGGGGAAGGTGGACAAGTCCCCCCACCTTTTACGGAGAGGGGATATGTCATACGTTTGTCCCCACTCCCACATTTCCTACCCCTTTCATTGGATGCCCCCTACCCTGGGACCACCCAGTTGTCAAACGAGATCGCCGCCTCTATACTTGAATGACAAGGTTGAAGCGATGACCATGAAAATGCTTTAGTATTTATTTCTCGGCACTTCGTCCTCAATTTCTTATTTTTATTCCCAGAACGTTCCCAGCTCCTTCGTAACCTTGTCCCACTACCCGGTCAATGTCAGTGGCTGCTTCTCTCAGTGCATCAAGACTCAATTCACGAAGCCGCGTTCCTGAACTGTCTCAAGAACAAAGAAATTGATAACTCGCCTGAGCTGATTACGTTCATTTCTACATAGTGGCTTATAGCAACACCGTCATTGCTTCCTTCTTGCTGCTGTCATATAGGCCTACGTGCATCGACAATAGTAAAGCACCGGTTGCTAATGACTACCCACCTTCTTTTGTTGGTAATTTATTCTTCTCCTTGACTACGACCTTCTTCAACTTATTTTAGTTGAAATTTTGTGTTCTATTATTAAGACCTTCATGACTGACGGAAGTTGCTGTAGGCCTACATATATATTGATGGGCTTTGAAACTTTAAAGTGTTTGGGAATCGCTTCAAAATAGTTTATTGTAATAAATGGAAGAAGCTATATGAACCCAATTTAGGTCAGATATCGTCACATTTTAAGTGAATTACATTACTTCCAAACTCCACCAATTTAATCATATCATATCTAGACCTTAGGCCTACTCTTATATATTGATGGGCTTTGAAACTTCTTTGCCATTATTATGTGTTCGATCGATTCTCTCAAGCAATTATTCTCGTGAAAGAAGGATTTTCTAGTAGTTCTGTAGCATCAAGATTTAACCGTAAATTACTTGAATTAATTATTTAATTGATAATAACTCAATAGTGAATATATTAAATAATTAATTAAATTATACCTTCCCTCCGATCACTGAATATTATGCCCCGCCCCTAAGGCATTATTGGAAGCAGACTGCCCCTGCGTATTGGTGCTTGTAGATCTGTATAATGTGATAAAGTGTGCATATGTTCTTGTATATATAAGAATGTATGTTTCCAATTGGATGTGTTTGTATAATTATTTGTATTACATGACTTTCTGTATATATGCATGTATGTTCGTAGTAATGTGTCTGTGCGAGCGTGCGTATGAATTAGTGTTTGTGTGCAAGTATGCTTCATTGTCAGTATACATTTACTCATAGGAATTGTCTAGACAGATTCAGAGCGGAAACCCCATCTGAATTAAGAATTCGATTGAATAGAAAGCGGAAGAGGATGTAAAGGATCATGTTGACTTCCTCTCAAACTTCAGAAACAACTTCAAACTTTGATTAAGGTTGGCAATCAATCATTCAATTACTAAAGCTCAATATAGTCCCTCCTCAAGAAATCTACTCAGAGGCGCTTCGGTCCAACCTCGGCCACATAGGACTCATATCAGAGTCGAAAAATTGGGTAGAGAATTCTTAGGCAAGAGACTAAGGTCCAATGGAAGGCCATTCCAAATTTCAAGCAGTCGGGCCCACAACCGTAAGATCTGTTTAAGTTTATAACTGTCATTCAACAAGAGACAGATTTTCGCCAAATATAAATTTTCTTCTGAGGCAAAAACCAAGAACTCAACGTGCATGCCAAAAGTTTACATTCGTTTAGAAATAAATCAACCCATGCTAATGCACAGGGCATTAGTGTCAAATAATGACTTTACATGAACTCCTAGTTATTGATAATATTTTAGTTTTAATAGTGGGTACTGAGCTTCCGCCTAATAAAAAAAATCTAAAATTGTCATGTTCTTCATTGGATAATTCAAAGTCCTTTAATGGGACAGCTATAGAGTTTTTAAACACTCCAACCCATTAATTGTGTCAAATGAATCAATGTGTCAATTGTGTCAGATGAATTTAATGACTCTGGCGATATATCTTCTGAAAAATTCATATACACCGACCCCACCAACTCTCTATCCTTTTCTACGCTATCTGTTGTACATTTTAAAGATAACTTGAAAATTAATTCCCACTGCCCGATTAAAAAGCATTCTACTCTATTCCCCTCCTCTAAGAAAAGATTTCAATTTTATTCAGCTTCACGAGTAAAAACATCGGAATATCTGTATAAAGTCCATTGAGCTAATATGATTGAGTGCCTGGAAGAATTGAGAAATGTCTTCTAGATATCGAAATGGGAATGCTAATGTCGTTCTCATTTCTTGGCTCCTGATTCTTTCTTTTCCTTTTCGATTTCTGAAAACAAATGGAAAAAAACGGTTAGTCAAAAATCATTTGTGAATCAATGAGAAAAATTACAAAGTAATGATTCACTTTGAATCTGAGAGCTACTGTGTGCAGTGTGCACTAGTTGGCGTCAATACTCGCCTGAATTGCCTTGCTTTGACTTGTCTTACGGTCTTACCCTGTCTTCCCTTGCCTGAGGAAAAGCAAGGCCTCACTTTGCCTTACATTGACTATCTAAAGTCACCCGCTTACCACTGCAATTTCTCTGCGTTTACAGGATCAATATTTATAGAGGAAATGATAGGTTATAATGTGGCGGACAGGCCACAAGGCTTGGATGAAAGAATTTGTTCGTAGTTAATCGGCTCGCCATAGCGCTTAATTTACGTACATTTTCTTACAGTGTTGGTATTGGAGGGAAGACCGATAGGCGGTTTGTAGTTCTGTGCATAGCGTGCAGACGCATGAATCGAGTTGAGTATAGCCTGACATACGGTGCGTCGCTTATATTGTAGAGTGGTGACGACTGCTCTGCATATACGGTGCATTGAATTCTTTGGTTAGCGATTAATACCGCACACCCGTGTGGTCGGTGAGCGTTCGTTTAAAGCCTGGTTCACGGCAAGTTGCGAAAAAAAATATAGTTGCGGACGAGAGGGCGTCCAAAAACTAGTCCGAGCTACAGCCAAGCGTCTGGTGTTGAGACCGACTCTGCCGATCTGATAGGGCTGGGGGCCCCACCCTGTTATCGATCGCGAGAAAGTCTGCAGCCGATCGTGAGGTTGTTTCCTCGGGAAGATCCGACAGTGAAATAAATAAATTACAGGTCTGTGTAAAGACCGGGTAAAGCCCGGGTTAGCCGTTCGCATATACCGAGAGAGGCCTCGGCGGCCGACAGTGAGACAGACTGGGTGAGTCCCAGAAGGGACCGACCGCATATACCGAGAGAGGCCTCGGCGGCCGACAGTGAGACAGACTGGGTGAGTCCCAGAAGGGACCGACCGCATATACCGAGAGAGGCCTCGGCGGCCGACAGATAGATAGACTGGGAAAAATCCCCGACCGCGCAGACCGTGAGAAAGTTGGTAACC
>OY365813.1:28990796-29003296 GCA_959347315.1 Bimastos eiseni | reverse complement strand
CCCAGAGGAAACATTAGAACAAGTATCTCAATAATATTATACATCACCGTTGTATTCATTAGCTCTGGCTAACCTAATCAATTATTTATTAGAGGCCGGGGAGGGGGGTCAAAGAGCTGTAGCGAAGACTTCAGGGGGGGGGCTGAAGGTGACGGTCCCTGCGAAACTTTAGGTGGAGGGGACTGAGTTGTTTATATCCCCCAACATTTCATGAATGTTATAAATTTCCACACTGATCATCCTTCTTGCTGCATCCATGTGTTTGGGAATTGAAAAATGTTTCCGACTTGTCCCCCAAATCCAAATTTATCAACCTGCCCTCCCCCTAAAAGCCCAAACCCGGGACCAAGTCTACGCTAAAGACAAAGAGCAGTTAGCCGGATGTCCATGTCAAACAGTGAAAGAGTTATGTGACGGACGGTTTAGTTTTTGTCTCAAGCGGAGTCACTTGCAGGCATTAGTCTTATAGTGATAATGAACTGGTTACGATAATGATTATGATGTAAACAAATGATGCAGCTTTTTATTTCTCATTCTCCCGTCCTCTTTTATCTTCTCCGACAACAGTTCTCGTCCTCTTTTGTCCAATAAGTCTCCTTATCCTCCTCGCTATACTAGTGTCCTCCAAATCCTGTAATTCATCCTCTTCCTTCTTCTCGTTCTACCATATTGTGTGGCACAGTGGTCGATCGCTTAGAGTGGTCAGCCCGTAACGTTAAGTGTGTGCTGAGTGAGCGGGTTCGACCCTCGTCCGGGGAGTCACAGTGTAGGGACCTTGAGCAAGCCCTTGGCACACAATTGCTCTGCAGTGCAATTGCAATTGCGCCGTTGAGGCGTGTACACTTCTGAGCAAAAAATATTGGAAGAAGGGCGGTATCAAATTTCGGTAATAATAATAATAATAATATCAGTCATTTCCTTCCCCTCTTCCTTCTCTTCTTACTCATTTGCCTCCCTACTCCTTTTGCTCGTCGCTCCCGAGTCCAAACCCATTTCTGACCCTTTCAACCCTCATTCCATTATTCCTCCTCCTCCTCTTCCTCCTCCTATGGTCACCTCACTCCATTATTTTGCCTAAACTTCTGGCAATTTAACACCCTAGCAACCCGATGCATTGTATCCCAGTGACTCTAGTCTATAGTATAATCTCGGCGTTTAACTGCTTATGACCCACTATGACTAGTAAAGGCAAAGCAAAGTTGCTGGGCAAATGAACTTTCGGAAAATATTTACTCATTAGTCTGTCTCGAAACCTCCTCCTTTCAGAGCTAATAAGCTAGCCTGGTTGACTCACTATATTTGGCAAACCACAAGCATAACAATTCCAAACACCCTTTAACTACCTCCCAACGAGGTAACCTGGCAAGCAATGTTCCGCTTGGCCAAACCATCATAGCAGAGCCCCGAGTGCATTGGGAGAGGGGAGGGCGAGACGCAATGTTAGTCACAGCGTACGCAAGACAACATATCTCAGATGCTTACCTGGTTTGTCCGCCATTCTTGCTTCCTTAGTCGCCTGAAGATAACAAACATAAATATTAGTCCATAAAAATTAGCAAGAAATTAGTTTCAGTTACGCCATTTAAAAACTGATGATTATAATAGGCCTATCATAGACACAAGTCTGCTTAAAATGTCCTGGTAATGTTCTTCCTAGGTGCATTTACTACAGCACTGCGTCGAACCAAAGGGGTTGTTAAAAGTGTAGTCCAAGCAGGTCCAAACCCGGTTGTCTGAGGGGTCAGAGGGGCCGAGTGGCTGCTCAAGAGGGTGTCGTTTAGGGCGAGAATGGGAAGGCGAAGGATTGGACGAGTCAGGGTACGAGTTCCTGAGTAGATGATAATTTATCCCCATCGTAATCTTCAAACTTCTAAAGCGCCATTCGAAAGCCAAGCGTAGATCACCGGTTTATTCACGAGAGCTGAGCATGAAATTCAATAGTCAAATAAAGTCAGCGTGATTCTATTCAGACCCATTGGGTCGCTCAACATTCTTAATAACGACATCGTTCAACTTATCACCGCTTACTTATTAATCTAATTAATAATTTAATTATTATTCCAACTACGTCACGGCAGTATCTAACGAAGAGCTAGATTCATTTAGCGCCTTAATAGAGGCCTACCAAACCGTTATAGCTAAGCCGTAACGCTACGCATCAACTAGGCCTACTCACCTTAATATTAATGTACGCTGAATCGAGTTCGTTTACACTGATTGCTCTGGCAGGAATGGAGTTCAACGCACTTCTTTATCTGATTAAGAGCGGACTATAGGCAGAGAAACACATACAGCTACACAGACAAACACGTGTAAACACGCCTACTCCCACTTGCTTACGCATGCAGGCACCCACTCACCCAGGCACCCAGACGCTTAAACTGGAAGGAAATTTGGAGGGAACAGTCACAGGAAGGGGCATGCTCAGAGCGCTCCGATAACATAAGATACAAGCGTCAACGTTTATGAAAATAATTATTTAATTATTACCCGATGTTGAAAGCCTCCCTCATGTTCACTTATTTAAATAAACGTTTATTGACTTAACAACAGACAAAACGTTGTAGCTGAACGAATAAAGATAGGATGGAATCAAGTAATAGCTAAGTAGATGGTTTGCTGCAGTTTAACGGTGCTGTGTCATTGGCGTTGCTCTCCTCCTTTATCCACTGGCCAGAGGCGTTGACATAGGGAAGGGTTCGGAGGCAAATGCCTCCAATTTCAGGTAAGGGGACAATTTGGCGTCTTATGGGGGATATCTTGCCTTCCTGGCACTTAGGACCAGAGGTTTGCCTCCATCACTCAGAGGGGATTGACGCCCAAGCAACTGGCGCTGTCAGAGCGTATACATAATAGTGAAATAACTTACGATTATGTACGATACCTTGAGAATTTTTATTCGAGAGGCTAAAACTATTAAAAAGTTTCTAAATATGTAGGCCTAACACTTAATTAGCATAAAACTTCTACAAATAAAACATGTTTTCACTCACCAGCATAAACCCGGTTATATTTAGCTGCTTCGCCCTTACGTCACCTCATCACTCAAATTTGCAAATCGTTCCATATCTACTGTTGTTCCGCCTCTTTGGAACAAGCTCCCTCCAGCATTAAGACAAATGTCAGATCCATCGTACGAACTCTCCAACGCCTCACCTCTTGCCATCTCACCACAGGTTTTCCACTCAAAACTGAAAACATTGCTTGTTAAGAAATCATATCCTGAATCATCCCCTTCGTCTTACCTTCCTCACTGTTTCAACTCCAAACACCATCATCCTTAGCCGTCTGCCTACCTGACTCTCTGTATTTTGACACAAACCTGCCTATCAATTCCGTTGTGATTAAGCGACTGTGAATAAGCTGGTTCCCGCGACTTGGCTTTTGTGGGCGCTGTAGACATGCTGGGATTGCGAATACGAACACAGAAGCATCGCGTCGAGGATCTCGGATATATTTTTCGAACGCGATCATTGACGTTGAACGAGGAAGAAGAAAATTAGAAGAGCCGCGATTGGTCAATGTCCTAGGCAGATATACACGGTTCCGCTTCAATTAACGTCGGCTTAGTTTAATCATTGCCTTATTTGTAAAACTAAAATCGTCTTAGACGTCCTTATTGATTACCCAGCTTTCAGTAAGCAAGTGGCGGGGTACGGATCAGGATTTACAAAACTTTACCCGGTGCTGCCTAAAGAAGACCGTATGACCAAAGATGGTAGAGTAGTAGTCTACGATAGGACACTTCCGATATCGCTGTGTATTTGCTCTGTGTGGCGGTCAAAGCACAAAATCCACTATACCATTCGCTGAGTGGCGCGGCTAATGCCACGCCAGCCACGCCGCGAATGGCATAGTGGTATCTTAGCTACGACAATTAATTCCAGGTTAGGTGGCGTGAACAATCAGATACACAGTGGAGATAGGAAGTGTCACATCTTAGTCTACGACTCCACCATCTTGGTGTAAGTAGAAAGTGCCTTGATGACAGAAATTATGCTTAAACGGATGCTGGATTTATGAAAATATCATGCTTAAGTAGAAGGTGGTTTGATGCGAGAATGTCGTGACTCGTGAGATTTGGAGTCGAATTATAGTAAATCCGAACACCCTTACCAAATTCTATTCTATCTGATTTTATCATGGCTCTTGTACCGTTGCATTCCATGCATTCATGTCCTATTCTGCCCTATCAGATGAATTTAAGTCCAAATTTTGCGCAGCACTGGTTGCCTGAATTTAAATATATTTACATTTGTCGCCGGCGAAAAACGAAAATGGAACTTCACATAAAATCTCAACTTCACCAAACCCACTCGAAAACGTCGGGCGCAGGGCACCAGATTAGCCAAGGGACCGCATAATTAACGTAAGCCATCTAGCGAATACCATGTAAGGCGTTTAATTCCTAGGCCAAGATGCTGCCACATTGCGACGTTAATGCTCACAGCAGTGACATGTGGCTTAGGCTGCTCATTTTCAATGAATTCATTCTGAGCATTTATATAGCGCCTCTAGAAGAACCTACTCATCGCTTCGGATCCTTTACAACAGGAGTAAAATAGCCATCCAGTGCAAGAAACAGTACATTAGAATTAAATTATGGTATCAATTGTCAGATATACATATATAAACATAAAGTAAGATTTTAATAATAATAGTAGTAATAACAAGTCAACAACAACAGTAATAATAATAACGATAATAATAATAATAATAATTAATAGTAATAATAAAAATAATAACACTAATAGTAACAACAAGTCAACAACAACAATGATAATAATAATTATAGTAAAAATAAAAGAAAATAAAAATAAAGAAGAAGACGTGATGCCAAAGGAAGTGGCAATGCCTATCCAATGTCCCTCCAATAGTTTCACTTTAATGACAGTATGATAACAGGGTTCATTTGGCATCGCCCTCCTCCTCCATCCAAACTTGGTACTGGCACTGCTAGAGAATGAACAGTGGATGGAGTTATCTCTCTCCAGTGCTGCTTCATGTCCTAAGAGCAGAGGCGGCGATCCCTGGGGATGAGGGGTCGAGGGGGACAAGTCCCCCACTTTTACAGAGAGGGAATAAGTTATGCATGTGTACCCTCCACATTTCCTAGATCTATCATTGGGTGTCCCTCACCTGTCAAACGAGATTGCCGCCTCTTCCTAAGAGAGATTAACTTGCATCTCTTGAAACCTGTGTATCTGGATTCTCGAATATTCATCCATCTTCACAGACTCATATACATATATATATATATATATATATATATATATATATATATATATATATATATATATATATATATATATATAAACTCAGCAGAACTTGTCCAACAATTAACAACTGCTCATGTTAGGTCAAAATCTTAGAACGACACACTGGATCGACATCTTTGATCAACACATTAGATCAATTACATTAGAAACATTCGATCAGATCTAAGTAAGTACATTCTCCTAAGACACCTACGATGGCTACAATTATATCAGCGAAAATCAGTCATTACGAAGACACCCCAAAGCATAATTAATATCACATGTAACCAAATTTATTGTAGATTCATATTAATACTATTAATGGAAGTCAAAATAATTGTCAATAACCCATACAAATCATATCCTATGTATTGCCAGCAATGTGGCAAAACAAACAAAGTCTGGAGCTAAGAAGCATTTTGCGAGTTATGTTAGACTTTTACAAGGGATGGCCATCTTTGTTAATAAACAGGTGTAACAAAACTGCACTATACACTGGTTGGCCACAGAAGGATTCAACTACCAGCATTTCTTGCTAAACCAAAACAATAAATACCAATGGTGTGAAAAACTTCCTAATGTGGTCAAGTAATTGGTTTATTAACCACGAAAAAATGCTGATTACACTAAAGCTACAAACTAAAGGGAGCGCACAGGAGCGCAACCATGGGGGTGCTTGAGCACTCCCTGGACAAAATGTCGACCCTCACAATCGATCCAATTCCTATGAGTTTTTCTTTTTTGAAGGGAGGGGGACTTTCCGTACCATCGGCATTTGTAATATGAGTATCCTCCAGAAAAATTTTCTGGTTGCGCCCCTGAGAGTGCGCTGTGAAACAGCCGATGAACAGAATGTTTCTCTAAACCATCTCCATAATTTTATCGTGAACAAAATAAACTTTTCTAACTGATCCTTTATGATTTTCCCCGGAAAGCATCACCGAAACATCAACAAACTCGTTATCCACGGTAGTTTGTGTGAAGTTCGGCGCGAATATCGCAAACAAGCTTCAGCAGCTTCTGCATGGCTTTATCTTTGTTCACCTGGACATTCTTGTTGATTTCAATGACCTGCTGTTGAGTCTTCTGATCGATCGTCTTCTGCATGTCGCCTCTCGATCCTACGATCTGAAGAGACATGATCGATAGAAGATTAGAAACAATAAATGGAAGTCTGCTAACAGAAAATAAGATGAAGTCTATTACAAACTCTGTTGTTATGAACTCTATTGACATAATGTGCAAGATTCGAAGGAAAACGAAACAAAGGCAGGTCTAGATGACTTAAGAGTATGCTGGATGGATGATATGAATGAGGACGTAACACTACTTGGACTAACACTAAGGGAAGCAGTAGACAAGAGAATGGAGATCACTTGTTCGTACCCATCGTCGCCAAATGGCTTGCCTCAGGAACTGATTATGAGGAATGCCATAACATGAATTCTACTATAATTCGATATGAGGAATGTACTGCAATCGAACATTTATATGGCTTCAAATATGTACTCAGAAGTGCTCTCTGCATGCATAAGCCTAAAATGATGTTTGATGTGATAACTAATGATTATTAACATCAGTTAGCTAAACAGTGCACAGTAAGCTGAAAGAATTGCCAGTAGTGGGAACATGCTCTCACGTGGAACCAACCAACCATCATATATATATATATACGTGACAAAAATGACATCAGATTTGAACTCTATGACACTTGTATATGACTGAAATGACCAACCTTCTGTTCATGGTCTTTATATTGTCGTTCACAATCTGCTCTGTAGGCTTCAATTTCCACCTGGGCCTCTTCCTTGGCCTGTTTCAGGCGCCGAGCTTTGCCTACAAACAAGAAACCATCCAAGGTCCAACAAGGAAATATCCATCAAGCAATAACACTCGATATAGCGCCTCTCAAAGAAATCTACTCAGATGCACTCCCAGTTCAACCACGGCCAGAGAGGAGAGATTTAAGAGAAGAGTAGAAAGAAAAATAAGGTCAGATAAGTATATCAATAAGATGATTGGTGATGATGATGGTTGTAAGGAAGTACATACAAAGTCAAATAAGGAACAATATGCAGCCACCACTCATTATTTTGGAAACATAATAGCTTTTATTCATATGTCTACATATATGGTTAAGAGTGTGGCAACATCCTGTGCAAAGGCTAAGCTGTAGTGTGTGGGGTCTACACAACGTCTTTTAGGCAGAACCACGCCTTCTCAGGCAGTACCCCAGCCCTCAGAAAGGGGCTCCGGACCCTGTGTTTGCTTCCCAAGGTCCACTTCCATAGGTTCTATTCTAACCTCAAAACTGCTGGGGTTGGGAGCACTTCTGACTAGAAACCTTGGAGGGGTGCTATACAAATCTCTAGGAGGAATGAATTATTAAATTGGTCAATAAGCTTAAATAATACTAATTTTGCATATTTTGTTACAAAGTGTGGCAGAAAAAAGCGTAGTGCACAATTTAAGAAAAGCATTAAAAACCCGACAGCTAGGCCTACATAATATATCACTCTTTCTTTTCGATAGATGAGAAAGGTGCATGCACACAAAGTGTATATACGCAGTGCTCAGACCAAACAATAGCTCAATGGTTTGCAACAAATTGAGTATGGGTTCAAACTTAAAGTAAGACGATTCCTGTTTATACGGATCTGGAACAAGTCACTTATGCACAATTGCTCAGCGTCAACGATTGCCATTGTATTGTGGCTTTTAAATTTAATAAATGCAGGAATAAAATAATGGATCTGGACATTTCCACCCAGACTAGAGCTACATAAATGCCTGTCTACATAACGGCTAATGTAATGTAGGCCTAAGGATGGCTATTGCTGTTACTATTGCTGTTATTACAGTTGAGAGCAAATTAGGCTATAGTACCAGATCAAACATGCCTGCTATATAATGTTTAACCTATTTGCAATGAACAATCGGCCGATCCTCTCGAAACAAGTTCTAGAAACAAACAAGAATCAGTTCGTTCCTGTTTTATCAGTCGCTCGACGCCAGTCCCAACCAGATCGATCGATCGGCACTCGCTCGCTAGAGGCGTTAATGTATGCGACCTGACTAAGCCGTGTATCTCATCGAATAGCGCAAACGTTTCGCAAATCATCCAACAAAACGAATTCGCAAATATTACTTACGTTTCCTGGCCTCGGCTACTTTTTCGGCAGACTTCTTTTCGGCCGCCAGAAGCTGTTGAATTCCCGTCGACTGGCTTGCCATTTTCGCTCGTTCAACGTCTGTCGTCTGCCCGTCCACGCGATGGCTATGCTCTTATTTATAGAAGTCGGCAGCATAGAGTTCGAATAGACTAGATGGGCAACCGGTCTGATCCGACATTCTGTTTGTTCAGTTGCAACATGTGCTTAGGGAGGAAATGGCCGTAAAATCGTCATTCGTAAATAATCATAAACAGCTCGAAAATAATTTATCAAGTACGGCTTGGAATGGCACCAGTTTATTCAAGAACGTGGGCCAAGTTAGAAGGGTTGTAGCGAGGTTTCGTATGACGAACAAACCGTGCCTCAGATTCACATTTCGACGTGACCGTGAGCGCGTTATAAATTTAATCAATTGATTAATTAATAATAATACTATGAGGTAGTCAGACGCAACTACGGAGACAGATACTAAGGGCAGAAGCTGCTACAGCTGTCATAATTTAAAAATGATCAAACGTGGCTCAGAGTTGCTCAAACTGGATGGATCAAAATAATATTTATAGACACCGGAAGCTTTGTTTTTTAACAGAAACATTTATTAGATTACTCAATAGAAGTAGATTTATCTATATTAAATATAAATGAAGCTGTGATTCAGAACATGTTCACACGTCTGTCTGTATATGTAGGCCTATCTGCCTGACTCTCTGTAAGTCTTTGTATGTTTCTGTCTTGCTCACTGTCTGTGTGTCCGAGTCTGATTATCCGTTGGTCTGTGCGTAAGCCTAAACTTAATTGTTTTACCATCGACCTGCATCCATGCGTTGTTGTCTGTCTGTCTGACTATTAGTCTGTCTCTGTCTCTGATATTATCTCAGAGGCGAGGGCAGGAGCGCAGACTTAGGGGGCGCAGGAGGGGACAGGTGGAGATGGAACTACTTACACTCCCCCAATATTTCATAAATGTTATACATTTCTACAGTGTCATCCAGAGGTGTTACAAGGTTTTGAGAAGCGGGAAATTTGGTTACCCCCACTTTTTGAATTTTGCCCCCCCCCCCCATTTGAAAAATGGGAGGGCACAAATTATCTTAGCAAAAGTCTTCTTCAAAAGCCATTGGAGAAACAAAAGAACCGATTGGAGGGGGGGCACTGCATGAGCACTAAAACTGAGGGGCTTTTGCCCCCAGTTTTGAAAATTAGAGGGCCGGTGCCCCTGCCCTTCTTGTTACACTCCTGGTGTAATCCATCCAATGTCCATCCTTTTTTGGGAGTTGAAATTTTTGTCACACCAAAACCCCAATTTTGTCGACTTGCCCCAAACCCAGCACCAAGTATCCGCCTATAGTCGACTGTCATACTGTTTTTCCGACTGTACTATCTTCCCGTCCATAGCAATGTCCGCTGAGACGTTCCCACGTGAACTGCCCCGGAAATTCCTCCTTCTTTCCAGTCGTCATCCGAAGATTGACTCTCGCTTACACTGGCACTTGCGGTCGGTGCCAAAGACAGTTGATCCGCAGGTGCAGCGCAATCCTCCGCAGCACTTGGCATACGCGATCTTCAAATTGGGGACGCAGTAGTCGCCCCACTGAGCGCATAAGTCAGGCTCCCCTCTACGATCAAGAAGAAGAAGAACTACTGCTACTACGATAGCAAGGGCTAGTTACCAGACAAAAACCACGTTTGAACAACAACAACAGCAGCAGCAGCAATAAGAAGCTCAAAACAACAGCGCAACAATAACAACAGCTAAAAAATAGCAACAGCTAAAATAATAACAACATTTAGTTACCAAATAAAAATTACCTTTTAACAAAAATACAACAATAACAACAGCTAGTTACCAAACTAAAGCTACCTCTTAACCATATTGCTACAGACTAACAACAGCTACTTCAGTGACAACAGCCAGTCATCAGACTAAAACCACGTTTCAGCAACAATGCAACACCAAAAAAAACTATTTACCAGAATGAAACAACTTTTAAACAAGAATACAACAGCTAGGCCTACATCAATCACAACAGCTATAGCTCTCACGAGCATAAAACTATCTTTTTCACATTTATCATCATCATCAGCAGCAGCAGCAGTTTCTTCCTTCTTCTCTCTTCCTCCTCCTCCCAACTTACTCCAGTTAACCATCCTTCGTATTGCGTAAGATCATGACTCCACGTCAATAATAGGCCTATTGCCTATTGGATAAATAATTAAATATATTACCTAAATTTTAGCAGACCGGTTTCCTATGGATGTATGTACTCCTGCATGTAACCCTATGCATTATGTATAATAATAATTATTGTATAAATATTATTATGTAACAAGACGCTAAATACAACGCCCTTTCATTATCACAAACGTTCTGACTAGGTATTTAGACCAACCCACCTTTCCTCTAGTCTCTCTTCAAGTTCTCTTTCTAAAATGTCATCATCTAAAATCATAAAAAAGTTTTAACACTGTCAATCGTAATGAAATTCATTAATAATATTCTCTTCTTTTAACCTTTATAACTCGTATAAAATACACTACTATCACTATTAGGCTACTAACATTTCCTGTGTACACCCATTTTACGCCACCGTATCAATACGACAATTAAGGCATCAATCTATCTACTATCTATCTTCTATCTATCTTCTATCTATCTTCTATCTATCTTCTATCTATCTTCTATCTATCTTCTATCTATCTTCTATCTATCTTCTATCTATCTTCTATCTATCTTCTATCTATCTTCTATCTATCTTCTATCTATCTTCTATCTATCTTCTATCTATCTTCTATGGCGATTCCCAACAAAGGACCTGCTCAAGGTTGCCAACATGTGGTGGACCTACAGGCTGCATCGCTTCACGTCAGAAGGATCAAACTCAGGCAGAGGCGGAGATTTAGGGGACAGAAGGGGACGGTCCCCTCCAAAATTTCACATGGACAGGATACAGCTGCAGATAATCCTTCAAATAATTTCATAAACAATTCACTATAACATTAAAAATTTCTATTGTGTTTTACTGTTTATCGTTTTTTTGCTGCATCCATGTTACAAAATTTTCGACCTGTCCTCCAAACCCAGGACAAACTCTTTGCCTACGAACACAGGCACCACGAGTCAAGCCATCGACCAATCAGCAACCGTGTCTGCCTCTGTCCGTCTGGCTGTATGTTTCTCCCCACAGTCCTATAGTCCTATGGTCTCTCAACAGTAACCACTTATCACTGCAGACGGAGGAGGAGGAGAAGGAGGCATAATAACAGGGCATTATTTAATTATTTCGATTGACATTTCCGTATATATAGCTGCTTTAATTGCCGTTATTTTCGTGCAATTGCAAGTTAAAGCTCGAATGTCAACATATACAACTAACATATATAACTAAGTAAACGTTTTCTAAGTGTTACAAATCCGCGGCAGAAATTTGACACCGACGTCCTAATGCTAGACCAGCAATGACAGTAGGCTAACGGCGAGAGACAGTTCGTAACGTAATCGTAATCTCAACATTTCTACAGTGCCCACAAAAGCGAAGTCGCGGGAACCAGCTTATTCACCAGGTATGAAATGTATTGTAGCGCATGCGTGTGGCTGTATATAAATGCCGAAATGGTAGATGGAGAATGATGCTTGGACTAGCACACCAAACAAGAGACACTACGAGTAATATTATCGAACTCTTCACCATCCAGCAAATTGGTTCTGCGTTACCGATGGGACAGCCAAAAAGAACTGAAGTTTGAAGAGGGGACAGGTTGGAAAAAATTTAAATTCCCAAAATGGATGTAGCAAAAAGGATGAACAGTGGAGAACATTGTAGAGAGTTATATATTTGTAAAATATTAATGAAATTTTGACTGAATATAAGCAGCTACAATCCCCTTTGCAGTACCCTCACCCTGACATTCTGGAGGGGACAGTCCCCTCCTGTCCCCCCTAAGTCTCTGTCCCTGTCATCCAGCCAACCCACTCTACCGGATCATCCATCTGTCTCACTTACTCTCGACCCCCTGGCGCTAGTACCCCCTGGCATTGTCCTTCTCAAGTTCTCCAACCATATTAAACACC
>OY365813.1:28738296-28985796 GCA_959347315.1 Bimastos eiseni | reverse complement strand
TCTTCGGGAATCGTCCAGATGAGGAACCAGGATTCGGTGCTTCTGTCGCAAGAACAAAGGAGAAATATTCAGGAATGAAGGCATCCAAGCAAATCAGTCAGTCAGTAAGTGTCAATCATTCAGTCAGTCACTGAGTCATTCAGTCAATCACTGTCAGTCATTCAGTCACTGTAAGTCATTCAGAAGCCGTCAACCATTCAGTCAGTGATTCAGCAGTTGCGAGTTATTCAACAGTCACTGTCAATCATTCTGTTGCTAGTCACTGCCAGTCAGTCAGTCAGTCAGTCACTGTAAGTCAGTCCGAGTCAGTCAGTCAGTCAGTGAATGAGCAACTAGTCAGTGAGCCATCAAAACAGATGGACTTTCATTAATTCTTCTATCACTCTTTCATCCGTTCAGAACATCAATCAACAGCCAGACAACTAATCAATTAATCGCTAAATTAATTAAGCTCAATTGCATTGTACTTCTATCCAGAACCACTCCAGCACCATTACCCACACACAAACCAATCCAAACGGAGTATTTACCGTGGATATTAGTCGATCAGCTGTCCATCTCTGCAAGAGGTCAGCAATGTTGACAAGGACAGTGTCCTCTATGGGCACAGCGTCCATCCACTCACCATTACAATTCGCAACCTACAGAAAATACCAAATAGACCACAATTCATCCGACGAACTTAAATAACTTTGAACTTTTATGGTGTGTTCGTAGGTCCTCTTATAATACATAATAATAATATCACTATTATTATTAAAAAAATTAGTACTATTATTATTAGTTATGTTTTTATAATCAAAATAGATCATTAGCATTGATTTAACCAAGAAAGTGAAACAAGAACATAACCAGAACTATTCCTAGGCTGTACATCTGCATAAATAATGTAATGTAATCGAACACTTATATAGCACCTCTTCAAGATACCCACTCAGAAGCACTCTCTAATAATTCTTGAAGCTGTGGGTCAGACCAATAAACTCAAAAGCAACCAATGAAATACAATGAAAATCATTAATTGAATTAACATTTTAGTGTAGAATACTCTAAATGAATAATCGCACATATGTCTGCCATGTGTTCACATTGTCAAATGATAAAGTTACGGACAAATAGCAATGCAAGTAAGTGAGTGACTTAATCTTCTTCTTAATTTTTACACAAATTGCACAACTTAAAATCAGCCCACGGACGCATGTTGGACAACAATCGTGTATGGCATTAACTATAGACTTAACCTGTAGGCCTCCAACGTCATCTTGAAAAAGAAGGGTAAGGGTTCCATAGTCTGTGTGCTCTCCAAGTCTCAGCTGTCCAGGCTTAACATCTGGTTCAAAACAATGCACACAGCCTCATCAACTATAAACTGACCAAATTATAAGTTTTAAGTAACAAAGTGGAGTAACTAGAGTAGAATAAGGAATTAAAAAACCCATTTATTGAATTTAGGAATTTAAATTTAAATTAGGAATTTAAATCAGGAATTAACAGCTCAGAATTTCAAACCATCAAAACTGTCACGACTGTGAAATAGGATAACTTATTTATATATTCTGCAAAAAAAGAGACAGAGGGTAAGAGTAACACTCAGTCAAAACTTCAAGAATGGAATGCAAAAGTTATGAAACTGTTTACATTACAACAATGGGCGCCATATAAATTCTGATTGATTGAAAGGCAGAACAGAAGTTTCCAGATTAGGTGAGATTTGACAACGGAAGGAACTAAGGAATTCAAAACTTGGGATTACCATGCCCAACTGGTGGATAGTAGAGTGACCTCAGGGTCGTTCCGCTCCCCAGCCTCTTTGTGTTGTGACGCTGAATAAGGAACTCAGGATCCTAGGCATGAACAGCAGTGCTACATGAAAATCATCATCATCCTAAATGTTCAACGTTAATCAACACAAAGTCTGCTAAAGATACATTGACTGTCTTACAAGCATAGGGATTCAACATCACTTTTCCCCTGTATTCTAGCACAGTGAACTCATTTACATTCTAGAAATGTGTTAGCATTAAAATAATAATAATAATTAATAATAATAACTAATAATATTTATTAGGAGCAATAATACCCATCACCAATACCTACATACCCATTGCCAGGAAATGATTATTAGTGATTATAATGGCAATTTGTATGATGGTTTAGCAATATACTGCACCGTACTGTAATGTAAAGTATAGTAATTATTACGGCTGTACCAAACAGACGATTTTCACTATTCGGCCGAATACGAATAATTGGTCCAACTATTCGGCCGAATATGAATACGAATAGTGCACAAAATAGTACTACCGAGAAATTTCAAGTGTAAGCAAAAGTTTCAGTTCAATGAAATTAATACATAATCTAATAGTAAACAGTTAGCGACATGCAATTTTTTACATCCTTCTGCCAGTCTGTGTAAACTAGGAGTGTAATTAGTTTAACCAAATTTTGAAATGAGACGGCTGACAGCGCAATACCGTGGTCTAGGAAGTAGATAGTTACTTAAGTTCACTCAATATAGCAGTCGCCGCTTATGCATAAATGAATGTCACGTGACCACTATTCGTATTCGGTCCCACCGATAATATTCGGCCGAATACCGAATAGCCCACTATTCGGCTCTGAAGCGAATACGAAGCAAATATTCGGTACAGTCCTAGTAATTACATTCATTAAATTAAGGTCATTAACAGTGAGATAACCTTCAGTTTGAGACCGATAGCAATAGCTCGTAGGACTCTGTGAGCCAACAAAGTACAAACATTGAACAGCTCGACCGCTGCTCTCGAGAAATTTTCAACTTCTCCCTCCTCTGGAAGCAGCTACAAAAACATATAATGATTATTATCATTATAAAAATCATAATAGCTCTTATTCTCTGGAATCATAGCTCAACTGCTAGTGCGTGGGCCCACCACGGGGGACTCTTCTCAGCTAACTATGCATAGTTTTGCTAACAGAAGTTATTTTGCTCGTTCATTGTGACATTTAACATCATTTGGGTTAGTGCAGAGAGCAACTCTGAGTAGATACCTTGAAGGGGCGCTATATAAATTCGGCTAAATTACATTACATTACATGACATCAGTTTCTGAGTTTTTCTTTACCTCTCTTCCATAAGCGGTTGCAAACAATTTGACTGGTTTCTCTACATCAGTTGTGGGTCCATATAGCTGGAATGACCTTCCTCCATCATTAAGGACTAAACTAACGATTGGCTACTCGCTCTTTAAAGACGTTTCTTTTTCCCAAGGTTTCCATGCTGATAGCGCCTCTGAATAGTTATTCTGTGAGAGGCGCTATATAAATCTAAAGACATGATACGATACAATAGCACAGCCAAAGCGGAAGGAAAGCGCTCACAATGCTGCTCAATAGGAAATACAATACCCTTTGTTCTGATCAAACAGGTGTGTATACCTTCTTTTGTATTCCATCAAATGTCAAATTAAAACACTCCTTCAGGTCAGACGGTTTAGTCGAGTCAACTCTGTCAAATGCAAACAACAGATCTATACAAAACAACAATGTCACAGTACTTCTAAATTTCAGCTTATTATACTTATGACTGCTGCCAACAAATAGTTTTGGTGTAGAGTATTCGGTGGAGTAGCTTAGCGAGTACTCGTTAATACCGGAAGTGCCTAATACAAGCTGCATAGCTTCTACTATAGACTATAGATAGAATAAGTAGACCTTAGCATAAATTCTAACTAAAGCTCTGGTGCACCAATAAAGTTAAATCTCCAATGTAACAACCAACAAGCAAGCTACTGAACAGCCAGAGTCACAAAAAATTATGTTTCTATTATACAACAAAAAATGAAATATACGCCACAGAAAGCCATCTGGCAGCCAATATAGACTGATTAGAATAAGACTATGAGATGTCATCATGTGAAGATGTCAGTAATTGGAAAACTGGAGCCCGAAACTGCAATTTTCCGACTGGAAGTGGAAGCATGCGAGTACTTGAGTAAAAAAAACTACTCGAGTAATTAAGTTTAATTAAGTTAAAATGTTATTGATATTCATAGCACCTCTTAGCTGAAGTTTCTTCGCCACAAAATCGCAATACAAACCTCTAAGATGCTGCTTTTCATCATGCAAGTGCTCTACTCAACTAAGTCAAAATTCTAAAATTTCACAAACCCTTCATATTCCAGAGGAACCCATCCATGGTTGTTCTCCGGATTGTAAGGGTACTTCGCCTTGACCTTTGCTGGCAAGAGGAAAAAGTCCTTGGCACGGTGGTTGACTGTGTCAATCTGGAGAAAGAGTAACAGTACCCATATTTGCATTAAATGAAGACAATATTCATGACAGATCATAGTAAGAACATCTATCACTCCAGATTTTAACCAATGCTTTTTCCAAAAAGTGGATTCTTACCACAAAATGTGTTGAAATGATGGATCATGATAAATTGTAATAATCCGTCTATAGTCATATTCCTACCTATCATACAAGAATTGACCTTTCAAATATAATAGAAGTATCTACATAAATGTCTAGGTAGATAATTACGCACACTTAACCATGTACACAATACATAGTTTTACATGCACACTTAATCATGCTGCTTAGTAAATATAAGTATGGATTAATTAGCATATACCAATGCACATCGGGTAGTACATGCACGATACACCATACATAATCATGTATACTTATACGAGCATGCATAACCAGCATATTCCAAAGCCAATCCATAATTCCATCTGACTGGTTCATCCATCTATCCATATACAATCCCACCCGTTCATCTGTCCATCCATTCACAACCACAACCAACCCATCCATAAATCCCAACATTCTCCTTCCCCTCTCCCCTCAGTACACTAACCAGAGCAGACGACACCCCCGTGTTTTTCAAATACACGAAACCAATCGTTGTAAACGCATCCAAGATCTGTTCCGACGTGACCTCGACATCGTTTGCGTTTAATTCCTCGTCCCTAACGCCAAGCGACAGACAGGAAAAGTCGACGATCGGAATACCGTTCGCCATTTCAGTTAACACGCAAAAATAAACTATGTACACTGATGAAAATCCGTATACCCCTATTCTCCATTACACGGCAAGCCAAAGTATTTCTGTAGGCCTATATTGGATCAGAGTTCAACAGATGTTTACGCTTTCACCTTTGCCTCCCAGCACTCGTCCCATACATAGGCCATAGCCTACGACGCTGGGTTTTATTGAATATACTGACTTATGCACTGAGAAATCCGTAATTTATTATTCAATATTTTGTTCAAAACCCATCCAGCGTTTCGCAATCTTTCTTCTTGTTCTTGATTCTACACATTTATGGGTCAGAGCTTAGTGATCTTTGACCTTACCTGGATATAATCATGTGCATGTATCGGTCCAACGTATGTAGCAGACGATTTCATGCTATGAACCTGACGAAAGAACACCAAAACTCCGTTTTCGAGTGCCAAACACAAGCCCGTGTATGGGGCCGTGTTTATAAAAGAGGGTCACGGCGAGGCCAAAAATCTTTGTTATTCCACCGCAACGTTTAACAGAAAAAACCAGAACGCACGAATTAACTCAATTAAAAAGCCTTAGAAAACCTGTAAGTTAGAAGGAAATAGATTGTGGAACTATACAGCTATGATGTTTCTGTCACGTTTATCTTGTATTATGCGTTCAATCAAGTGATGCTGCAAATAAAAGCGCTACGCAAATATTGAGTCACGGGACCTCGTTGTCTCTAGCGTACTTAGCGAGAAATATATAATCAAGGAATCCAATTGGTCATATGCCATGTTTATTTTCGGAAGATTGTGATTATCATATTGAATTGGTTGGATTTTGAGACTTAAACACCGGCTTCGTTTTTATTCACTGTTTTTATTTAGAGAAAGAGATGGGCGACGCTTGGATTTCACCGACGGTATTCACCATCTTTTGGGGCGTAGTCGGCATAGTGGCCCCGTTTTTTGCGAGAGGACCAAACGCTGGGTGGGTTATATTTGACGTGTCTTAAAAATCATTTATCCAGCTCCGGATTATGCTGTTTATCACTTTTCTGCTGACTTTTCCCCCATCTAGTCAAAATTGCGCCTTGCTAACTAGAATCCAGTTCTGTTTATATTCGTATAATTCTAAATAGTATTTTACGATTATTGCCAACTATTCTGGCCTCGTTTCACAATAAATTAAACTATTTGTCCTTTTTTGTGTGTGGCATCCCATGGAGGGTATAGTTTTAGATTTTTATTAATTTTCAAATGCAAGCCATTTTTTATATTTTTCGTGATATACTATTATTAACGTGCTCATAATTCTTGGTGTTTATTCGATAATGTTTTCTTATGAATACAAATTGTATATCTTTTATTGTAACTTTAGATTTATATAGCGCCTGTACCAGAATATGTAACAGCTGTTCAAAGGCTCTCTCAGCACAGAAACCCAGAGGGAAAATCCAGTCATTCGTGGTACAGCCTGTTTGATTCAAATTGATGTTCTAAACAAAGAATTGCCATATTCTAACATTTGGATGTGGTCATATGTTCTGTACCTTATAACTGGAGGTTTGCAGATAATTCAAACCCACCTTAAACTACTGCATAGCAGCCATGGACAAGTTGCTCACCCATAATTGTCTGTGAGGAAGGCAACGGGATGCATTCATCTCATCCACATGTAACATAAAAACAAATGGACGTGCCTTTGGGCAGGTAACTTGTTAGTTCATTTCGTTGTTGAAGCTGACTTTGTTTTTCTTTTTAATAGTGTTATTCGAACGATTCTTATCGAAACAGCCGCCTGCTGCTATCTCTTGTAAGTCGATTGATTGGCGTCTTCTTCTTGAATGGTTGGCGAACTGTGATGTTTTTTGGTAAACTTCTACGTGGTTAGCATGCTGGAGTGTCATGGTTCAAATACCCCATACACTGTGGATGGAAGATCATATAGCGAGTTTGAGGACTGGACATCCTCCCCAAATACAGAGGCCAAGAAAGTGAAGGTGCTACATGTTATACCCCTTTGATGCCCTTCTTTTTCTTCTTCTTCTCTGTATGTCAAATCGCACATTGTACCACGTAGGGCCTACATGCAGGGGCGTCTATTCCCCTGAGTGACGGAGGTATGCCCTTGATCCCAATCAGCCACCCTTTGTCTTTAAGAGACTGGATTAAACCAGTTTGACACGAGACACCCTGTGGAGTTGTGCTGTATGACGCATGCAGATTTAGTCTGTTTCTTATATTCAGATTGATTTAGCGGCCTTGTGCATTGCTGTGAAGTAAGAGTGGTGCCAGGCCCATGCACAGATAAAGGAGGGGAGTGATACTGATCATCTCTGTTCTGACATACTGTTGATTGGTTTGTAGTTACCTGTGCACCTGGCTGATGCAGCTGCATCCTCTGATTGGTCCACAGCTGTCAAATACTACATTGTTTGTGATGAGCCAACAGTGGAGTTAGGTCAAAGGTCAGTCGAAACCAGACTTACTTATTCTACTAATATTGTTATTCGTTTCACTATTGATATTATTATTACTATAACTATTATTGTTATTGTTTTTATTATTGTTGCTGCTGCTGTTATTGTTATTTTTATTGTTAATATTATAATTATTGCTAGCACTATTATTATTACTATTGTATGATATTTAACACATAAAGGTTATTAAGTGTAAGTTTAGTCTGTTGTTTTATTAGTTAAGTAACATATATTTATTGACACATGATAGCCAAGCAGTGTTTCATTTTCTCTAGAATGTTAAAAGAATTCTGTATTTTTCTTTTTACTTTTAGATTCCTTATTAATCTCATGATTTTCTTTAGAATTCTTTAAATCCTAATTTGCCCATCTATCTTGAAAAAGGATTATTTGTTTAAATAACATTTAATTTTTGTGGTACTACTGCTGTATAGCTGAAACATTGAACGTCAAGAAGGAGGACATAAGAGGGTTACGGGGTTATATGAGATATGTAGGCAGGATGCAGGGTGGAAAGAATTAATTTGGCATAGCAGAAAACAAATGAAGAGGTACAACAGAGGTTTATTCTTTTTCCGTTGTCTAAGTTTTCGGTTTGGCTTATTTGTTTAGTTATTCGATCAATTTGAATAAAGTATTGGAATTTTTTTTCTATATTTCAGGTTTGAGCAATTCAGTTCCCGAAGAGAAGAGAATTCCATGAAAATCATCTCTCGTATTTGCGCAAACTTTCTGTTGCATGGCTTAAGCTGTGTCACAGTTTATTGAGATGACAGAATAATTAGTTGACATAAAATTGTTTAAACCAAAATAAATATTCCTGCATGTACAACTGGTGATGATGATTTGTGGAAAAAAATGAATATTCATCAGCTCATGAATATTAAATATTTCTCTGTATATTGCACAGTATGTAGGTGTCTTGGTGATTCATAGAGAATGAATATTCATGACTTTTTCGATGTATATTAGATAGTTATTGATAGAATAATATTGATGTCCATAACGTGGGTTTGTCATTGCCATTCAGGTTAATTCGTAAGCATGAGCTATTGTGCTTGTTTTTTTCTGGGTACAATGATCATGCATTGGCCAGATGTGGTGGATTTTTTTGGGAAGGGAGTAATTATTTTTATCATGTATTTCGTTTGTCCAGAAGTCTTTCCATCAACTGCCGTTGACAAGAAATTGTTCTCTGACCCACAACATTGCTTGCATTTTGGAAACCTTCTAGAACTGATTTACTTAATTAATATTGCATGTCATCCGCTCGTTTGTGTATAGGTACATGTATATATGGGGCTTTGTAGAGTACAGTTTCAGAATTTGCACTCTGACAGTGCCAGTCCAAAGCCTGGTTATAGGAGCAGGGCGGCGCTAATAATCTATGTTATCACACAGTGTCGTTAAACTGAAACTACCGTAGCTTAAGAACTCGACAGCTCTTTAGATGTGAGCACTAACATTGAGCATTTCTTGATTTGTGGGTAGAAGTCGTCTGTCTAAGGCATTTGATTAAGTTTCACATCAAAGTTGTGCTGCAAGACTAGGCATGTTCAGACATTTTCCCATCCATATTTAGAAAGCCGCCAGAAGCGACGATCTCGTTTGACAGGTGGGGGAGACACCCAATGAGAGGGGAAGGAAATGTGGGGGCCAGCAGAATGGAGGCACCCACTCCTGAAAAGGAGTGAAAAGGACCGTGGCAGTCCTGGCTCCCTCAAAAATCTGCCTGATTATTACGGCCTCAATATCGAGTTGCAACAGTTACTTTACATCTGATTACGATTTAAACGTGACAGGCCTGCATGTTTGTTTGTAGAGCAAATTTTCATATGATGTGAGAATGTTTTTTTCTGGGAGTCACTGATTTTTTTGATGGGATGAATCTTTAAAACTAATCAATGTTTAGAAATTGATTCATATGCGTCTTGGATGTCATGGTGCGAGAATTAGTTTTAAACCGTCAAGCAAGATATTTTGGTTAGCTAAGATACTATAGAAGTTTTCTGGAGGATAGAAAGGGTGCTGTGAAAATTAATGAAGAAATGAATTTTTGGAATATGTGCATAAGGTAGCGTTTGAATGCTTTTATCTATGACCCAATGTGTGTTTCTGTTAATAATAAGAACATTTCTGTGGTTTAGGGTAGGGCGAAAGGGTCTCAGAGTTACCAATGTACTGCATTACAAAGATGTGAATGACTTTAAAATGTGGTCGATGTTAAACAAGTAAGACTATTTGGCGTTAATTAATGCAGGTTATAAAGTTATGTTGATTGTTTTGACTTCATAAGAATAGTTGTAATGTTTATGATTTGTTTTTATTGGCTCTATATTCCCTGTATGGATTATAATTGTTCTCTCACTTGCCAACATATTAAGCCATCAATATTCACTGTATCATTGAAGCAAAGTAAGTGTTTTCTTTGTTGAACAGTTGATAATCAATCTTTAGTGTACAATAAGCAGCTGTTATGTTGCTCAGAGATATTTCATCTCTTTAGTTTAACTTTTACATTACACCTTTAGATACAATCATATCTTTTGATTTATATAGCACCCAGAGGTGTAACAAGGTTTTGAAAAGTGGGGGGGCCTAATTCGTAAAATATTGCGCAAACCGCAAAACAAATGTTTTTGCCCCCCCCCCACAGAAATTTGAAAAATGGGGGGCACAAATTATTTTAACAAATTTAATCTTAAAAAGCCATTGGATAAACAAAAATAACCGATTTGGGGGCACTGAGCACTAAAACTGGGGGGGGCTTTGCCCTTCCAGTTTTGAAACTGAGCGGGGCAGGTGCTCCCCTTGCTCCTCAGCTTGTTACACCTCTGATAGCACCTCTCACAGAATAACTGTTTGGAGGAGCCCTCAGCGCTGAACCCCTGGTTATAATGAACGCCCTTAAGGGGTAAGAAGCTAGTAATTAGTTTAGCCCTTAGTGATGGAGGAAGCAGTGTTGCATGCGAGACTTCAAACTGCAAGACGAGACAGTGAGGTGCCGAGACCGAGACACTAGGTTCAAGACAGTAAAAGACAAGTGATCCTTTATAAAATATAAAATGCTGTAAAATGCTAATGTATCAGTTTTCGGGAATAATGTTTATTTGTAATTTCAATTTGAAACTTATAATGTATATATATATATATATATATATATATTACAATTTCCGGAGAATAGTTTTTATATTGCCGCGCAAGATTTTAAGACAGTTCACGCGAAACTTATCGAGACCACTTGTTTGAGACAGTTTCTAAAATTTTGAGACACTACCTCGAGACCGAGACAGCAGGCTTCCGAGACCGAGACACTAAAAAACTGTCTCGAGACCGAGACACTGTCTCGAGACCATAAAACTCTGGAAGGAAGGTCATTCCATGTAGATGTACCCAGAGTGGCACCTACATACTCTGTACGATTTATGACTAGAATTAATTGAGAAAACCTTTGTACATAATTTAAATGATTAATTAAGATGCAGCACATAGTCTTGAAGATTACATGAATCAGAAGCTAATTTTGTATGCTAGAAATCGCCCATTGTACCACGTAGGGCCTACATACAGGGGCGTCTATTCCCTTTGAGTGACGGAGTTAGTCCTCGGTCCCAATCAACCGTCCCTCAAGAGTCAGAAAGGCAATTCCCGTTCCCTCACTCCTTTTATCATAATTTATCTGTGATTTAGTACTATCAAATAGTAACCGGTTGCTGGTTCCTTGTAGTAGTACTAGACTATTAACTTGTTTCATAATCAAAAACTGTGAATAGAATTAGTTTAGTATTCATTTATTGAGATACAGCCTCAGGTTATAATTAGCTACATTATTAAAAAAATGTGTAAATGACATCAAGATATTCCCCAAAACTCAAAAATAAATATCCCCCACCTTAAATTGGAGGCATTTGTCTCCGCTCTCCGGGCCCACTCCCTAATACGGACGCCCTGCCTAAATACCATTGTTGACCCTAATAGAGGAGTCTACCTTACTCTCTATTTGCTTAAGTTTTTACGTCATTTATTTTAATTCCTTCTGCGGGCTCTTCAATCTTTAAAGTCCATACAATTACTATCTAGAAATCAATGAATGTCAAAAGGACAAATATTTTATGGGTCATTAATGACGTAATCGCCCGTCAGATTATAAATTCTACTTTCAAAACAATCGAATTTCCTTGACACTCATTATGACGTCAACTTCGTAAATAGAAAATCAATTATTCTAAAAAAACTTACGTAACTGTTTCTCATTACTTACTGGTCAACCCAGCGATAACGATAATTGTTACAACTTACAATGTGATACCGGGATACCTCTCGCGTGTTATTTGTAAATCCACTGTGCCCTTCATAAATTAAATACTTGCGATCGCGATGTATTAGTTTAGTTGGTGATCGTGTGAAGTAAAAATAGCTCTCTGACGTGAATAACATAGCCCTCAAACGAAACACTTACAACATCGGGTAATTTTGAAACATTGAATAATTGGCGAAAAATATGGAACGCTTCACGAATTTGCGTGTCATCCTTGCGCAGGGGCCATGCTAATCTTCTCTGTATCGTTCCAATTTTAGTATATGTACTGCCGAAGCAAGTACAACAGGTAATGTAGCCTTATCATATATACCATAGCTGTTATTGTGATCATGAAAAGAAGGTAGCCTCCTCAAATCCATATAGCCTTGTACACTTATGCAGACGTCTCGAATGTAAGTGATGTTAACTACTCATAGAATAGATTATTGATATATACTAAATAATAAGTGGGTATGATGACTACAAAACTTTCCAATGTTTCATTATATTGTTTCCAACATTTTCGTGTTGCATTCATATTACTGTGAACGATAGCATTGCCATCTAGCGAGTAGGAAGTCCACAAGGAAGAAATGGCACGCATTAACGCTCGCCAACCTCAGGTGTTGATTCAGTAGAAGTTCACGGATTCGATAGTGTACGCCTAAACTAAACACTAACTCGATAGTATAAAATCGTTATTAAAATGGCTATACTGTTGAATGTGTTTTATGCAAATAATCTTCGAATTGACGAGACTACATTTGATTCAATATGCGGCTGACTACAAACTGTGAACACTTTAGGCCTACTTGTTTGTTAATCATATCAAGCTGGTTAATAATAAGAGCCTGCTAGGCCTATACATAAGCAGTTATTTAGACAGCTTAGGCCTCCTCCTCCTCGTCCTCCTCCTCGTCTTCTTCCTCCTCACTGTTTCAACTTCAAACACCATCCACCCTAGCCGTCTGACAATCTTCCTGTTGGACTCTGGATTTGACCTCTGCCTAACGAGTTTCTTTTGATTAAGCGCTTGTGAATAAGCTGCTTCCAGCGACTTCGCTTTTGTGGGCGCTATAGAAATGTTGAGATTTCCATAACCCTGACGAGAAAATTAGTCCAGAGACTCTGGACATCCATGACATAATATGTCGATGGGAATCGGTTGGTTAATTGGTTACACGTGCGTGCGTGGGCCCACTATACTGGTGAGTTTCAGCTTACATTGTGTTGCTAACTGCTGCGTACAAAATGGTTAGTTGCGACATTTTAACATCTTGTAGGCGAGGAAAGTTTTAGTTAGTGTCCCAGACTCCTAGTGTATATGGAGATCAATAGGAGAATAAGATCATGCCTCTCCATACCTCTACCCATTATTATATTTATATTTATACATATAAATATGTATATATATAAGCGCGGCAAAACTGTTCAATTCCATTAAATTAAATAGATGTTTGACATTTCCTACAATTGTACAGGACTGACATTGAGAGGAGCAATCGACTTGACAGATGATCGATGACTATGGAGAGGACTATCGTTTGTTCGTACCCATCGGCGCCAAAATGGCTGGCGTCAGGAACCGATTACAACGGCTCAGATGATCAGATCCGTATTTGAAAGCTGGGAAACATCAATAGAAAACATTATGAGCCACAAGCAGAATGGAATATTTATTACATTGCATTGATCAATATATATGCAAGTATATAATATATATATATATGTATATATATTTATATATATATATTTTTATATATATATAATAAATTACATCGCCGCCTTCAGCAGTGGCCATTCAGTAGTGCTCCCACTGGAAGAGACCCGAGAGTATAAAAAGGCATTGAGGGTGGGAATTAAGGTAGCACGTATGCATGGGGTGAGGAAAGGGCATTCGACGAGGGGGCTCCAATAGTGGTAAAACATACTAAGATGGAGAGAAAATACAATATTCTTTATTTGACCACCAGCAAACGCACAATAGCTTACACGAGGCATCAATAAAAGCATCAATTTTTGACCGTGTCATGTGACATTCGCCTAATAACAGATCTGTTAGCACAGGCGTCAACTCTAGATAGCATGGGATCGTGTGGCCTGGATCGCATTTTACATGGGGCGACTTTATTCGTCAATTTTCCATGTTACTTAAATGTTAACGAATCAGCTTATTATGTTAATAAGATTTGAAAAATTCTTGCTCCCGATCATCGCTCAAAGACCAGTGACACGACGTTACAGAGGGACTTTCTAGTCCTATGTATATATATATATATATATTGGTCCTCAGGTTAGGGCCTATTGGCAAACCCGTGCATTACTACACTCAACGAGGTGATGATATTAGTCAGCCTGAGCCTATAGCAGTGTTTCCATAACTAGGTTTCGCAGAACTATAGGGTTCCGTGAGGCAGAGGTGTAACAAGGTTTTGAAAAGTGGGGGGCATAATTTAAAAAATATTGCGCGAAGCGCAAACATTTTTTTTTGCCTTACCATTTTTTGAATTTTGCCCCCTCCCAGAAATTTGAAAAATTGGGGGCAAAAATTATCTTAACAAGAGTATTCTTAAAAATCCATTGGGTAAACATAAAATAGAACCGATTTGGGAGGCACATGGGGGCACTGAGCACTAAAACTGGGGGGGGGGCTTTGCCCCCAGTTTCAAAACTGGGGGGGGGCAGTGCCCCCCGCTTGTTAAAACCCTGCCGTGAGGTGAAGACAAGTAAGGGTTCCTCATAAAACTTACAGTGTGAACAATACAGCATACGAATATTTAATAGGAGCCTTTTGCTTAACAACTGCGCATCATTTTGTAAGAAAGAGTATTCATTTGTCATTGCCATCGATAATTGTATTGTTATTAATCAAATCTCGGCCTTCACCTATTGTTCTCAAGCGTTCGTACCTACAGCATAATATCTTCAGTTTTTGGACGTTGGCTCCGTACAAAAATTGAAGAACAAAAGGGTTCCACGGCCAAAAGATTGGAAAATGCTCGCCTATAGCAAGCATTTTGAACACCAGCGGATGCACGAACTAAAATGTCACCAATTAACCCAAAAAATTACGATATTTTTATTTTTCATTTAAATTCTAATTTAACTTACTGATTTTGCTACGTTTTCTTATAAAGATTCAATTCGAAAGACTTCATTGCGTGTTTTGAGTATGTATAATCTGCGTCACCGTCTCCAACATATTCTTATTAATTTTGATTTTATTAATCTGATATCGTTTTGATTTCTGGATGTGCGGTGCTAAGCCCGGAGCCGCTGGAGGGCGCCCAACGCTAACCATTCGTCGCTGCTTACGCATTGCAGCTGGCATGCATCTACGTCAATTAGATCTCTGGGGTTTGTGCCGATGTTTTCCTTCGAAGTCGAACGATTTGTTGCGTTAACCAGATCGGACGCAAAACGAGAGGGAAAAAGGGAAGAGGGAGAGGGAAGAGAGATTCCTCTCTTCCTGGATCTGGGTCTGATTTGTGGGCTCATGGGAAAGGACACGCCCGACCTGACCCTAAACATGGCCGCCTGCCTCAACGCAACCGCATTTGTCGTCACCTCGGCTTAGGCTATGGTATAAAGACTTAAGAACACAGGAAGTGATGACACCATGAATATACGCAAGTACATACATGCATGCATGCATACATACATACATACATACATACATACATACATACATACATACACACACATACATACATACATACATACATACATACATACATGCATATAGATTCTTTCACACGCTCGAAATGCCCCTCTGCCCCATCGTTATTGGCCCTAACCACGATTTTTATTAATTATTTCATACAATAGGTAATACCAGGTCTGAGATGCTAATATCAACGCTCTCTACGTTTGGGGAATCAAATGATACGCCTAGATGGGGGAAGTGTTCCAATGGATAACACTGGGGTGTAGAATTGATGGACTGAGTTCGAGTCCCGTATCCTCCACAAGGTTGATTAGTACTTATTTCGCTAAGCGGCGGCGTTGGTTAAATCAGATGTATAAAGTAATGGACGCCCTGCGTGGCTGCGGATAGTTAAATTCGACTCCGGACTCCTGTAATAACTTGTCATCATTCGTTCATACTGTGCTTGTAATCCATATTACGAAATTAAAGGAAAATTATTATTATTACATAGTGTCGTAAATTACGCAGTTGTGTCGCTGGATGCGTAAAAGCCGAAATGCCATCATTAAAAGATTAAGGATAATTACAAGACTGAGCGTATCGTTATAGACCCTATTATTAGTTGTTTTTGATCTATTATTTTTCAATCCATTTCCGGTGGTTTTCCTACCGCTTCCGGCCAATGTATCAAGTCTCGTCGGAGATCTCGTTTCCGGAGATTTCATCGGACGATCGGTCCTAATGGCTTCATCATCGCTTCCGGCAACGCTACGGAACGGCATTCAATTTACGTGGAGTTGAGATTATGTAGCCATACTAGCCACACCCCGTGCTTTTGTATATTATCTATAGCATAATCGCACAGGTTATGGTCAGTATAGGTATACATGGTGTATTTTGTATCGTAATCGTAATTCCCAAACTTATAAAGCGCCACTTTAAAGCCAAGCGCAGGGCGCCAGCTTATTCACGAGCGCTGTGTACCTATAGTGAGCGCTGACACGATTTTAAATCACCGTTTGACGGTAAAGTAAAGGGCGCTCTAGTCCGCACGTGGATGCAAGGGGCCGTGAATTCTTTTCAATCCAGCCGAAAGGCACATTAGGGTAGAAACTCTTCAGTGAAAGAGTTGTAGACTTGTGGAATGGTTTCTATGATAGTCCTGTCTCAGTTGATAACTTGATACTATCGTAAGAGGAAGATAGGAAAATTAAGCAATTGATCATTTGATCATGCTCCAGGTTAAATTGCAGGGGTTTGAACACAGATAATAGACGTCTTCTGAAACACTTTAAACCCTTGTTCTGTTTGTTGTGTTATGTTATGTTATGTTAATGCACGGGCTTTATCAGAAGTTCAGATTCTTTAGAAAGAACTCCTGTGGATATGTTGACAGGACTGTTTACCATCGAGCTACTGTAATTATTCAAGCATTTCGGTAACCAGCAACGTTGAAGTTATAGCATAGGCCCAGCAGTGAGGGACAATAACAGCTATAGAATTAATATGTCCCTATAGCTAACTCAGCTATGGGAGTGTACTCCTGGTGGGTATACAGCCATGGTAACTGAGACGGCGAGGGAGATGGCTTGCCACCCACTCTCATTTGCTGAAGCTAAGAAAATGAAATAGCGAACACTACATGTATAGCCATGGACGCCACAGGACTGGCTTAAGGATTGCTCTTCTTCTTCTTCCACCTCCTCCTCATCTTCTTCCTACTTCTTACTCCTTCCACTCTTCGACGTCTTCGTATTCTTTTTTCTCCTCTTCCTCTTCTTCTTACTGTTCCTCATTTTCTTCCTCCTCCAGGTCCTCCTCCTCCTCCTCCTCCTTTTCCTCTGCTCTTCCTTCTTCTTCACTGGGCAACCTCTTCTTGTCCCCATTCATCCTCCTCTCCTCCGCTTCTCTTCACGAAAGCTCAATCACCGGACTCGTCTCAGAGACTTTCACGCAGCGCATTTATTTTCTATTTTCACACAGAAAGAAACTTCCCTATACACGACTTACAAATACCAAATACACAGGTGAAAGTTCACACTGACGGCTCTCTCTGTCTGTCACACACACACACACACACACACACACACACACACACACACACACACACACACACACACACACACACACACACACACACACACACACACACACAAACACACACACACACACACACTTTATCGTCTATAAAGCATTGTGAATGTGTTGGTATGAATCGCCGTATGATCGTGCTTATGCATTGGTGTATAATTGGGTAAAAGCTATATATATATATATATATATATATATATATATATATAGGGTACATCATTGACAAACCCCATTAAACACGCGACGTGTCTGGTGACATGTAATAAGATTGATGACCGATATTACAATTATTCATACATCAACACCCAGAGCGGAACAACTTTCGCCGTTTTAACTTGCATACCCATACAACCTGTCTACGGATATACCTATACATACATCCATGCATGCATGCATATAAGACCGAAGGCCTATATCATGAAGGTTTTTGTAGAAGAGACACAGGTCAACAGCGTCGACTTTAGGGTCAACGGAATTCATCACGCATCATAAATGCCCTGGACAAGAATTATGAAGACTGAAGATATAAGATGTATATATATATCGATACATAATTATATAGAAATGCATTTGTACGTATGCATATTTATAAATATAATATATATAAATATGTATATATATATACATATATATACATATATATATACATATATATATATATATATAGAAAGAGACAGAGTGAGAATGACAGACAGAAAGAGAGAGACAGAGATAAAGACAGAGACAGACAGAGGCTTCTGCATTATTGTTTATGGAAATATAATTGAAAATACATAATTATTATAGGCCATGTCACCAAGTATAGGTAGGCAGGTATGTTGCAAGTATGTATGTGAGTATGGGTACACAGGTACAAGTAGGTATAGCTATACCTATAGGCTATAGGTGGGTAGTTAGGTTGTTACTTTTATTGGTAGGCAGGTGGGCTATAATAATAAGCAGGTGGGTAGGTCGATAAAGAGGCTATAAAGAGAGGCACTTTCAAAATATATAATTATAATTCCCTGGTATATATGGGAATATATTTGTACATAAAATAATTATAGGGTTCACATTCAATAAATATGAGTTGAGGATAACATGGAACCTATTACATATATATATATATATAAATATATATTAATATATAATAAGAATATATAAATAAATAAATATAACATTCTTTTTATAAATAAATATAATATTCTTTTTATAAATAAATATAAATATTCTTTTTTTTTTCTCTCTCTATATATAAAATGTATATAACTATATATATATATATATGTTTATATATATGTATAACTACTGGCACAGTTATATCGCAAGGAATCTTATAGATGTCATTATTTTATTCAAGCCATAAAGCATTCGTTGTAAAGTTTGAACATGACGGGGAAATCTATCTGTGTCAGTGGAGGTCGTGGTCCCTTCGTGTGAGAGTCTGACCTCGTAGAGAGAAATAATTACAGTCTACGAAGCCTATAATATGGGTGTACCAAACATCCGACAAATATACGGCTCGTAGACACAGACTATAATTGATGGACGGACAGACGGACGTGTTGGTGGACAGACACGAAGACTAACAGTTAGACAGACAGTACTGGCTGACTGGCTGACTAGCGCATTGACTGACATATGCCCGAAGTACTGACTTAATGACTGCATGACTGACTGACTGACTGACTGACTGACTGACTGACTGACTGACTGACTGACTGACTGAATCACTGGCTGACTGACTTACTGACTGACTTTATGGCTTACTGACTGACTGACTGACTGACTGACTGACTGACTGACTGACTGACTGACTGACTGACTGACTGACTGACTGACTGACTGACTGACTGACTGACTGACTGACTGACTGACTGACTGACTGACTGACTGACTGACTGACTGACTGACTGACTGACTGACTGACTGACTGACTGACTGACTGACTGACTGACTGACTGACTGACTGACTGACTGACTGACTGACTGACTGACTGACTGACTGACTGACTGACTGACTGACTGACTGACTGACTGACTGACTGACTGACTGACTGACTGACTGACTGACTGACTGACTGACTGACTGACTGACTGACTGACTGACTGACTGACTGACTGACTGACTGACTGACTGACTGACTGACTGACTGACTGACTGACTGACTGACTGACTGACTGACTGACTGACTGACTGACTGACTGACTGACTGACTGACTGACTGACAATAAAACAGAGAAACGACATACAGCTTGTGAAAGAGAGAGAGACAGACATATAGACAGCGACAGGGACAGACCGAGACAGACAGATACAGAGCGAACGAGCGAGCGAGAGAGAGAGACAGTGAGACAGACAGACAGACATGCAGCCAGATACACAGACAGACAGACAGAGAGAAGACTGACAGACAGACAGACAGACAGAGAGAAGACTGACAGACAGACAGACAGAGAGAAGACTGACAGACAGACATGCGTACTTTATCCAGACTCAGAGCATACTAGCCAGTGACATTCCCACTTGTATATATACTACGCGTGACCGTAAGTCTACCCACACTGTTTGGCACGCAACACTTGCCAACAAAATCCATCAGGAGAGACAGAAACGTTGCAAGAGACAGACAAACAGACAGACAGACAAACAGACCTACACACAGACTGAGAAATACACACAGTCATCGTATTGCAATGTCACCGCATAGTTGACATCAAAGCGGAGGAGAGTGGTGGACCAAAGAGTTCAGTGCGTTCTGTATAGACTGCAGGGACGATGCCAATGTTTTTCTTGTCGATACACGATAGAATTTCTTGCTAATGGATGTACGAACGGACTGACTGAAGAAGGTAGTAGCAGCAGCACTCAGTAGTATATTATAGTAACTATGCATAATGTTCTTATTATTTCTATAATTCTCATTAGTCTCATTGATCTCGTTACTGCCATCATTGTTATTATTAGTCAATTTATTCTCATTGAACTCATCATTAAAAAATCTCATCGTCATTCCCACCAACAATCTTATCATCTTTCTTATCATCATTCTCGTCATTATTACTGTTTTGATTGTTTTGGCTATTTTTGCATTGATTTTGGCCTATTTTATGTATAGATTTTATGTATGCACTTAATATGTATGTAAGTATCTTGACTCTTAATATAGCGCCTGAAAGTATTTCTCATACACCTATTATTATGTATACGCGATATCACAAACGGTGCTGAAAGTCGTCAAAGAAGAATATTTATCAGTTGTTCCGCCCACCAGCAAATCTGTTTTTCTGTTTTGTCATCAGTTTGTACGCCGTCTGTATTGATTTGACCCTGGTTGACCTCCTCCTACTCCTCGTCTTCCTCATCCTTCTCCTCCTCGTCCTCATCCTTCTCCTCCTCCTCCTCCTCCTCCTCCTCCTTCTCCTCCTCCCATTGATGTGCCTTTTGATTATCTCTGAGAAAATCCTTAGTCGTCAGATTCAATTTAGATTTTGGCAAATCCGACGAAAGTAGTGATGATCGGTTTCTTTTCCTCTTCATCCTCCTCCTCTTCATTTTCTTCATCTTCTTCCTTCTACTGCTTCCTCTTCCTGTCCTTCCACCATCTCCTCCTCCTCTTCCTCCTCCTCCTCCTCCTCTGATTCCTCTTCCTTTACTTCCTCCTCCGTAAATACCTTATCTTCTTCTTATTGCACCTCCTCTTCATCTTCATCTGCTTCCTCTTACCATCCTTCCCCTCCGTTGCTGCTTTCTCCACCACCAATTCCACCACCTCATTCTCTTCATTTCATCCTCCCTCCTGCTCTGTGTGGTCTTCTTTCTGTCTCCCTCTCCCTACTTCCTTCAACCTCCTTCGCTGCTTCCTCCTTCAAATTCAATTCATATCCATTGTCTTAGTTTTCTCCACGCATGTACTGGTATCTATAGGAAGGAATACATACCGTGTACCAGTGGTACCATCCAGTATTATAAATAGGCCTAGGCCTACGTATAATGAAATTATGCGCTTTTCCTGTTCAGGACTACATTTTCTATACTGAAGTTTGCTAACAATAATAAATTAATAAATATAATAGTAATAGTAATAACAATAGTAATAATAATACTAATACTAATAAGTTATTTTAATTTATAAAGTGTTAACTGACAAATCTCACTGCGATCACATGTACAGTATTAATGATGACAAATTATTATAGGAGTCGAATTTAACCGTCGGAAGCCATTCAAGGCGCCCATTACATTATATATTTAACTTAACCAACACCTCCGTCTAGGGAAAGAAGGACTAGTCAACCATGTGAAACAAACTCTTCCTTCTGATACCACTTTTACCTCAATTCGATTAAACAATGTTTCAACAACTTACTGACCGACCGAGCGACCAACACACCCGAAACCCTTCTGGACAACAATGAACACGTTACTTTTCGATTGTTATCACTCGAAACATCAAAGACACAAACCGACCCTTCCCTTCGACCTTCCCCCTCTCCTTCTTCAAATCCCTCAAAGATTTAGAACACCCAACCACCTTTTGCGCCCTTCAGCGGAAAGCCGATGATAAGGAAAATATTATTCGACCGGATGTTATTGCCCCCCCCCCCCGCTATAAGGTCTCCACGCATATAACCTGTACCGACACTCTGACCCCTGCCCTCCGCCCCCACGGGTTGGTTGTCAGAGGCGTAACCGTAGACGGTGACCCTGTGACCCTCGTCGGGGTTGGATCTGCGGGGAGTTGGAACCATTAGATGAGAGGATGTAGATGCTGAGGATGGGGAAGCTGAGGATGGGGAAGCTGGATGAACCGCGAGATGAGCTCATTGAAGAACTATCACTGGACATGATAACAAACAGATACATATGTAACAATATCGCAGAATTTAATATCATATTTATATATACATATACATACATATATATATATGGCCACTACTGTTCCATAACATAATGGATGTATGTATATATATTTTTTTATATTATATACAGATTAGTAATAATTGGCAGACGAATAGTATTGTTGATATTCAAGTTTGTCGAGGAATCTTGTATACCACGGACATTAAAATGTTAAAAATAAATAAATAATGATAACAGTTTTTACAATATCGTATCGTAACTTTACAGTTATATTGCACCTCTCGAAAAATAACTACTCAGCACAGAAACCCTGGGAAAAGAAAAGTCCTTAAAGAGCGAGAAGCCGATGCAGAAAATCCAGTCATTAGTTTAGTCCTTAGTGATGGAGGAAGATCATTCCAGGTAGATGGACCTACACAGCAAACGCTCAGTGTTTTGCCAAGGCAGTCTTAGTCCTAGGCGTAAAAAGATCAAGACGACCAACAGAGCGCAAGGAATAACTAGTAATAGTATTTACAATTGTCTAGTATTGTCTAGTATCGCAGCATTGTCTGCTTCTACTAGTCACGACTTTGCCCCTGCGCGCGAACAAGCAGCGCCATATTATACCTGTCGCAGACAGCCCACACCTTAATAGCAAACGCTCAGTAGGTGAATCATATATAACACAGGCGAAGGGAACACGGCTGAGTGCAAGAAACTGTTGAGCGTGAAGCAACTACATTGAAAGCGTCTTCGGAAACACCTTTAGAAGCGGACACAGTTAACTCAATGTATGCTATATGGACAGAATGCTTTTCAACGTCAAACTCATTGTAACCGCTTCGACCAGCGAAGGATCTTTTCACGAGCGATAACTCGTGTGTCCCTCGTTTATTGAACGCACTTGTCGGCTGCTCGCTGTTGGGTCGCTGTTGGCGCTTATGTCGGCGATCAAGGCTATAGGATAATACGGAAAGCGACGGAAATAGACAGAATGCAGTCGTGTTTAGCGCTATAGAAAGAGTAGCGGATAATACGGAAATAGACGGAAAGGGACGGAAAACTGTCGTGTTCAATGCTATAGGGAGAGCGGCGGATAATACGGAAAGCAACTGAAAGCGACGGAGATGCCATTGAAATGAACCCGGGTTCGTATTCGACGACTGATGTGAAAGGCTCGACTATATTGCTGGTAATACAGATATGGTTCATAATAGTTCCGATATAAATATGTAATAATGGGTGTCAAACGAATGCAATGCTCGTGAATAAGCTGGTGCCCTGCGCTTTGACATTGAGTATAACAGTTTCTATATGTAATAATGATAATGGTTGCATTCGACCGCGGTGCTCCTCAAAAAGCTGGCGCCCTGCGCTTGGTTCTCGAATGGCGCTTTAGAAGTTCGGATATTACTCACGCACGCACCGACACGATAGTTGGAGCGTTCGCCTTCTTACGCGGAGAGTACGGGTTCGAACCTAATATTCGTTTAATTTCAAACTGACAAACTGCAGTATGATTACAAGCACAGTATGAACGAATGGTGATCAGTTATCACAGGAGTCGAATGTAACCGACGGCAGCCACGCAAGGCGCCCATTGCGTTATACATTTCATTTTAACAAACTCCGCTAACTAGCAAAAGAAGGATTCGTCAATGTTATGGGGATGAGCCCTGCGTCTCAGTGTGTTCACCATTACTCTAAACCCCCCTCTCACGATAAAGCAATTCTTGGAGAAATCAATTCAGAGGCGCTCTTTGTGCTAGGATGTTACATGTAATTGTAATTTCAACGAGTGTTGGAACAGCTAACAAACCAGTTCACAGCAGCGCAGCAAGCTAAATTAAGCTGACAGTTGGCATAGACGTTAAATGGCTGAAGGATGGGTGAATTAACGGGTGTATGGGTGGACGAACGGATATACGAGCGGTGGATTTATTTATGGATGGATAGTTGGATAGAAAGGACTGGAGAGGAAAGAACTTTGATGCACGTAAAAGGAAAGGGACAAGGAAAATGGATTGGAGAAACACTGAGAGGAGACTCACTACTGGAAAAAGTGGTAGAAGGAAAAATGAAGGGAAGAAGGGACACGAGGAAGACCAAGACATGCAATTGATGCTTAGCTGGATTATGACAGATGGATATGGAAAGTCTAAATAAGAGGCCCAACAGTGAGAGGAGTGGCGTCGTCGGACATTTGAACCTGCCGAGGAGGCAGAGAACTAGAAGAAGTTGAACAGTCTGAAGGTAAAATGAAATGGTTTATGAGCGAAAGGAAAGACGGAGGGCGCGGGTCGTGTTTCGGGGCGAGTCGTGTATACATGCGCACCCTGCAGATTCGGTATCCCCACTGCAGGAGTAACCCTACCTGCCCTGCAGGACGCGAGATAGATCAGAGTTAACCCCAGCGGGTAAATAACCGCAGGGGATGGCCGTAAACCGGATAGCTGAGGGTTGTTTTCTCACCTCCTATACCGAACACCTTGATAAACCACACGCGATACGCGAATGGGTATATGTTTTATTATCTATATATATATATATCCACCTGCATTGATAAGGTAGCCGTGATGTTGTCAAAGCACACACACACACACACACACACACACACACACACACACATACACACACACACATATATATATAATATGACTTTTAGTTATATATTTACGTAAATTTATATTAAAAGGCACATGTATTTTTATCAAAATTAATAACACTTATATACATATATTATTATTAAAGACAAACAACGGATACAAAAGTTATTAATGAAGAAGTGATCCCGAACGATCTGTATGTACATAACGCCTATTATTATCTGCGCCTTTCATCTGAGTAGATATTTGTTCACTTGTTCGTATATATTGGGTTGGGTGATATATATATAATTATATCTAGAATCATTATTTAAACAGGTGTTGAAATAAAGGTGTGAAACTGTTGGAAACGCCTGTCTGAAGTGATTTCCGTACACCTGGGGAAACATATAGGTAATTATTTAATAAATGCCCTAAACGAGTCATATATTTCAAAGTGTGTGTGTGTGTGTGCGTGTGTGGGAGTGAGAGCGAGACAAACACACAGACAGAGAGTGAGAGGCACAGAGAGAGAGAGAGAGAGAGAGAGAGAGAGAGGCACACATAGACAGAGAGAGAGAAAGAGACGAACATAGATGATTTAAATTTACAAGGACGGATAGAGACAGGGAGGGAGAAGGGACGGGAAAGATAGAGGGAGGGGAGCTGGTGAGAGGAGAGAGAGGGAGGGAGAAAGGGAGGGAGAGAGAGAGAGAGGAGGAGGAGGAGAAGATGGGAGATGATGAACTGATGAGAGATGATAATGAGCAGAAAAACAGCAAAGCAGGAGAAAGAAAACAGATGAGTATTGTTATTAGTTTATTTGCCTCAAGTAGAAATCATTCTATGTATACAAAATAATCTTTTGGAATTCATAGTTATAGGTAAAGAGGTTTTTAATGTGATAAAAGTTAGCGAGTAAGTATATTCTTTATTGAACCAACTGCATATCTGCCCAATACATTTTAAAGTACAGCATTCTAATTAAAAAGAATTTTCTCTCTATAGATTGTCTGCCTGTGGAATAACAGTCATGCGGACGTGGGCGTAAAGATCAGGAGGTCGTCATTTAAATAACAATCCTAAATAAATTAGGATTAAATAGTAATCTTAAAGATGAAAAGCAGAGAGACGGAGAAACAGACAGACAGACAGAGAAAGAGATACAGACAGAAAAAAGGTGCTGATAGTGTAATTGGTCGCAGGTTCGCTAACCCTATCCGAACACGGTAAGTGGGGTAAATAAGTAAGCGGGGTGTTATAAGTGGAGTAGACATATATGCACACATCAGGGAGAGGTATATAGTAGGGCGTCCAGACGGATCGCAGAGGATATGAACGATCTGTCATCGGCCTCGATTGGTTTAACAGGCTCTCGTTCGGTGTATAAGCTGTGTGGACCAGCTGTTTAGCGGATTCCCTCTATGATCCAAACACCAGATGGAGCTCTTCAGGAAGAAATGAACAGGCGACACACAGACAGTCAGACAGACAGACAGACAGAGACACACAGACAATGACAACCAGATATACACGGACAGAGGAACACACAAAGAAACGGACAAGAGCCACACAGACCGACAGAGAAACTAGAGTGACAGACAGACATACACGCAGACATACAGACAAAGACACGCAGACGTACACGGACAGAGGAAAAGACGTATGGAGAAGGAAAAGTAGAGCTTCTTTTGTGGCATTTAAGCAGAAGGACAGATAGATGTCTACACGCATTTGAGTAGAAGGAAGAAGGACAAACACACAGACAGGGACAAACAGACAGAGACGAAGAAAGACAGGGTGTGAATGAGTCATGGAGAACTTTCGCAACGACGACAATAAGGACAGAAATTGCAGAGATAGGAACATAGACGAAGCAAAATACAGGAAGAGACAGGAGAGAAGCTATATGCAGGCAGAAGAACACACAGACGGAGATACTGAGAGAGTGCGACAAGGAAACAGCGTCATAGACTGACACAGATACAGACACAGATACACACAGAGAGACAGAGAGAGAGAGAGAGAGAGAAAGAGAGAGAGAGAAAGAGAGAGAGAGAGAGAGAGAGAGAGAGAGAGAAAGAGAGAGAGAGAGAGAGAGAGAGAGAAAGAGAGAGAGAGAGAGAGAGAGAGAGAGAGAGAGAGAGAGAGAGAGAGAGAGAAAGAGAGAGAGAGAGAAAGAGAGAGAGAGAGAAAGAGAGAGAGAGAGAGAGAAATAGAGAGAGAGAGAGAGAGAGAGAGAGAGAGAGAAGAGAGAGAGAGAGAGAGAGAGAGAGAGAGAGAGAGAGAGAGAGAGAGAGAGAGAGTCATACAGAGTACAGAGAGACAGATAGATAGACATGGGGACAAACATATATGCAAACAGACAGATAGATAGACAGGCGCTATAGATAAGCGTACAGACAAACAGACATAAAACGATACATAGACATACAGACAGACAAACAAACAGACAGATAGATAAACAGATAGACAAATATTGCCAATAAATAGATAGAAAGACAGACAAACAGAAAGACAGACAGAGTGTTCCTGAATTAGGCTGCCATGCACTCTGCCTGTATTTGTGTCTGTATCTGTCTCTACTGTCAGATGTTTCCCACGTATCCACCATTCAACCGAACTCATCAACTCAGCTATAATTAAATAAATGCCAGTCGCAATTAACGCAAGCAACGTTAAGGAAACCAACAGACCATACTGTGAGTACAATGGAGATCATATATTCTAGCCATCTCCGCCAGATGGAAGGCGTAAGGATGAGGATGGCAATGATGATGATGATGATAGCTCCTAATTATCTCCGTCACTTTCATCTCGATTGCCTCTGGAAAGTCGTCTCTCAATGAACCAGGAACGGCTTAAGATGCTCGGCAAAGATCGGGAAAGCTCGTAGACGGTCGGCTCGCACCTGCTACTCATTATGGCGCGCGGTCACCCGATATGCTCAGTAGAATTCCACCCTGTCTATTACTGTCACGTTCCTCGGTTCCTGCATTCATTCATCATCGTCCTCATAATCTTCTTCTTCTTCTTCACGGTCTCGTCTTTCTCATAAATGCTATTTAATTTCGTCCTGATGTCCTACTGTCTGTCTGTCTGTCTGTTTGTTTGTCTGTCTGTCTGTCTGTTTGTCTGTCTGCCTGTCTGTAATTGCATTGTAATGTACTTTAAATTTTTTATAGCGCAGATAACTATTCAAAAGCGCTCTCTGCACTGGACTATTATGATGTCAAGTGTCAGTTTTAACTAAAATGTCAAAATAAGCTGAAACAGGCGTGGAACCAACAAATGGATACCATTCGACAGTTAACAGATGGCATGAATGTTCAGAGTCTCTGGGCCAAGTATCGTAATGTGATTGAATTGTTATGTAGCGCCCTATCAAGATACCTACTCAGAAGCGCCCTCTGCGCTGGCCCAAAAAATAAAATACATGAGCAAAATAGTGCACAGCAACCGAAAGAGTCGCCGGTGGTCTGCCCACGCACACACAGTAAACCAGCCAGTCTGCAAATTATTGAGTTTGCGTGAAGTTCAGCAGCGACTGAAGACTTTATCAACTCTGAGAGACCGGTAAACCTATAGATTGGCCAGTTCGACGTATGGTTTCTTTAAAATTGAAAGTTAACTAAAATCGGGAGTCCCTCCAGGCCCCACTATAGAGCAGGGGCGCAGACAGGAAGTGACGGTCCCGTCCAAAATTTCAGGTGAAATGGAGTTGCTTATATTAACCAAATATTTTATGAATACTATGAATTTCTACAATGTTATCGTCCCTTTTGGTTGCTTCCATAATGTTTGGGATTTGAAATTTTCCCGACCTTTTCCCCAAACCGCAATTTTGTCGACCTGCCACCCCCCCCCCCCGCAAAAAAACCAGGACCAAGACTCCGCCTATGCTGTCGAGCCGCCTCTCGGTCAGTCTAAATGTGATCTCTTTATGCTTTGTCATCTCTGTAAATACATGAAACACATGCCTACATCTGAGTATGTATATTATGCACGAGATTTTTATGTAAGGCCGAGATCATAAGGTAAGAATCTCTGCCTGACTCGTTTATAATGAGCGACATCCCGTACAGTAGCCACAAGCCGTTCTCTTTGCATCCTTTCTCTCACCCACAGGCTGTTCTCTCCACCTCCTCTCACCCACCTGCAGGTTTTTGATTATCCGACACACTCGGTACATATCAATTAGACCTTGCAACGAAATTCTTTTACAGCGTGCACCGCGACAGAGTCGTCCCCTAGCAGCGTGTACTCCTGCCTCAGTACCGCTGTTAGGGTCACGATACACCTTTACCGTAGAGGGTCGAGTAAAGCCCCCGCGGCTTGCAGCAGGTGCCCCGTCGTATGCGCATGCGCGTGGCGATGGTAGCCTACCCTGATGGTAGGGGTCGAGGTACCTTGTGGTGTGCTATTTCTTCCTGCGCTCATTGGCTGCGCAACTGCCTAACCAGCTGGACACCAAACTCGAGGTTTAAATTGACGTGCAGGGGTAGCGTTAAGATCCAGTGTCCACCGCTTGAAACGGGTTTTCAGTATGTGTGTTTGATGTTCGCACCGCTAGGCGACAGGAAGAGACGTCTGACGACTCGATTGCGAAGCAGATGACGTCATGAATGCGTCATCATATGGTTGCGTCATTTTGGTGGCGCTCGCTATTGGAGCGATATCAACGTGCCTGGCAGACGAGGATGATCACAGTGAGTGTCGACTTTAATAGGCCTATAATCAAATCTATTTTAGCTTAATATTATTTTGGTCTTTTCTGTTCTAGTCTGATCTAGTGTTATACAGGCCAATCCATCCCAATTCTTTTTAGTAACTCCGTCACTGTTTGCACTCTGACAGTGTCAGTCCTAAACCTGGACAATGGGGGAGGGCGACGCCAATGATCCATGTTATCACAAGAAATCGTTTAACTGCAACTACAACCACTTTATATTTTAGTCTGTCTATTGTGCTGCTTTCTATTCGATCTAATCTGTTCTAGAATAGAATTGGTCTGATCTGATCTGATCCATTCTGACCCAACCCAATCTTTTCTATCTAATCTATTCTGGTTCTTTTTTCTGATCTACCCTAACATTATCTTACCTCATCCAAACCATCGGTGTTAGAAAGTTCAGCGAAGAGTCCGATGGTTTGGACATGTAGAGAGACGGAGGCAGAGAGACAGAGACAGACAGACAGACAGACAGAGACAGACAGACAGAGACAGACAGAGAGGCAGAGACAGGCAGAGACAGGCAGAGATGCAGAGACAGGCAGAGACAGGCAGAGAGGCTGAGACAGAAAGAGGGACAGAGACAGACAAACAGAGACAGATAATGCTAGTTGACCGAATCCCACGCCATGCACTATACACATGTAAGATTTGAATTAGAAAGAAACAAAAGTAGACGACGACTATAGTCTGGAAAGACAACATAAATGAAGATATAACATCACTTGGACTAACATTAAGGAAGCAATGGACTCAACAAATGACCGAGGACAATGTATATAATTTATTCGTACCCATCGTCGCCAAATGGTGATGATTGTAATGACTTCTATTTACGCACCCATTGAAGTAATTAATGAGCCAATGACTCACAAATCTTTTGTGCTACGTTACAATTGTATTGTAATTTCATTGTATTCACTCTTAGCGTTGTATTCAATAGTATTTTTATCTTGCGGGTATCCAGAAACTAAAGCATAGACCCAGAAAGATTTCAAAATGACCCTAAATATTCGGTCGTTCTGTCGGTCTCTCTGACTGAAATCAGTCAGTCAGTCAGTCAGTCAGTCAGTCAGTCAGTCAGTCAGTCAGTCAGTCAGTCAGTCAGTCAGTCAGTCAGTCAGTCAGTCAGTCAGTCAGTCAGTCAGTCAGTCAGTCAGTCAGTCAGTCAGTCAGTCAGTCAGTCAGTCAGTCAGTCAGTCAGTCAGTCAGTCAGTCAGTCAGTCAGTCAGTCAGTCAGTCAGTCAGTCAGTCAGTCAGTCAGTCAGTCAGTCAGTCAGTCAGTCAGTCAGTAAGCCATAAAGTCAGTCAGTCAGTCAGTCAGTCAGTCAGTCAGTCAGTCAGTCAGTCAGTCAGTCAGTCAGTCAGTCAGTCAGTCAGTCAGTCAGTCAGTCAGTCAGTCAGTCAGTCAGTCAGTCAGTCAGTCAGTCAGTCAGTCAGTCAGTCAGTCAGTCAGTCAGTCAGTCAGTCAGTCAGTCAGTCAGTCAGTCAGTCAGTCAGTCAGTCAGTCAGTCAGTCAGTCAGTCAGTCAGTCAGTCAGTCAGTCAGTCAGTCAGTCAGTCAGTCAGTCAGTCAGTCAGTCAGTCAGTCAGTCAGTCAGTCAGTCAGTCAGTCAGTCAGTCAGTCAGTCAGTCAGTCAGTCAGTCAGTCAGTCAGTCAGTCAGTCAGTCAGTCAGTCAGTCAGTCAGTCAGTCAGTCAGTCAGTCAGTCAGTCAGTCAGTCAGTCAGTCAGTCAGTCAGTCAGTCAGTCAGTCAGTCAGTCAGTCAGTCAGTCAGTCAGTCAGTCAGTCAGTCAGTCAGTCAGTCAGTCAGTCAGTCAGTCAGTCAGTCAGTCAGACCGACATACATAAGCAGACAGACAGACAGACAGACAGACAGACCTAAAGTATATTGAAGAATAATAATCGCATTAAGCCATTAACGCTAACTATGGCAACGCTGGTCGCCAACTTTCCCTCGTCCACGCTAGATCCGAGCACCATAACCCTTCTGATGACCGCTATAGTATCGTTTAAATCCGTCCGGGATAAACGCCCATCAATCCCACCATAGGGGAGGCCTGGCCTTATGGGACAGAAGGGGAACAGGAAGTCAACGCTCTGTCCTCCTAATGCCGCCCTCTGTGAGTACCAGCCAAAACGGCCCATCGATTGCCACTTTGTCACCCCACTGGCCTTAGACCTCACCTGAAAGGATACCAAGGATAAAGCCCCCTAATGACGCTTGGGGTTGATGTCGCAGAGACCCGTAATGGGGGTTGTTTAAGTTGACGCGCGGAGCCTGGAGGCGTCTGTGCCCTTAATGTTATGGCATCATTAACAAAGAGGACATTGAGAGGCGGATGAATGATTGAAGGATGGCTATTACTGGATCATTTAGAGCGATAGGTCCAGTCTCTTGTTGGCTTCTGTACAACTTGACTAGAAATTGGTTGCTCCCTCTTTAAGTCTGTCTTCTCTCACTCTCTCTCTCTCTCTCACTCTCTCTGTCTCTATCTGTCTGGGTCTATATATTTGTGTGTTTTTGCAGTCTTGCGTCAGTCAATCAGTCGATCGGTCGGTCAGTCAGTCAGTCAGTGTGTGCCTGCCTATCTGGTTATCTGCCTGCCAGCCTGCCTGTCTGTCTGTCTGTCTGTCTGTCTGCCCGCATAACGTGTCATTGGACTGATGGTTTCTCAATCCGCCTTTGGTCTAATGTCTCTTTAACGGGCACTCTGCTTGTAATTCCGCCAAATGGCACGGATGCCATTTCCGCCGACGGCCATTCGTTTTATGCGTCCAATTGACTATGCAGATATTCAAATGGAAACAGCGTCGATTGGTCGTGGACTGTAGATGACAACGGTCCTGATTGGTCGAGTCCATCGGAAGAAACTCTTGTTTTCGTATTTTTCTCTTACTCTCTCTGTCTCTCTCTGTCTCTGTCTCCCTCTCTCTGTCTCTCTGTCCGTTTGTCTCTCTGTCTCTCTCGGTCTCTGTCGCTGTCTCTGGTTTCGAGTGAATAGGGGTAGAAGTGTGCAAATACATAAACGGACGGACAGACAGACAGACAGACACACACACAAAATCTAAATATACAAGTATCTTCAACTTTTCATCCTCTTCCTATTCCTTAGTGTTCATGTTTACTCACCTCCCTCCCTCCCTCCCTCCCTTCTTCTTCTTCTCCTGATTCCTGGCATCATCTCTTCCCACCATTTCATTACGCTTCATTCACCTTTCCTCAATCTAATCCCTCCTCGTCATCTCTAATTCCTCTTCTCTTTCTCCGTCTTCTCTTATTTCTATTCACTCCATTTTCTTCTCACTCACCTTTTCCCAACTTTCTCCCCTTCCTCCTACTTCTCATCCTATCCGAACCGCTTCCTCCTCCCACCCCATCCTACTTTTCACACTCCTCCCCCTCTTCTCCACTTCATCACGCACTCGTCGTCACACTTCTCCTTTCCCCGACTCCATAATCCCTCCCTAGGACTTCTTCCTCCTCCTCCTCGAGGGAAGGACTGGCCATCCACCCTCATACGCCGAGTTTGAGAAAATGAAGTCGCCGACACTTCATTACCTTGGTTGCCGTCCAGGCCCAAGAGATCTCGCCGCGTCTAACCTAATCTTTACTAAGGATGTTGAATGTCCATTTTAAATAATACTGTAACATACTATACTTGCGTCGTCTCGTGTTATAATTGCCTTAAACGTCCTTTCCTTTTTCCCACCCCACCTTCACTCCCCTCACCCATTCGTTGCCCAAAAAAATCCCACCTCTCATCTCACCCCATATATACCAGACCTCATCGTATCTGTATTTGTCCAGGGACAGGGTGTGATGAAGCCCTGGGCATGCGCTCCAAGGACATTCCGGACTCTGCACTGACCGCCAGCTCATCCTACGACAATGTCGTTGGTCCTCTGAACGCCAGGTAGGCTCATCATTTGCACCACTTCCTGGTGGCTATGGTTACGAATTAATGACTGTGTCGCTTGTAAATGCATATGATCATGTCTATACGCGTCTAAGTAGCTGTCAATTGTTATCTTTCGCTAGTCATTAAAGCGCATTTATTTTACTGTTAAACTAGGGTTTAAAAGTTACCTTAAAATTAATGCGATGACCTTATTCTACCCCGTCTATATGTCAGTTTTTGAAAAGGGTGGTCAGAGAGAGAGGATTATTCATTCATTCATTCAGAGCATTTATAGAGCGCCCCTCTGCTGTCCTCTGTCCTTTGTCAAATCCGGTTAAGTTTGATGACACTGTGCGATAACGAAGATAATCAGCGTCGCCTTCCTACTTTATCCAGACTTGGGACTGGCGCCTTCAGAGTGCGAGCAGTGTGGGAGTTTGTCTATTCAACGTAGTCCTTAGAATGTAAGATGCCATACATATATCTACATATATATATACATTATTTGTGCATTGTATATATATAGACATATATATATATACATATATATACATGTATATATAGTTATATATTTATATATAGCTTAGGCCCCTTGGCGCCAAGCACTTGTGCAGACAGGTTTATCGATATTGAATTTAGTGTCAGAAAAACACGCCCAACCAGTTTAGATACCCACACATAAAAAATATATAAGCAGGCTACAGAAATAGATAATATACTGTTTGCACGTTGTATTGTGGTACATTTATGGCCCACGTGTATAATAGTGTTATATATTTATCCCTGCAGAATCTCTTATAAGCTTAACGATTGGTAATAGTAGACTCCATTATCCATGATTTTGATTAAGAGCGGTGTCTGGTATCCGATGCCTTGATGAAAGGTTTAGCGTAGACCTGTTGCGCTTTTTCTTTTAACTGGTGCCAGTGGGTTAATTGCATCGGGTTTCAGATGAGGAACAGACGTTTGATGCCATGCTTGAAATAGTTGGGCGGAATAGACTCACAAAAATGATGACCTTTTGTCCATCTAATCTCAGCTAATCTAATTCGAACTTAAATCTAATCTGAATCTCGATCTGATTTAAATCTGATCAAAATTTTATTTAAATCTGATCTAAATCTGATTTAGGCTGATCTTAATATGACGACGACGATGATGATGATGATGATCTTATCGTATACGTACTTATAGGATTCGTACGGAGAGGCAAGGGGGCGCCTGGTGTCCTAAGTCGGTCGTGTCACGAGACTCCTACGAATGGCTACAGATCGACTTCGATGAACTCAAGGTCATCACAGCCGTTGAAACGCAGGGCAGATACGGAAACGGACAGGTGCATATAATATATATATATATATATATATATATATATATATATATATATATATATATATATCCAGTGGTTAAATTCAGCAGAATCTCGCCGGATCTGAGATCCGGAACCTCTGATTTGAGATCCATCACCTCAACCATGAGATCCGCCACCCAACAGATCCACCACCTAAATACATGTTTTCTTTCAAAATTCAACCAAGCGCACCGTTTTCAACACATTCCATGCTTATCAGAATAGTAAATAGCGATTATATCTGCAACAGATTCGCCCCCTAACTCACTTATAATGCTCAAGTTTTTTATTTTAAATATGCCGAGATCCGGCACCCCTGGAAGAGAAATTTAATTACTGTACATATCATCATCATGACGACGACAATGATGATGACGATGACGATAATCATCATTGTATGAATCATCGTAGTCATCATCATCGTCATCAGTTCCTGATGCCATGCATTTGGCGGCGATAGGTACGAATAAACAACCTTCGTTCTTCAACCTATTTTCGGTCATAACCATATAGGCCTGCATGTGTGCTCGAGATATAGTGCTGTATCGTTTTGGAAAGTTGGATGCTATCTTATCAGCGAGTGTCTTGATCAAATTCTGAGCATGTGGTATCTGCTAGACTTTTAGACAGCGGATGGGGAGTACGATAGAGTAATAACTTGAGACTATCAGTTAAAACTTTAGACAGAGGTCGAGAATATCGCTAAAACATTAACCTAGGATCGATAACGTCATTGAGAAATTAGCCCGGGGTTGGAACCAGAATTGAAAAGTTGTTCTTCGGTCGTGAATATCGTTGAAAAATAAGACAGAGGTGGAGGCTATCAGTGAAAAAGTTATCAGAGTTTGAGGTTATGTGATAGATTGTTCAGAATCTGACCAAAAACATTCACTGATAGCGTTGAGGGTATCCACAGGTTTCAGATGCCCCGAGGTAGAGAACGAGAAGAAGAAATAGGAGTAGGAGAAGATAGAGGAGTTGAGGAGGAGGTGAAGGGAGAGGAGGAGGAGGAGAAAGATGATGAGGAAAAACGATGAGATGGATAATGAAAAGAAATCTGAGGAAGAAGAGGAGTAGGAAGAAGAAGAGGAGCAGAAGAAGAGGAGGAGAGGACGAGGAATATGAGAGAAAGAAGAAGAGGAGGAAGAGGAGGAGGAAGAAGAGGAAGAGGAATAGAAAGCGGATGAGGAAGTGGAGGAATTAAAGGAAGAATACGCCATACAGAACACTTGCATAACAGAGTTTTAAGATAACCTTCATTTCGGGAGACCAGTCAGCTCAAGACTGGATGAGGAGGAGGAGGAGAAGATGGAGAAGGAGGAAGAGCAAGCGGAGGAGGAAGAAAGAATACGGAACGCTAGCAGAACAGAATCGTAAGAAATCGCTTTATCTGGGTAGGCTTTGATGAGCCGACACTTGGACAATTGGAAACCGACCCAGCACAAGACCAATTAGACTATCATCGCTTGGTCAAAGCGTCGGAATGCAAGGTCAAACAAGGGTGAACAACGTGTACACTAGTTAAATAGTTGCATTGATATCATAGATCATTAGCGTCGCCCTCCTCCCTTATCCAGGCCTGGGACTGGCACTGGTGGTTTTCAGAAGCTTCTTGGTTCTGTGTCGATGTGCTTTATCGTTCGAGTGATAAAGTGGGATGAAGTGTTGGAGTAAGCGTTGAGTTTCAGCGCTTGGTAAATACCACAGGAGGCAGCAGGTGGTTTTGATCTTCGGCTTAATTGACAGAGCATCGGACTGTAACGGACAGGGAGATTATCACAGCCGAGGAGATTATCACAAACGGGGAGATTATCACAGACAGCGAGACATTGGACTACAGCAAGCAGAGAAGGAGAGTATCAGGAATGCAGATTATCGCTGCAAGAATCCTCTCGTAGGATACTTTGGCTATCTGTCTATCCATAGCTGCCATTTGAGCTTATTTTCGAATTAAGTGTAACGTAAAGAGTAGATAAATTTTGCTCAATCTATTCATACAAATCGCCAATGTAACATTTCTGTTTTCAATTCTAGAGAACGTTGTTGCTGATCCGTTCATATGCGACTGCTTAGTTTATCGGTTGTTTCATTGTTTCAATAATTCATTGATTGATGATAAATTGTGAAATTTTATACAAACGTCTGGTGCCATCATTCACGTTGATATTCATCACTCAAACGATCCCCACATACGATATACTCAATGTATATAGTAAGCAATTTGAGTTCAAAGCGACGTACGGTTAATTAATTTTCTCTTTGATCTGTCGCCGGTCTTTGAGAATCAAACCCAGGACTAATCAGGAGGTGAGGAATAATTCCTCATTCTCCTCCTCCTCTTTCTTCTTTTCTTTCTCCTTCTCCACTTTTCCTCCTCCTTCTGCTCTTCATCCTATTTTGCCTCCTCCTCTTCCTCTTTCACCATCTCTTCTTCCTCCTCCGCTTTCTCTTCCTCTGTCATGACCTCCGCTCTCTCTTCCTCCGCCTTCGCCTCCGCCTCCTCTTCCTCCTCCTTCTCCTCCTTGTCCTACTCTTTTTCCTGCTTCTCCTCCATCTTCTCCCACTCCCTTCTCTCCTCCTCCTCCTCCTTTTCTTACTCGGGGCATCTAAACTCCGTGGATATCCTAATGCTTTGGGTCAAAACTTGAGCTATATCTTCAGCTGGCTCCTTACGTCGAACCTCTATCTAATGAAGGCTTGAATTATTGAGTGATTGATTTTTAGGGTCAGGAGTTTACGCCCCACTATATAATTGAATACCAGAGGGAAGATGGCGACAGGTGGATTAGACATCGCAACCGAAATGGACAAGAGGTTAGTCATCATCATCCATTTCATCATCGTCATCCTCATCCTCAACATCATCATCATCATCATCATCATCCGTATCTTTATACTCATCATCATCTATTTCGTCATCATCATCAACATCTCTTTCATAATCATCATCACCACCGCCACTGTCATAGTCATCATTTCCATCATCATCGTCGTTATGATCGTCTTCTTCGTTCGTCTGTTGCAGCTGATGACTGGCAATACGAACACCCAGACGGCTGAGAGGAGGGAGCTGGAACCGATCGTTGTAGTGCGTAGGGTTCGATTCGTGCCCTTCAGTCATCACCCGAGAACCGTCTGCATGAGGATCGAACTCTATGGATGTACAGCGAAGGGTCAGTGAGTGCATGGAGGCGGACTATACCTATATTCATGATGACGATAGCTATGACGATGACGATGATGATGACGATGACAATGATGACTATTGTGGTAGCTACGGTAGGGGTATAATGATGATGATGATGATGATGACGACGACGACGACGACGATCATGATCATGATCATGATGATGATCATGATGATGATCATGATCATGATCATGATGATGATCATGATGATGATCATGATGATGATCATGATGATGATGATGACGATGACGATGACAATGATGACTATTGTGGTAGCTACGGTAGGGGTATAATGATGATGATGATGATGATGATGATGACGACGACGACGACGACGATGATGATGATGATGATGACAACGACTCATGACTTTGATAACATTGGTGATTATGAGGGGTGGGTGAGTGACTGAGTAAGTGAGCAAGTGAATGAATAAATAAATGAACGAATCAACGCATGTATGATGGACTTCACCCAATATTCAATTCTGCAGTGGACAACGCTCGTGAATAAGCTGGTACCCCACGCTCGATCCACAGTAGCGCCTTAAGAGGCAGAGACAAGGGATGCTGGGGCACGAACAGTCGGAGGTTGAGATCACCAAGAGGTGACTGCGTGCATAACCAAACCCTGCATAGACTTCCCACTCCATGTAGCGAGCGGCAAGAACCTTTCACCCTCTGTAAGAGCTAGGAACGATCCCTAACCCGCCCAACCAAGTCCACTATGGTCCCGGTCAAACTGGGTGGCGTGGGAAAGGTATCCGAAATTAATACACTGCGTTTGAGTATGTGTGTGTATACGCCTGTATACGCGCGCGCGCGCGCGCGCGTGTGTGTGTGAGTTTGTGGGTGTGTGCGTGTCTTGACAACTTTCTCTGACCCTTGCCCTGTACGCGGTGGGGCGTTGGCGTCGGTAAAAGAGAGGGTGGTAATTTGGGTGACCTATGAACTCTGCACCTGATCTTGATGTATAACCGGTGTGGGTCTAATTCCCCCAATTATGTGACCCACACCTAAATGCAAATAAGTGTGTACCTATACATAGGTATTTAGGGCACAGACACACAATGTCATATACTAATATAAAACATATGTACTAATATATATATATATTTATTTATTTATATGTATACATAATAATAATTATATATATATATGTATATGTCCGTGCTTCTATATGTTGGAATGTATGTGTGTTTGTGTGTGTGTGTGTGTGAACTTAAATATAAACCTATAGAATATTCATATATGTATAAACATATCTATATACATATCATACATATATTATATATGTAGTATTATGTGCTGCATATGTTGCATAAATTATCAAAACACATAATTATGACTGTGCAACATTGTGTATAATTACTTTAAGCACTATTAGAGTAGGAAAGAGTTTAACAAATAGGTCTAAACTGAATGAAGAACTAGTTGAGGTGCATATAAGCGATATTCGTATATATCCTGAACCCTTTATTATATATATATTACATACATATATATATATATATATATATATATATATTAATAGACGATATATCAATCGTTGGAAATTGACATGGCGCCTCTTCAAGAAATCCCCTCAAAGGCCCTCCCAGTTCAACCTCGGCCACATAAGACTGATTCAGAGTGAAATAAATGAGATTGAGAGTTCCTGTGCAAGAGCCAGAGATCCAATGAGAGGTCATTCCAAGCACATCCGATTGCTGCGTGTATAACTTATGCAATTAACTTTACCTGTTTACAATAAGCAAGAAACCTAGGGAAAAATTGTAAACAAACGTTTGGTTCCATTCATGCATTAAGCGGTCCACATATAATAACAGCTTATTAATAGACAATTTGAGTTCAAAGCGACGTCCAGTTAATTAGTTACGGATTCTGTTATCTGTCGGCTTAATCAGTTTTCTCTTTGATCTGTTAATGAGAAAAAATTCGAAATTCGATTTATAGTGTCAGCATCTTATCCGAGAGATTTGGTTTAAACGATAAACGCTAGAAAAGCTGTGGATTTAATTAATTACCGATGAAAAGAAGTAACTTGCCTAAAGTCTTCACCGTCGTCGTCATTGTCGTCGTCATCATCACCATCATCAACATTATCATCAGACGATACCGTAACGCCCCATATAATACTATAGGCAATTTGCGTCCAAGGCGTCATCATCATCAACATCATCATCGTCGTCATCATCGTCGTCGTCGTCATCATCATCATCACCAGTGACTGACGTTAGGCATTTGGTGGCGATGAATACGAATAAATGATGTCCATTGTCGTCGGTCATTTGTCGAGTCCATTGTTTCCCTTACTGTTGTTGGTGATGCTGCTGCAATGAAGATGAAGATGATGATTATGAAGAAGATTGTGCCAGTGATGATGCTGCCGATGATGATGTATAAGATGCTGACGATGAAACTGATAATAGTGATGGTGATGATGATGATGATAATTATGATGATGATGATGATGACGATGACGACGACGACGACGACGACGATGATGATGATGGTGACGATGATGAAAGTGGTGTCAAGGATGATGATGCTGATAATTATCGGTAAGATAAGAGCGATGATGATAGTGATGATGATGATGATGATGGATGACTGTGTTGTGACACGAGCATAGTAAAATCGCACCAGATGATTGATTGGCCGACTTTTGCCGCCTTGCAACCTGTCTGTACTCGGTGCACTTTCAGCGCTGGGATGATTGATAGCGTACAATATGGGCCGTGATTTATGTAACGCCTTTTTTATTATATGCGCCGTGTAAAGAGCTGGCCGTCTGTTGAAAGCTGTACAGTCGATGCTTTAACTGAAATCAGATCCGACCTTTTATCTCAAAATCATGAACCATCTCATATCTCACCTAATCTCGTGTTCTCTAGCATATCAGAGACTCTGAATATCCATGCCATCTGTCAGCTGTCGACGGGAATCAGTTGGTTGGTTCCAAGCTTGTGCGTGGGCCCACCACTGGTGATTCTTTTCTGTTTACTGTGCATAGTTTTGCTAACAGACGTATTTCACTCGTTCACTACGACATTCAACATCGTTTAGGATAGCCCAGAGGGCGCCTCTGAGCAGATAGCTGGAAGTGGCGCTATGTAATGCTCAATTGCATTACATATTCTAATCTGATCCAATTCAAACCGATCAAATCCAAACTCGAATAGTATAGTATCTGAGCATTTATATAGCGCTTCTTGCACTACTGGCTATTCAGAAGCGACTTGATGTCAGGCCACATATCCTCACAGACGGTCATCTTCCTGTTTTCAGCCGGCATCCTTTCCTACGACATGCCACAAGGTCACAAAAGAGGTCACGAGCTTGACTTTTCCGACTCCACCTACGACGGCGTCCAACTCAACGATCACCTGTCGGGAGGGCTGGGCAAATTGACGGACAGAGAGGAGGGACATTCCAACTTCCGGTTGGACGTTCATCAGAGTGGAAGAAGAGGCTTCGAGTGGATCGCTTGGAAAAAGGACAGTCCACTAACGGACCCTGTGGAAATCCAGTTCCGGTTCGACGCCGTTCGCCGATTCAGCCAGGTCCGAATCCACTCCAACAACCTCTTTAGCAAGGACGTCAAGGTCTTCAGAGCCGTCGAGGTCCAGTTCAGTGTCGGAGGTAGGTACTACGGCCAAGGTCATGGACCGGTCCTGTACGTGTATCCGGAGGACGACGTCCTGGAGGAAGCCAGATCAGTTGCCGTTCCTATCCCTTCAGCTGTTGGAAGATTCGCCAGACTGAGTCTCTACTTCAACTCCAGGTGGATCATGATCAGCGAGATAGAGTTCGAGTCAGGTGAGAAATTAGAACCAGCAGCATCCTCATGTGGGGGGTTGAGTATTGGACAACACATTGGGGAGCAGAGCAGAGGACACCTGTATCTCCCTTAAGCAGACTAGTCCTTCATTCGCTAGGCGGCGCTGGCTAAATTAACGTATAGCGTAATTAGCGCCTTGAATGGCTGCAGAAAGTTCAATTCTTTCATAAAGCAATGGAAAGCACACTGGAGCGCAGAGCTGTGGATACCCGCATCCCCTAAGGCTGATTAGTCCTTCTTTCGCTAGGCGGCAGCGATGATTAAATTAATATATAACGTAATGGGCGCCTTGCATGGCTGCCGACAGTTAAATTCGACTCCTAGACTGTAATAACTTGTCATAATGCGTTCATTCTGTACTTGTAATTATAATGCGGCTTGTCGATTTGAAATCAAACGAATATGATAATGATTATCGCCGTCGCCGATATTATCATCGCTATTATTGTCGCAATGATGATGACAACGAAAATAAAATGCATTATCATCGTCACTAGCACTATCATCATCGTAATCTAATCTGATACATTTCAAACATATGCATAAAACTCCTCAATTATTCACAGAACATCTGTATCAATCACCATAGCGACCATCACGACCACCCCACCAATATACCAATCTATCGTCAGCTTTAGGCCCTGTATCATTAAAACCGCCCCCACACCCACATAAAATCAAATGGAATCGGGACATTTCCCAAGGACATTTACCTGTACGACAATCCACCTCTGGACATTTCCTCCAAGGAAATAATTTATAACGTACATATTAATCTAAGTTATTATTATTAAATTTAAATTCCTTGTTGGACGCAGTACGTAAAACACACGTGTCAATTAGACCTCAATATTTTATTTTGTCATATAAAAATTAATTTAATTTGTGCTTATTACTTGGTATTTAATAAATATGAACTTTTCGCCAATTTATCATGTTGCGTTAAAGATTAAAGATTAAAGATGGGAATTGTCCCGGTGAATGGTTCCAGAGGGAAAATTTCCGGATGAAATATCCTAGACATAGTCAAAGCATGACCTCAGAGCTCCGTCTTCCCCCTTACAATGACCTATCTACCTTTTGTCAGCTGTTAAGTCATTTATTTTTGGCTGTGGCTGGTCTGGGAGCACCCCTGTATAGTTTTGCTAGAAGAGGTGCTATATAAATTCTCAAAATGAATGAATGAAATGAATGACCAAGCTGCAGAAATTCATCAAACGACAATTAAATCAATAACGAGAAAGTTCTTAGTATTTTCCAATTAAATTACTGAATTTGTTTATCAGAAATAGCCAATGGCACGTACGCAGATGAGGAACCGCCCACTGAACCGACTCAAGCTTCAACTCTCGTCCAATCACCGACCCCCGTTGCAGAAGAGATTTCTGACTGGCCGAAAAAAACTCAAATCGACCAATCGGAGACGAGCTTTCACAACGGATTTCTCGATCCCTACGACGAAGAATTCGAAGACGACGACGACGAAGGTGGGACTGAGTTCCGAAGAATATTCGCCAACTTCTGTAGCGCTACTGTATGACCACGAAGAGGCGCTATATAAAATCTGACTTACTAACTGATTGGCAAAATTATGAGGCGTCACTGCTCAATCATGAAGAGCCGCTATATAAATTCCGACCGATTGATTGATCCGCTAAATTCTGTAGCGTCACCGTCTTACCCTGAAGGGCGCTATACAAATTCTGATTGATTGTTATTATCGATATAGTTATTGTCGTCATCGTTGATATCGGTATAGTTATCATTATCACTATATTTCTAGTTATTATCGTTATCGTTGTTATCGGTTTCGTTATCATTATCACTATCTCTATAGTTATTATCGTTATCGGTATTTTTATCAGTATCACAGTCTTTATCATTATTATTCCCTAGTAGACTACCTTCTCCTTGTCCCTGTCTAACTTTTAGCTTTTACACGTGCAGCGATTGACAAAAACGAAGACGAGAACGACACAGATTATCCTCCCACAGAAATCTCAACGACCGACGCAAGGCCAAGCGATCTGAGGGCGCCAAATAAATCCTACGTCGGCGTCTTGGCCGGAACCACAGCAACCGTCGTCATAGCAACGGCAGCCATCTGCACCTGCCTCATTCTTTGGTATCGACGACGCAGACGTCGCCATGGCAACAATTACACGTCGGCGCTACACAAATCGATCTTCGTGGTCAACCGGTTCGGGTCGGGAAAGCCGGCGCCGCCCGTTACTCGACCTCGGCCGCCATCAGAAGAACAGAGGTTCATACGTGATCTAATCGGCGAGCAGGTCGTACACGACCCCACGACCTCTGATCCGCGTGACGAGATCACCCCAGCGCGTCAGCTTCCTCCGCGCCCACTCCCTGCGCCTCCTCCTCATCTGGAGAGCTGTGTCCCAGAGGAGGGCAGAAGGATGGGCGCCGACAGCGTCGTCAGTCTGGAGGGAATTGGAAGGTGGACGCTGGTCAGCTTTCCTCGAAACAGGCTGCGAGTCATCGAGAAGTTGGGCGAAGGAGCTTACAAAGAGGTGAGCAACTTTTCCAGAGCTTACAAAGAGTTAAGAACTATTTTTGAACGACATAGAGGTGAGCAACTTTTTTACAAAGCTTACAAAGAGGTGAGCAGCTGTTCTAATACTAAGAAAGGGTTGAGCAACTATTCTAGAACTTACAAAGAGGTGATCAAAAGTTCTAGAACTTCAATAGAGTTGAGCAACTGTTCCAGAACTTATAAAGCTGTCAGCAACTGTCCTAAAACTACCAAGAGTCGAGCAACCGTTCTAGAAACGTTTCTCGATCGTATACTAGCTCGCATGTCTGACTTCCATTAACAGTAATACTTTCACGGCGATATGTTACATTATAGATACGGGTATGTGAGCTAACCACCGATGTGACGTCAGAGAATCGTAGAACCAGTGGCACCACCAATCATGATGATTCCTTACTCGTCATCATGAAGTCACTCAAACGTGACGCCTCGATCCAAGACAGGTAAGTCTGGTGCTTTATATCAATTTCCTTGTATGCTTTCATTTCATTTTGTACTTTCGTTCTGCACTTTCATTTTTCCTCAACTTTCAATCTGCTTAAAATCTTCAGTCTACTTTCACGCCTGCTTTCGACACTCGGTTATTTACTTTGCTGTCACACATTCCTTTCCGCTAAGCGTGTCTCCATACTTTCACTTTCAGTTTCATCGGTGGTTTCACTTTCTATTGCTGCAAATGCCCTTTCATCTTGCTCACAGAAAGGACTTCGAGGAGGAGCTCGACCGAGCGTTCAGCTTTGATCATCGTAACGTCGTTCGCTTCTTCGGTCTGTGTGAAAACGGAACAAGCCTCGAGATAGTACTCGAGTACTCGCAGTACGGTACCCTCCACCAATTCCTTCAGCAACGTACCACGATCATCAACACGGCTGACATTGGTACCAAGTACGATCCGCCATTCAGGTATAACCTCCATATATCAGGGTATTCTAGATATTGCACTGTCAAGGTCCTATTTATACGCCTACGTACCTACCTACTTACCTACATTCATATTTTCCCACCTACCCACATACTTACTTACCTACCTACCTACCTACCTACCTACCTACCTACCATACCTACTTATCCAGCTTCCTAATTATCAACCCACCATCGCATATATCTTACTATTGCTATACCAACCTGCTTATCAACTTACCTACCCGCCTACTTATCTTCCTTCACATTTATCTGCCAATACACCTACCTAGTACGTTAGTACCTACTCATCGACCTACTACTTACCTAGTACCGATCTACATTCTAACTATGTGCTCATTTACCCATGCACCTACCTACCGACCCACTTATCTACCTTTATATTTATTCACTCGTCTACATATCTACCTACCCACTTTTCCAGATTCCTGCTTATGTACACCTACTTATGCATTGATTTACTACTTATCAACCTCTTACCTACATTTCTACTTATCTGCCTACAAATGTACCAACCTGTCTAATAATCTACATATTCTACTAATCTACCCACCTACCTATCTAATAATCTACAGACTCTACCAATCTGTTTAATTATCTACATATCACTCATCCCACTATTCATGTACCCATCTATTTGCGGTTGCCATGACTCGTTGCAGCCAAGGTTACCTTATTCACATGGCAACAGAGATCGCTTCCGGAATGAAGTTCCTGGAGTCACGTGGCATGGCTCACCGTGACCTCGCGACCCGGAACTGTCTCGTCAGTCAGCAAAGGACCATCAAGATAACTGACATGGCGAGCGACTGCCACAGATACACGAGCCACTACTATCACGTGATCGGGGGACGGACGCCGCTGCCCATCCGCTGGATGGCCTGGGAGTCTGTTCTACTGGTAGCAGTTTATTTACTACTTAACTCTAATAATCGACGTCATAATCAGTGATCACCCTCTACCCCTAGGCTTAATCCTAGCCCCTTAGTCGCAGTCGTCGTACTGGTCTTTTTACGGTTTAACGACACTGTGTGATACCAAACATCATCAGCGTCGCCTTCCTCTGTGTACAGGCTTGGGACTGGCACTGTCAGTGTGCGAACAGTGGCGGAGTCTCTTTCTAGTTGTCATCATCAGTCACCAGCTGTATCATTGTAGCGGCGAAGTCGATGATATCGTCATAATCAGTCATCTTTATCATCACCGCCGTCATCTTAATTGATCACCGTGATATGTGTTTAATATTATATGTTAAGTATAACCATCAGAACCTACCTAGCGACCTATAGCCTAATTGACACTTAGCTGTACATTTACCTAGCGCCATACTAACACTTACCTATACATATAGCGCCTATACATATAACACCGACGTGTCCATATTTACCTGGCGCCAAATGCATTTATATATGTTTTCAGCGAGACTTCTCCAGTCGAAGCGACGTCTGGTCGTTCGGTGTGACGCTCTGGGAAGTGCTCACCTGTGCCAGAACGATGCCATTCGACCACCTGTCCAATCAACAGGTGATCGACAACTGCTGCCGCTACTACCAGGCGGACGGACTGCACGTGCTGCCCCCGCAGCCGACGGGGTGCGCCAAGGAGGTCTACGACCTGATGGTGGAGTGCTGGAACGCGGACGCCGGGCAGCGCCCCACCTTCAGGGAGATCCATATGTTTCTATCGAGGAAGAATCTTGGATTTAATCCGTACGAGGAACCGACGGCAGAGTGTGGTATTGACAACCTGGCGATTGGAGATGTAGCCTAGTTTTGTTGTGGGGTCGGCGGATAAGAGCGTTGGCATGGGAGGGAGTGATTGGGGGGTAAAGTGTCTTTGATTTATATGGCGCCTCTCGAAGAGAGGCTATTCAGAGGCGCTCTAGGGAACTAGACCCTTGCCATAATGCGAGTTCGTATCGTATGAGTTATATAGCGCCTCGCACAGAATAACTGTTTGGAGGCACTATCACTACGAAAACCCCGGGAATGAGAAATGCCTTTAAACAGTGAGAAGCCGATGGAGAGAAACCAGTCATTAGTTTAGCCCTAAGAGTAGGAGGAATGAGGAGTAGGAGGAATGAGGAGTAGGAGGAATGAGGAGTAGGAGGGATGAGAGGCAGGATAAGGGAAACAAATGGGAATACTGGCCGCCGAGAGAGTGGGCTGGTGTTGTGGCACATGCCTAGGGGCTGGGGACTTTTAGGGGCCTTGGCCGGACTCGTACTAAATTTTCTCATTGAGCCTAGGGGTACGGAATTTCCCCGTCGGGTTCTTAAATTATCACAACCCTAAACTCTAGAAACCGTGCCAACGCCCTCTCCAACGAATCTGATAGACGTTTATTTTTCTACGCGTGGTAGTATCCATAAAGATTTTGTATTTTTATACGGACGGCGTTTCATACACGCGTTCACGGCAACAACACCAACACACTCGCAGATGCCGTAGTTGTGCCAGACTAATGCCTACCATGTCAGTTTGTTTCTGTGTAGAATTTGATGGATTTCGGCATTCCATACACGTTGTCATAGATGGCGTGCAAAAGAGACGCTAGTTTCAGGCGTAATAGTAGATGTTATTATCACTGTGTTGCTAACTTGACAGGTGTTGGACGTATCGCTAACCACTCCTCTATTAATTAGACTCATAATAGTCTACTGGCGCTATATAAATTGCTCGATTGACCCGCCTACGTACACACAAGTACATTGCAGCACACAACACACACACACACACACACACCCACACACACACACACACACACACACACACACACACACACACACACACACACAGGGCCTATAGCACAGATACATAAATATGAGCATGATATCTAGGTTAGACTTGCATAAATAGGTCTACAATATAATCATACACGTACTATTATGTAACCGAGCATTTATATAGCATCCCTTCAAGATAGCTACCTACTCAGAGGCGCTTTCTGATGTTCAAGCCTAAATGACGTTAAATGTCATTTCACACGATTATTTTACATGCATGCATACAAACGAGACATACATGAGCAGTATTAGGTCTACATACATACATACAAGCGACATCTCTTTTACCACGCATTTGATTCGCTAGGGTGATTAGGCGTCAGCCTTCTGGGGCTTTCTCAAAGGGGTCGTCCACAAAGGACGTCCGCAACGAGGAGGAGGGGTAGGGGAAATGCGGGCAAGTGCGGACAAGGGAGGGGGTCTTGGATCAAAACATGCGACCATGCCATATTATCGTCAAAATCTCGTCTAATGATAATTACGTGCCCGATTTTGCTCAGTAACAATTACCTATCAAATTATACACTGATGACCATTATAGCACAGCCTCAAGACTGTGTCTTAGCGCTATAGAAGTTCAGCAAGTAAGTAAGCATTTTCTTTACAATTTTAAATGCTGTACATACAATAAAAGCTTGGCAGTAGAAATTGGTAGCGCCTCTATGTAGTCTTCCCAAAGGGGCGCTACATAAATGTTCGATGCGAATGAATGAATAGTGACGTAAAATGTCAAACAGGCCTACCATTGAGGCCAACACTTGCACGGTTAAAGAACCGCACTAAATAATGCGACGGAGTAAAATTCTATGTTCCCATGGTTACGATTGTGTGCATATAATAACTATGCAAAATCAAATCATACGTTATTTCAAAGCCAATCAGATGCTCATGAACAGATGCATAGCCTACACATCGCCAGCCGCTCAGGTTGAAACATACAACACAGCAATTCTGCTGAATATTCAATCTTTCTTGTCAATATTCATAATATTCAAACATGCATTTCCATACTCGCAGGTGCAGAGTCATACGGGCATGCTTCCTAAATCTCTTATAAGCATATTCTCCTGTTCCAGCTATTTTTTCGTAATAAACGGGCTGTCATATGGCGTTTCGAATATAGCTTGTATTGTCCCGTAGAGTCATAAAGTCGGGAATTACTTACAGTTCACTGACCCTTCCTTTTAGCCCGTTTGCAACTATTGAACGATGCTTCACATTAATATTATTATTATAATTTATTATTACAGCAGCGCCCCTTCAAGACCATCTACTCAGAAACCCTCCCAGCCCAGCCTCGGTCAAACAGAACAGACTTAATTAAGGCCAGAGAAGAATGGGTATGTATTAGCAAATAGGGCTATATGCTTCAGTAACAACTATCCTACCAACAGATCTCAAACTTAGAAAATACGAGACATCCATTTTGATGAGATATAATATTTAAGTTTCAACGGCAATTATCGAAACGCATGAACCCGTTTAGATGGGCCTACAGAGAGTTTTCAACTGTAGAGGGCTGCGTAACGTTAACACAAAATACGAGCACAGTGTCCATAGTAAAGCAGCACTCGCAAACACACCAACAAAGGTTCAAAAGTTCAACCAAGTTCAAGTGAAACAGTTATTAATCAGACTATATAACGATCGCCGTGACGATCGTTCTGCAACTGTCATTTACCAGGTCACCATCTTGCTCTGGTGGAATCAGAGATCCATGTCATCCGATGGAGGTGGTTGATCGTCTGGTCCTGCACCAAGGTCGTCATCCATCTTTGTCTGTAAATGAACAGGTGCTCGTCTTAATTTCATTAAAACCAATAATACAACTACTGTTAATTGGGTGTAGGAAATTCGTAAATTACTTAAATTTGTCCTTTCTCAGTAACTCTTGCAATACATTACATCATTTCTCACAATGCATTACATTTGCACTGAGTTGGTTTGAGAACTTGTACTTACGGGCTCATCATCCTTTCCCGCGCCAGGTGAGCGCTGGATCCCTTCGATCAAAGTCAGCTGATCAAAACTTAAGGAGTTTAAGAAAGATGAAGATACAGATTATGTTAAAATGAACACTGTAAAGACAACATGAAAGCTCAGAGGTCTACCCTAGCACACTTGATGACAAGCCTTTGAAAAGTTCCATAATCATAAGGTAAAGGCAATTCAGTTGGTCATGTGATTCCATGAAAACTTCTCTAGGCAATTGATTAGCGTGTTCCAGAGCAACAGCACTTAACAGTGCTGGAACAACAATTAAAACCAAAAGACACACAAAACTAAACATATTGGCAGGGTCCGATTTGTCAAAAAAAGAGCTGATGAGAATTTCGTGGAATCTGAAGAATATCGCCCCACATCAACGCCCTCGTAGATGAAGCTGGGGTCCAACCCCTCTGACTCCCCTCCACAGGCAAATCGGACACTGTATTCTGGAAAAGACAGAGTCTATGAAAAGGATACATATTGGTCAATGAGCGCATCTTCGTAGATTATAAACTGAGTATCGCAGCCGACCAAACCAATCGAGCAGTTCTGTCAAAAATAAGAAAATCAATTAATTAATTAATTAATCAATCAATCAATCAAGCAATCAATCATTAAATCATTAAATCATTGAGAGTATGTTCTTGATGTTCTTTAGTCTTTCAGCACCACCCACCTGGGCTTGTCTAACTGTCTACACAGTCAACACTACTCACAGCATCATCTCGCTAGCAGCTAGACACATATTCCCAAAGTGGCTTTTCCAAAGTCACATTAAAAACTGACTTGCTATTGTCATCCGAGTACTGTGACAATTCCAAGCTAACCTGTGGACAAATTTGTTCTTTGAAAAGGACGTCCGCAAGATTGGAGTGTTAGGGGTCACTCAAAAACCCTGTGAAATGGGATAACGCCAACGAAGAGGTCCATGTCCATTTACACATCGAAAAAAAGTATATAGTTTTTCAGTATAGCCTGTGCCTTAAGCAATGCAGCTCTTCGTTACAATGTTAAGCACCAACTTCAGTTAAATTGTCTGTATTGTGTTATATTTAATTAGTCCATTTACAGGCTGTGGGCCCAACAACAAAGTACTCCAAGCCCAATCACAGTTGTATAACCCAGGAAGATCAATAGGATAACATACTCTAGGTCCGTTTTGGAGTGTAAATATCTGAATATGGAAATGGATAAGAGACTGCCCATAGTAGGTAATATCTTGAAAATGTCCTCTATGAATGACTACTTAAAGTACCTACTTATTTACTTACCTATTCAATTACTGAGACGAACTGCTAGGAACCGGTGGGGCAGTCAATAATTACCTAATATTGGATCAGCTTGTCAACCAGTGAATGAGTAAATGAATCAATGAATGATAATTTATATAGCACCTCTGCTCGAAACCTACTCACAGGCGCTCATTAGCCTGCATGAAGTTAAATGTCACTTCAAAGAATAAATATCAGTTGTTAAAACATTGAACAGTAAGTTAAAAACAAATTCAGTTGATTCCTGAAATAGTGTTGATTTTAGAGCAATATCTGAATGCAATGTTCAGCAAAACCACTAGAAGTGTTCTAGAAAATGAACAGCTACCTTTGTCGTAAGGTTCACATCGTCTGGAAGGGTGTCCCTGAGAGCCAGAAGGCCGTGTTTAATAAGCTCCTCCAAGGTACCTAATAATAGTCAAACTACTGTCAAGGTATCACAATATCAATATTTTAATAAATCAAATCAAATCCACAGTTATTTATTGTAACCAACAGAGCAAAATACATTAGCAGAGAATCAACAAAGTACACTTAACAGTGGCAAAAAAGGAAGTCCCAAAAGGGACGCATATTGCGCTAGATAGGGACACTCATGTAGCAACCATATCTAACTAGGCCTACATCAAGTCAGTGGTCAGCTCAGTCAGTGGCTGCGTGGCATAGCGATAAATTGATAGATGATCCCTACTGAGTAGACAAACTTGAAGGGGCGCTATATAAAATTGTTGTAATAACAATAACAATAATAGTAATAATAATAATAATAATAATAGTAATAATAATAATAATAATAGTAATAATAATAACTACATGAGTTAGATGCAATATCTCTGAATTGCAATTTAATTAAAAATTAAAAAATAAAAACTATGAGAATATTAGAAAGAATTCGTGGGGGTTTCAGTTGATGAGAATCTTTGAAGATAAATTCTGTAGAATTCCATACTATATCACACCCTTGCAGCTGAAGCTCATTCCCCTCCCAGCAAATGGGACACTGCCCTGAAACGGCACAATATAAATCCCAGAATGAATGTGACAACTCGTTCACGGATGCCATGCGGAGTTCACTCAGCTAGCTTGAACCCATAGTCGTTGGATTACAGATCGTGAGTGCTACTGAACAAACCCCTTGTGTCTGCCCTGTCTTCCCAGTGAGCATTCAGTGTAAAAAACCCACAGGAATTTTGAAAAGCTTGTCACATCAATTCTTTATACTATATATGATTTAGTTAAACGTACAGTTTGGAAACTCCTCCAGATGGCGCTCCAGGTAAGTACGAGCTGACTGTGACCTTGCTCCGATGGCCATTGCCTGGCAGCCATAGAAATTTGCGGACGGGCAAGTCTGGTAGAGATGGGCACCAGTTTCCTATCAAAACAATTCAAACATCCAAAACAGTTTCAATACCTTTGTTCTGCAGGAACTTGACAGGCTTAATTTTACCATTCGTTACATCAGCATTTCCAATCATTTTTCGTTATGGAAACCCCTTTGATTAAAAATTTGTATAGTGAAACCTCGTCCAAAACTAAACACATTCTGTTGTATAGGTACAAACGCTTGAGAATGCAGACAATGATTATGGGTTTAACTTTTGGCCTAGATTAGATCAATAGCAACACAAATAATTATATCGATGACAGCGACATATGAATTCTCTTTCACACTTTCACATAAAGTTATAAACAAATGTTAAGCAAAAAGTCTCCCGTTGTTCACATTGAAAGTTTTCCACGGAACCCTTGTCTTCATCTCACGGAGCCCTAGGGTTCCGTGGGACACAGTTTGGGAAACGCTGCCCAACATCATCTCGAATCACCAACACAATTTCAGGTAAGAGCTTAAAAAATTGAGAAAAGATATCCATATGTAAAACTGCTCCAAAGATTAGGCAAAAACTTGATCCTGGATTTGGGGGACAGGTCGACAAAATTGGGGAGGTTGGAAAATATCAATTTCCAAAACATGAATGCAGCAAAAAATGATGAACAGTGGAAGGCACTATATAAATTTACGAGATATTGATTAAATATTGGGAAGGATACAGCAGCTCCATCCCCTCCACCTGAAATTTCCGATGGGAGCACCCGGCTGCTCCTCCTTAACTTTTCAAGTCTCCACCCCAGCTTCAGAGACTTAAGAGAAGGGACTTGAGATAGCTGGCTGAAAGACTATTCCAACAGTTTAAATATCTGTTAGAAATACATTAGCAACATGGAAAGTACTCAAAATGTAACTGCTGATACTCTAAAGCCTAACAGTACTAATAAGCTTATTTCATTCCGTGATACTGCCATGACAGCACTGTTAAAAAAACTAGTAATCGACAAAGAAATTTGAAAAAATGTATTTAGTCGTTGGATAAACTAGCTCACAATCGTAATCTCAAAAGCCAAGTGCAGGACACCATCTTATTCACGAGCACCGTGTCGAACCAAAGGGTAGTCCTAGGAAGGTCAGAGTCCGGTTTCGAGAAGGTCAGAGGCAGAGATGCTGTTGAGGCGGGTGTCGTTTGGTCCAGAATTGGAAGGTAGATGATCAAGTAAGGAGTCTGGTTAAGAGTTCTTGAATTGGTGAGACTTAGTTTGAAGATGCTTACGTCATAGCCTGCGACAAGAAGTCCCACGCCAAACGGACGTCCGCCAGCGTTCTGAGTACGAATCTGTGACTCTGTAGCAACAGGTCAAGGATGACAATCAGTAGCCATAGCGATGACCTTATGGGATGATCTTAGGCAGCCATAGCAATGACCTCATGGGAGTACCTTAGACAGTTATAATTGTGACCTTATGTTAACTTTTATCACACATTTCACTGTAGTCAATCACAGTATTTAAAATCGGTCCTAACTCTGCAAGACTATTTAACAGGACATTACGATTACAATTTTATCCGACACTGCTTGCAGTCCAGCAGTGTCAGTCCTAAGCCACGATAAAGGAGGATGGCGATGCTAATGATCTGTGTTATCAAACAGTGTCGTTAAACTGAAACTATTACCAACATCATATATCTTTACATACACCTGAAACTATCCAATCGCTGGCATTAAATTCTAGCATCTATCCATTCTGCACAATCACATGTTTCGTGTCCTTCTCTACAAAACGCTCATCTTTTTCATAATTCGCTATCTGCCCAAATTTCATTGAAACAATCAAATTTCACTGAAGCAATCAAGCTTCATTTTTACTATTTCAAAAAGGATACTGCTTCCAACAATGGTCACAAGACGCGAAACGGGCACAGCGACGTCATAGCTATGGCGCCAACTCAGACACTCCGTCCGCATGAGCTTGCTAAACAGAGAAAAAATGAAGTGTAATGTAATCGAGCATTTATATAGTGCCCCTTCAAGATATCTACTCAGAGGCATTCTCAGCTCTGCCCTGAATTAAGTCACAGTGAAGGAGTAACATACATCTGTTAGCAAAACTATGCACAGTAAGCTAAGTCACCAGTGGTGGGCCCACGCACAAGCATGGAATCAACCAACGGATTCCCGTCAGCATCTGATAGATGGCATGGATGTTCAGAGTCTTTGGACCAATCAATATAATTAGGATCAATATAAGCAGCTCGATTACTACTTGGTTATGAAGCAAAAAATTCCACTGACAACTTAAAACCAACAATGCAATAAACTGAATCATTCTGAAGACTCAGATACTATTATATATATATATATATATATATATATACTTAATAATAGTATATAAATATATATATCAGAGAGACGATGATAAAGAGTAACACATTGCTATGTAGAATAAGAACCCAAATTTCCCGTGACAGAATAAAATAGAGGAGCTACACAAATATTATTAATATTATTACTGTGTCTATGTTATTAGAGGGGACTGGACACAGGAGATATTTAATCAGTCTGATGTTTGGACAGAATTACAAACAGTTTTGGATAGACGCAGTAATAATATTAATAAAATCATAATGTTAAAATAAGCAACTCAGACTCTTTTAAAAATTGCCTTAAAACTGTTCTTTTCAGCCGTGCCGCTGTCAGGAGTGCTCCTTAGTTCGCCTTGAAGGGGCGCTATATAAATCTTCGCAATGAATGAATGAAAATGTCAAGATACATCACTTGTCTAAAGAAACTAAAAGAAAATATTTAACCATACAGCACTTATAGATATTTAACAGAGCAGTGTTTTGTAAAGTATCATAGAACAGCGGTTCTCAACCTTCTCTTTTTTGTTGTAGGCCTACTCTAAATTAAATATTTATACCCCAAAAGAAAAAAACTTGTCAAAAAACGTTCTTTGGTAATTTATTTAATAGAATAGATTATTTGAATTAGAATATTGGTTATAATATTATTAATGAATTTTGTCAAATTTATTATATTAAAATTATTATTGTTGGACAATGTACACTTTTTACAGTACAGCTGAGCATACAATAAAAGTGAATATTATCTGTTTCTGCATGAAATATTTATTTTAAGTATTTTAAATTTTTCTTGTGTACCCCTTGGCAACAGCTGGCGTACCCCGCATGCCACCGGTTGAGAACTGATGTCATATATTACAATATCCAATTACAGCCATTCGTTCATGCTACAGGAAATAATGATTGCATCACCCTGTGATCAAAGTTAGAGGCAATACAACGAAATATCAAGACGCCATGAGTAGAAGCAATGAATTATTCTTATTTCTTACTTGCATCGACCAACAGATATTCTGAAAATATGTCAATTAGTTTGCTTACTTGCAAAATAATTTGAGTGTCATTAATAAAAAGAAACTGACTTTAAACAGATTTTAAACAGTATTAAACAGATTTTTAGCTTTTTGCAGGGTGATGCATCAAATATTTCCACCACCGTATGTCTGAAATCATACAGCGGTCTGTCAGTTAGAAATTAAACGAATAGATTCGTATTAAAGCAGACCTGAGGAGCCGAGCGTCGCCCGTCAGACCTGCGATGGAGATTCCGATATGAGAGTCGATGGGCAGGATCTTCTTCTGATTGACAGACAGATCTGACGGCGCCCTCTGTTCTCAAAGCCAGAAAAACAAACACAGAAACCTATAGGTAGCACTCCAGCAATCTAAGCGTCTATGAGAGTTGATTGAAAAGAGAAGTATGGTGCAAATGTCTTGCCTTAAGTACCTTCAGCGTCTCTTACAGACTACAGAACCTTCTGTGTCCCTTATAGACTACAGTACCTTCATTGTCCTCTAGAGACTACAGTACCTGCAGTGTCCCTTATAGACTACAGTACCTTCAGTGTTCTTTAGAGACTACAGTACCTTCAGTGCCACGAGAACTGCATGTGTTTTCGACTTGAGTCCAACTGTGGCAGAGCCCTGCTTCACTGCCTCCTCAGCATACTCGATCTGGTGTATGCGCCCCTGTAAAAAAACCACAGCACCGTCATTGAACTCCTTTATGCACAGGGTGACAATTAGACACCAGAATACAACATTGGCTGCAACCAGGACAAAACACCATGGAGAAATCAACTTCAAAAGACACATGTGAAACAATTTGCACCTTGTGCTAAAGTCTCTTGGCAGTTTCCTTTTCACATAAATCCACATTGTGTCTGTGTACCATTTCGTTGTGGAGACCAGAAAGAGCAATAATCTGTGTTCATAACAAATGACTTACTTACCAACTTCAGTAAATTGCCTCATGGGAAGTTGCAGTGGCCGATTCAATTGGAACACGGGGCACACATAATGCTAACATGGTGATGGGTTGGAGACTGCCAGATCTTGACAATTACCACTGATCGATTGATTGATTGAATTTATTGCACTTGAACCGCACCTTACTAAAATATACATTCACTTGAAGCACAAACGAAGTACAACGCAAGCTGAAGCTTAAGAGAGATTAGGCTCAAAGGTTCAGGTTATAGATGAATTACAGGTTAATCCCACATCACAAGGTTTCATGAGTACATTTTATTATTTATCCTCCTAAAATTGTACACTGAATAAGTGTCCATAATACACTGGCTTAAGACATACTTGTGCATAACACAGAAAACTAATATAACTTTCAATTTGGGGATTGGCCACATTGTCTACAAATTGAGCAATCAGAACAAGTTATTTCTTTAGCTTAACTGGCTCAGCATACATCAATATTATAAAGAAAAATGAAAGAATGAATCAAAGAATACTCAAACTCACCTGTGGGCTCCAAGTTGTAACATCGTTGTCGTACTGGTTACGAAACTACAAATCAAACAACCAAATTTGCTGTGTCACGTTCCAGGATTCTATATAGCATTTTGTAATAGTAATATTATATTTAATTGCATCTCTTGATAAACGGAACACAGTAAAACAACGAATGTTTAATCAAAGTGGCTGCCACTAGGCCCTATTTAAAGTAAAAAGTAAGTGCATATAGGCCTACTATGATTAATACGTGTCAGCAGGGGTGTAACAAATGGGAGGCAGGAGGCACCGACCCACAGTTTCAAAACTGGGGGTGGGGCAAAGCCCCCCATTTTAGTGTTCAGTGCCTCAATGTTCCCCCTCCCCCAAATCGGTTCTTTTTATGTTTCTCCAATGACTTTTTAAGATGACTTTTGTTAAGAAAATCTGTGCCTTCATTTTTCACATTTCTGGGGGGGGGTCCAAATTCAGAAAGTGGGAGGCAACATATTTTTTTGAAATTATCAACCCAACTTTTCAAAACCTTGTTACACCTTTGCTTGTAAGTAAGATTAAGTCTCAAACGACAATAAGCCTAGGTGGGTACCTCGGGAGATGAGCCGGGATAGGAGAAGGAAAACTGATGTTAAACCGCTACCTCGCCTCTGATACTTACAACAGCAGAGCCAATCTCTAGCCTGGAAACTGGAGGAGGGTCGGTCAAACGGGTGCAAATACGTCGAACATACAGAAACAAGACGACAGAAAACCAATGCACAGACAAGACAGACAGACTCTGGATATAAAAGAGATGAAAAGGAGAGTATCAGGAAGTTGGAGAAGAGAAACGTGAAAAATTAATGGTGACGTTGGATGCACGAACCTAATGAAGAGATTTGAAAGCCTAACGCTTTCGCAGATCACAAATAGTTAACATCAGGCCAGATTATCACAACATTTTACAAACCTTAACGACAGCTTTATTAACTACAATACTTCAATTTAAACAAAACTATTTCGAACTTGAATTTTGCAAACTCACCATTGTAATTGTTACTGCCAAAGACGCCGAAACCCGGATACGGAAGCATGAATTTAAATAGAAAGGGACTACATCATATGTTATATATATATATATAGATTCTTTGCCGTCTGATATAACTTCAACATAATTATTTCAAATGGCGACTCTCTCACTTTTCATATTGTTTAATCTGGCTGTTACTATAATATAATTAATGCTAACACACGCTAAAGACTAATCAGTAATATTCCGCTCAAACCGGATAAGGCTTTTGAGTTGTTTCGGTAAAGTAATTGAATATTACTTACTTACTTGCCTACTTAGTAGTGCATTGGCCCACCCATATAGATGAGTCCAACATCCTTGAATCTCAGGTTCATCAGCATTGGCCCAATGTCCTGTACTTGGGAATAATGTTTTCATAAAATCAGATAATGATAACCATAATAAAATCAGATAATGATAACCATAATCATGGATGAAGACCCAACAGAAAGTGGACGGATCACATCGAGGATGGTACAAGCAGGCTCTGCGCAACTCGAGAATAGCACAGTCCAGGATCGGGACTAAGGTTCGTGAATTACAATGATACATGATTTAGATACTTTGCACGCTTGCGCTGCACCAGACTCTGACAACTTCTTATATATATCAGTGGCCGATCGGTTACAGCAGTCATTGGTCAGCCCGTAACGTTCAGTGTGCGATGAGCGAGCGGGTTCGATCCTCGTCCAGGGAGTCACTGTGTAGGGACCTTGAGTAAGTCCTTCGCGCACATTTGCTCTGCAGTACGGCAGCGATTGCGCCGTCGAGGTGTGTGTGCACTTCTGAGCAAAATCAAATTTCGGTAATAATAATAATATTGGCCATGGTCTTACACGAATAATAAAGTATGGTTTTACACGAACAAGTGGCAGACTTTTCCTCAAAACCTGTGTTCACACGTTCTTGTGTAAATGCTCTGGACCATCGGACCAATGGATAAGAGTGAGTTAAACGTTTCTTAGAAGCACAGGCGGAGACTTGGTTCTGGGTTTGGGAAGAGGGGCAGATCAAAAATTTTGGTTAGGGGAACACGTGGGAAAAAATTTCGATTCCCAAACACATGGATGCAGCAAAAAAGGAAAAACAGCGAAACACTAGAAATTTATAAGTATTCATGAAATATTGCAGGGATAAGAGTAGTACCAACCAATCCACCTCTGCTTAGAAGCACCCCTGTTGCAGATTCGATAAGGTCCATAGATGAAAGCAGTAGAATAGCAGAGATGAGTAGATGCTAAGTGTATTTCCCTGCCTCTGCATCCCAGGGCTAATGTTCAATGTACATGGGACGAACATCCTATCAGCATCCAGCAGATATTCTGAATAAAAATTCATAAAGAGCCAGCAAAGCAAAGTCGTGGAACTGGCTTATTCACAGGCACTTAACCAAAATAAAATCCACTGGCAGAAGGTCAAGATCCAGATAATCAGATGGGTTGCGAATGCATGAATGGATGCAGTCAAGGTTGAGGGAAATAGAGGGATCTGTAATTATCTTGGGTTGATAACAGAAATTCACTGCATGCATTGCACAATGGCTCACAAAAGTCAGTAGTTATAAGCACAACAATTATCACAAGTTTGTCATATATAAGCACAACATACATTAAATTGTACTCTTTAGAAACAACCCTCCAACATTAGAATTTAAATCACCCAAACACATGTAATCTGCTTCTAACGACATATCAATAGTTTTAATTGAAACTTCAGAATCAAAACGAACAAAACATATTTAATCTGTTTAGCATGATACGAAAGTCTTTGGGGACAATTATCCAGACATCAAAATTTAAATTTTACCAAGCACAATTAATCTGTTTCGACGAGAACAAGTGTCCAACAGTCGAGCGTTTTACAACTGCAGCAAAACATATTACTATGTCATCCACAATGAACAAGCAAAGAGACCTAATTGAACCCACCATGATTATTACTGGAAAGTAGTCAGCGCATTTGGAGAGGTCTTAATTAAGCACCAAACAAGGTAATTTGGGATATAGGTATAATTTATCTAAGAAATCAAAAGGAACACTATCGCAGAAATTCTTCAGTGAACGAATTGTGGACTGTAAAAAGATAGCGAGGTTTCAGTAGACACTCAGCTTATAAGAAGAGATTTGCCATAAACCCTTAAAACTTAACTTGCAGTGGTTCTAACACCAACAACTCCTATCTTAAACCACTTTCAACACTCATGGCGAAACCTAAAAAGATTTTATTAAGAAATCGACATTAATCCATATCACACAGTCAGTTATCAAACTGGAACGTCCGTCGTGCCTTCATGCAGCACGACTGTGTCACGGCCCCACGTGGAATCACGGCCCCACGTGGAATCATTCACCCGCGACATCCGATGGTGGTGCCTGTGGGTCTGGTCCAGGACCGAGGTCAGCATCGGCTTCCATCTGCGCCTGCAAACAGGGAACCAGCCTTCATCTCAATTCAAAACAAGTCATCACATTTTAATCTGTTCTTCCGATATCAAGCGGAAGAGAAGAGCACTCCATAAAACAAGACCTTAGGCAACCATTGGTATGAAGTTTTAACGACTTCATTTTCTTAGCCTCGGCATACAAAGGCGGGTGGCCAGTCCTCTCCCTCACCATCTCATCTTCCCACTGACAAAGTACTCATAATTTCAGCTGAGTTGGCTAGGGGACAACATTTCTTCTAAAGTGTGCAGCCAAATAGAATATGCCACACACATCAGTGCAAAATTCAGTGCATTTTTGTGTGGCACAGTGGCAGATTGGTTAGAGAAGTTGGCCCATAACACCCAGTGTGCTGGGTGAGTGGGTTCGACCCTCGTCCAAGGAGTCACTGTGTAGGGATCTTGAGCAAGTCCTTCGCGCACAGTTGCTCTGCATTACAACTGCAGTTATGCCATCGAGGTGTGTGCACTTCTGAGCAAAAAATGTTGGAAGAAGGGCGATCTGAAATTTCAGAATAAAAAATATGTATTTGCTACCAAAACATGTAAATGGAATGAGGCTGTATTTGTGACAATCTTCAACCAGCAGCAAATAATATTTTCCCGAAACACGTATCGTAACAGTAATAGCTGCACACAACATAGAAAGGCAGAGCAACAGGCTACAAACCTTGAAGCCTGTCACAGAAAAAGGCTCTACAGAAATCATGCAACAAAACTACCTTACCGAATCCATAGATCTTTCCTGCACTACATTACATATGAATTCAATCGGAAACAGAATTCATACTCACAGGCTCATCGTCCTTTCCAGCATTGGCAGATCGCTCTTCACCTTCGATCAATTTCAACTAAACAAGATTTAAGGAGTTTAATAATAAAGATCAAGACATAATTATGTAGCATGACACACATATCATATATCAAGACATATATAGATATATGTGTCACAAGCAACGTGTGAAACCAGGAATTTTATACAATGCCTGGATTTTAGGAAATTTGTAAAATCCTAGATTTTGGGTTAGCATTAGGTATAGGGTTAGGTACAGGGTTGGGTTCGTATCCTTCTCGTTACCAGGCGACTGGCTACCATATATGGATTTCAACCTGTATCTAACTGTACTGGTACATAGGTGGCCCTGCACAGTGGGACTCTGGTCCATTTAGGTCCCCTTTGTATTCCAACATAGTATTAATATGAAATATGATCGTGTACTGTTGTATTTTTGGGAACAATAAAGATGTTATATTTAGATTTAACTGCCCTTGTCAGTGTTGGATCAACAGTTCTACGCAAAGGATACATATTGGTCAATGTGTTCGTCGTCGTAGATTGTAAACGGAGTGTCCTTGCCAACCAATCCAACCGAACAGTTCTGTCAAAAATAAGTAGATAATAAGTCAATCAATCATTCAAGGTATGCTTCTCCTGCCACGAGATCCATGTAGTAGCGGAACGGACATTGCCAATGCGTCAACCAACCGGTTGCTTAATTTATAAATTGGAAGAGCAATCAAAGAAACAATCAACTTACAGATGAATCATATCGTTAAAATAATTAACTGACTAAATATTACCAATGTACTGGTACAATCAAATGACTAAGCATCAGTCAATGATGCTGAGCCATGCTAGGTAAAAGACTTACACAAGGTCATTTACACAGTAAACACTATCAGGCAGGGCTACAGCCCCATACTCTCCGCATTCCAGGCTGAGCCTTCTACCCTTTGGCACCCATAGTCTACTAAGGAAGAATATATCTTTGCATGATATAATAATTTCAAAGAACCATGTGAAATATTATAGTATACATGTATGTATGTATATATGTGTGTATATATATATATATGTATATATATATATATGTATGTATGTATATATATCTGAAATATATCTTGTTTTTTATATATATATTATGTATCTTGAAGCAGCATCATGCATGTCCATGTAGAAACTTTAAAACAAATGGTACACAAAAACCTTTGTTGTTAGGTCAACGTCATTTGGAAGGGTGTCCCTGAGAGCACGAAGGCCGTGCTTAACCAGCTCCTCCAGGGTGCCTACAAATAAAACCAGTCACAATAATAGTTACATCAGATCACCAATACGCACACAATCAAAAATGACCACAAACCAAATAAAATGTCAGTTTGATCCATGGGTCAAAGACCTGTAGGTGTCCTATGCAATCTTGGCCTCTATTTCCAGAGACCAAGACCACTGCACACTCCTTGGGTCTAAAGCCTCTCAATCTCGATCCCTGTATCCAGAGTCTGTATGTCTTGTAAGTGCATTGGTTTTCTGTCGTCTTGTTTCTTTATGTTCGATGTGTTTGCACCCGTTCAACCAACCTTCCTCCTGTTTCCAGGCCAGGGATTGGCTCTGCTGTTGTAAGTATCAGAGACTAGGTAGTGGTTTAACATCACAATTTTCTTACTCCTATCCCAGCTTCTCTCCCGAGGTACCCACTGGGCAGCGGGGACCAGGTTTATCGCGAAAAACTACTTATAGGCACCATAGATTTGCTCTAAATATTACGTTACATCACCTACCAAAATATTACATTACATAACTAAATATTACGTTATTTACTAAATACTACGTTATGTACTAAATATCACATTATGTACTAAATATCACGTTATGTTACCCACTAAATATTATGTTATGTAACCTGAAAAAATTACATTACCTACCAAATCATGGCACCTACTAAACATTACCTTACCTATTAAATATTGTGTCATGTTACGTTGCTTACTTAATACATATAACAAACACTTTAATAATGAATCTCTATTCGCATATCAAGTACTGCAATACATCATAAAGACCGGCAAATCTTAATCTGTGGCGTAGGCATTCAAACGTTAACAACTCATCCACTGAAGCTGCATGGAGTCTACACAGTCGGTTTGAAGCCAGAGTCATTGAATCACAGATTGTATGCGTTACTAAACAAACACTTTGTGCTAAGCATTCCTTGAGTGAAAGATACATAGACACTTATAAATGCTTTTTCAGCCCACGACTAGTAGCATCAATTCTTTATAATATATATGATTTAATTAAACGTACAGTTTGGAAACTCCTCCAGATGACGCTCCAGGTAAGTACGAGCTGACTGAGACCTCGCTCCGATGGCCATTGCCTTGCAATCGAAGAAATTTGCGGACGGGCAAGTCTGGTACAGATGTGCACCTTGTTCCTATCAAAACAATTTTAATATCTTTAACAGATTAATTTATTAATCAATCAATCAATCGTTTTATTGTTTACCAACATGAGATATAAATACAAGTTGTTCATTTAATCGGAGTCAAAACGAGGACCTAAGGAGTAGATAGCCCCACAACAAGGGAACCCCTGTACAATCAATTAATCATGATGAAATTGAGCAGCAGCAAATTTTACATTGAACGATTTAAAAATATTATTCATAAACAGGAATTGTAACTAATCCTAACTAAGACTCGCACAGGTAGCACGGACTGCCTTGCACCCACGGGCTAGACCTACAATCTAGGTTCTCCTACAATCAATTATGAATATCGAACCGCGTTATCCATTGTTTTGTAAGTTGGTGTAGATTGTTCTGAAATTGATATAGCACCTCTCGAAGTAGGCAATCAGAGGTGCACCCAGCACTGGTGTAAACAGTGTCATGTCAAATGTCGTTAAGTACAGAACAGCTACGGGTGAGGAAATATTGGTCAGTTAACTGCAAAAGTCAGCTATAGCTGGTCTATGGATACATGCAAAGCCGAATTGGACCACTGCCATAAGTCAGCATTGTTCAATTACCATTCTGTATGCCTTCATTTACTGAAATGCTAGTCCCAAGCCTGGATAAAAGAGGGCAATGCAAATGATTTTTGACATCAAACAGTGTGATTAAACTGAAGCTACCACTACCACTTCTGACTGCAACGTAAATTCAAACCATGGATTAAAAAAAATGAGAGTTTACCTAATTTATAGGATTTATTAAAAACATAACCAGACGAAATTTTATTTCAGAAACCAAAGACAATATCTGTTACAATTTCCATTATGAAACAAAAAGTACTCAGAATCTGATAACTAATTTAACAGAACTTTTTAATATTCCTACTACTGCAGTCCTTATGTTTGCAATAAGAAATTCAGAAATGAACACACAAAAAGACGCTGACAGTGCTTCTGAATGCTCCACCCTACTAGATGCGGTCTATAAATACTTAAAAACAATACAAATCACACTAAATCTGTTTTATGTAGATGTTTCTTAAACTGGATTGGCGATGCTTACGTCATAGCCTGCAACAAGAAGTCCCACTCCAAAGGGTCGTCTGCCATAGCGCTGAGTTGGAATCTGCGATTCTGTTACAATAGGTTAAGGATGACAAACAAGAAGACTAAGAAGCTGCTTTATTTCGGCTCAGGATTGGCTTATGGCTAACTATGGCTCATGGTCAACTTTGACTTTGAGCAAGTTTTGGCATGGAGTAAGGTTTGGCCTAGAGCAAACTTTGGCTTAGGGTAAGCTTTGGCTCATAGCAGGCTTTGGCTTGGAGCAAGATTTGGCCGAAAGCAACTTTGGCTTAGCAAACTATGGGCCTTTGGCCCACAGATAACCTTGACAAACACTAAAAAATCCTTATGACACTTCAAGCTCAGATGCCTGCAATTTGTTATCTTCTCACAAGTTTCTCCAGCAATTCCTAACGAAATATCCTGCTTGTCTCCGTTTTATTATGGTATCTAACTGATCAACGCCAACAACAATTAGTCAATAGTTTCTAGATTTATGTATGCAGTATCAATAGGCTAAAATTTAATTTGCTTTATTATACATTTATTATAGGTACAACATTATTTAGTTAAATCTCATTATAAGAAAATTCTCATATTTTAAGCTTTGCCATACATGACGACGATTAACCAGGCAATGGCACTTGTCAGAGTGGCCACTCTAGTAGCGACCCACTACTACTTGGTTCGGCAAATAGTCTACATGGTCGGTCCCTAATTAGCACCAAATGTCGCCATTAAGTGAAGTAGATTTGTGGTCTCTCGAAACCAAGAACAATAAAACTTTTTCAAAACAATCTGTGCATAAATCCACAGAAACCTGTGCACTTGATTTCTGCCTTAAAGAGAAAATAAAATGTTGACATGTTGTGAAAGGATACTGCTTCCAACCATGGTCACAAGACGTGACACGGGCAGTGGGGCGTCAAATGCATAGCGCGAATTTAGACACTCTGTCCGCATGAACTTGCTAAAGAGACAAACAGAAAACTGATTGTTAAATAAATGCTCGACTAGCGACATACAACGCAAAAGAATAACGACCAAAAAACAGTAAAAACATACAAAGACAAAACACAAAACAAAAAGAAATCAAATGCAAGAATTTTGGAGTTAATTTCACGTATTGCAGATATTACAACAGTTCAATCCTGGTTAATTGCCTCAGTTGAATGTAATGTAAATGTGCTGTCTCCATCTAAATTCTAACTAGCAAACATTATGTCGCATTCTTCTTCTTGCTCTCTGCCTTTTCGAATGTCCGACTTCGCCACTACTCTCGCAGTTGGGTCTCTTCTTCAAGCTTTCCATATCCATAGATCTATCATCATCCCAATCCAGCATCATCTGTCTTGGTCTTCCTCTTTTTCTCCTCCCCTTCATTTTTTTCTTCTATAACTCTCCTTAATTGTCCTCTCAGTGTGTCCAATCCATTTCTTTTGTCTCATTCTTATTGTTTGTATCAGTGTTCTCTCCTCTCAAATCTGTTCCATCACTTCTTCATTTGTTTTGTGTTTCGTCCAGCTCATTATCTCCATTTTTCTCTATGTCCACATTTCAAAAGTCACATTACAAAATATTAACTAGCAACATCAACAAAAACCTAATTTCTCCAATTAAATGCAAAAACTAATAATTTGTTTCTGGTTTAGCCAGCAGAGTCATAGCCAACAGACCTGAGGAGCCGAGCATCAGCCGTAAGACCCGCGATGGAAATTCCGACATGAGCATCGAGCGGCAGGATTTTCTTTTGATGAGCAGACAGCTCTGATGGCGCCCTCTGTTGGTAAAACATTCAAATAAACCAGGAACATGAATACGGTATAGCAGTACAAGCCTTGAGGAGATCAAATGGGGTGTGCTAACTGCCCTACAATGCTTTTTGCATTCAGGAATTCATACAGCAAATCTTTAAATAAACAACTAAGAGGCAGTTATTACTCTGAACATCCATGCCATCTGTCAGCAGGAATCCTTTGGTTGGTTCAACACTTGTGCGTGGGCCCACAACTGTTAACTCTTTCAGGTTACTGTGCACTGTTTTGCTAACTTGTGCATTTTATATTGTACGAAATGACATCCAACATACTACAGTACCTTAAGTGTCTCTGTAATTACAGACTACAGTACCTTCATTGTCCTTTAGAGACTACAGTACCTTCAGTGCCACGAGAACTGCATGTGTTTTCGACTTGAGTCCAACTGTGGCAGAGCCCTGCTTCACTGCCTCCTCAGCATACTCGATCTGGTGTATGCGCCCCTGTAAAAAAACCACAGCACCGTCATTGAACTCCTTTATGCACAGGGTGACAATTAGACACCAGAATACAACATTGGCTGCAACCAGGACAAAACACCATGGAGAAATCAACTTCAAAAGACACATGTGAAACAATTTGCACCTTGTGCTAAAGTCTCTTGGCAGTTTCCTTTTCACATAAATCCACATGCTTTCCACATTGTGTCTGTGTACCATTTCGTTGTGGAGACCAGAAAGAACAATAATCTGTGTTCATAACAAATGACTTACTTACCAACTTCAGTAAATTGCCTCATGGGAAGTTGCAGTGGCCGATTCAATTGGAACACGGGGCACACATAATGCTAACATGGTGATGGGTTGGAGACTGCCAGATCTTGACAATTACCACTGATCGATTGATTGATTGAATTTATTGCACTTGAACCGCACCTTACGAAAATATACATTCAGTTGAAGCACAAACGAAGTATAACGCAAGCTGAAGCTTAAGAGAGATTAGGCTCAAAGGTTCAGGTTATAGATGAATTACAGGTTAATCCCACATCACAAGGTTTCATGAGTACATTTTATTATTTATCCTCCTAAAATTGTACACTGAATAAGTGTCCATAATACACTGGCTTAAGACATACTTGTGCATAACACAGAAAACTAATATAACTTTCAATTTGGGGATTGGCCACATTGTCTACAAATTGAGCAATCAGAACAAGTTATTTCTTTAGCTTAACTGGCTCAGCATACATCAATATTATAAAGAAAAATGAAAGAATGAATCAAAGAATACTCAAACTCACCTGTGGGCTCCAAGTTGTAACATCGTTGTCGTACTGGTTACGAAACTACAAATCAAACAACCAAATTTGCTGTGTCACGTTCCAGGATTCTATATAGCATTTTGTAATAGTAATATTAGCATTTTTATGATTGTCACTACTATGGCTCTGTCATGACACAGCACTCACATCTTGCAGTTTTTGGGTTGGCCACATAGTACAGCAACCAGAAGAGGTTGTTTCGCAACCTTATGCACTTACTCACTGATGAAAACACCTCAATTCTTTAAATATGCGTTGCAAGGGTCGATTATGGTCAGGTTAGGCATCGTGAGGGTCCGTGTTAGTGTTGCTATTAGACAAAACGCGAAAACCCTTTGGATGTATAAGTGTTCCTTCAAGCGTCGTGTGGTTAAATCTTCGGCCGCAGAAGCACCCACTTATCGCGTATGCTGATTAGAGGTCTGTCATTCTTCCAGAATTCGGAGTGCAAATAATCGATTTCGCACTAGCTTATTGGAAAACAGCCTTCGGATATTCTGTTTACTTTTCAGTCTAATCGCTTTCGGGGAATCAGGATTCGGGCAGGTGCTACGGGTATGTACAACCCTTTCGCGCACTAAATGTATAGCGCGACGCAGTTAAAAACAGACAAGTATATCACAAACTTTTTAAATGCCTACTAACAGTCCTACACTTTATTTTTCTAAAACTATCACGAAATAGGATTTTATTTTGATATGCGAATTTTGCAAACTCACCATTGTAGTGATTATTGACAGAGATGCCGCTAACCGGATACGGAAACTACTGACTTGATGAAAACACGATTTATACTGGAATGGTTCTCTTGTTGTTACTGCACTATACTCATGTCGAAGCACGATGAGGCTAAAGAAGTTCAAATAGTAGCACTAGCACTAGCAAGCGTCATTTCTTAAAATCCTAGTACAAAGTCTTTGCATCGTTTCAAGGAAGTGTTTAAAATAATAGTTGTTGACGAGATGGCGCCAGACTAACTGCGACAGCAAACGCAGAAGCTCTCAAAAATCTTGCAGTATAAATCCTAACACGCTACACCCACGATTAGCTTAGGGCTTTGGGCGCAGTATGTGCGTCTTAAAGCTTTCAAAAGTATCACAAAAGAGATAATTGCATAGAAGATCAAGTAGTAGAAGGATGTTAAACTTAGAAGACAGTACTGTTGGTTGTCAGGCAGTTGTAATCCCAGGTTTATTTAGCGCAAATCCAAATCACGCTAACCAGATCATTCACACGCGCTGAATCAAATAAATAGTAACGAAACTGGTAAAACCTACAGTTAAAGAAAGAACCAAAGTAACTCCAAAAGTGAGCGCTCGTTAAGAAGTCGGTGCCCTGTGCTTGGTTCTAGAGTGGAGCTTCAAGAAGCTATTTAGTAATACAGAGTGCTTATATTAGGCCTTCTAATGCAAATGCATATGCCTACACAGGCCTCTATGAAATAATTACAAATATATTTAATTGCATCTCTTGATAAACGGAACACAGTAAAACAACGAATGTTTAATCAAAGTGGCTGCCACTAGGCCCTATTTAAAGTAAAAAGTAAGTGAATATAGGCCTACTATGATTAATACGTGTCAGCAGGGGTGTAACAAATGGGAGGCAGGAGGCACCGACCCACAGTTTCAAAACTGGGGGTGGGGCAAAGCCCCCCATTTTAGTGTTCAGTGCCTCAATGTTCCCCCTCCCCCCAAATCAGTTCTTTTTTATGTTTCTCCAATGACTTTTTAAGATGACTTTTGTTAAGAAAATCTGTGCCCTCATTTTTCACATTTCTGGGGGGGGGGTCAAAATTCCGAAAGTGGGAGGCAACATATTTTTTTAAAATTATCAACCCCACTTTTCAAAACCTTGTTACACCTATGCTTGTAAGTAAGATTAAGTCTCAAACGACAATAAGCCTAGGTAGCCTAAACAAGTGGCTGCGTGCAGTTAGGCCCTGTTTAAAATCAATGCATACGGGCCTATGATTAATACGTCTAAGCAAGACTATCAGCATAGTTAACCAAAACAAATGGCTGCAGCTAGGCTTCGCCTAAAGTAAATGCATCTAAGCCTGATACGATTATGTAAGATTAAGTCTTATAGGACAATTAGCTTATGTAGCCTAAACAAACAGTAGGATCTAACAAGCCTCAAGCTCACCATACTCTAAAGTTATACTAGGCTAAATTCTTCTGATCCACGTTTCACTAAGCATGCTGTCATTGTCCAATAGAAAATAACAAAATCTAGAATCCGCAAATGTCAATGGAAGTAATGGCGAAAACTTTGGAACTGATCTGGCCAGGATCTCCGTTCTTGTGCATTCGAATCATATGTATATCATCCTTCAAACGCAGTTCCTTTATCAGGTTTACGGCATCTTCGTTTGGCTCGCTGCAAAGCAAAAGTCGATCCACTATATGCTTCATTCATTCATTAAGAACTTTTATATAGCGCCACATCGAGGCAACTGCTCAAAAGCACTCCCAACTCCAGTCCTGACAAAAGGTAAGCTTCTAAATGGTCATAAATTGTACTATTACACTTGCTTCGGCAGTACATATACTAAAATTGGAACGATACAGAGAAAATTAGCATGGCTCCTGCGCAAGGATGACACGCAAATTCGTGAAGCGTTCCATATTTTTTGAAGTAATAATCACGCAAATTCACAATTTGTATTACTGCTATTTTTATATTTAAATATTAGTCACTTACAAGACGCATCACCTAAGTTGTCCTATTCCGATTCGTGTACAATGTAACTGTTCACATGTCTAGGGTTCTAATTTGTGCCATCACAGGTCCATCGATAGAAATTCCCAGGGGCGTCAAATCCCCCCTACCACCTCAAAAGTTGATCCACTATTATGCTTCATTCATTCATTGGGAAATTTATATAGCGCCACATCGAGGCAACTGCTCAAAAGCACTCGCAACTACAGCCCTAGCAAAAGGCAAGCTTTATAATGGCGTAAATTGTACTATTACACGATTTAGGGAACAGACGTAATTCCTGAGAGAGGGAGACCATTCCAAACCCTAGGGCCTACCATTGAATGCACGGTTTTGCATAGCTGGTGTAAGGGCAACTGATAGCAAAGCAAAAGATCGACTTTTGTCTACCGAAATCTCCTTCGCAATGTACACTTCGATGCAAGTGCTCCATCCAACAAATGGGAAGAGAAATTCTCATTGAGAAATTACGGGAAGGTGAAAAAGTAGAGGTAAGGGGAGACAGAGGTAGTTTGCTCTAATACCTTCGGGAGTGGTAACTGTGAAATAAGCCCCTATGCCAAAATTTGCAGCTATAATTTTTGAAATTGACTATAAAAGAAGAAAGAAACCGAGTTCAAAAATATGGAACGCTTCACGAATTTGCGTGTCATCCTTGCGCAGGGGCCATGCTAATCTTCTCTGTATCGTTCCAATTTTAGTATATGTACTGCCGAAGCAAGTACAACCAACATAGTGGACTTTATGCTTATACATTACCACATTATGTGACGCAGAAAAATAGGTGTTGCCCAAAAATCGTCAAATCACGATGTATATATATATATATATATTTCGCTATGTATTTTCCTTTTCAAGTGAAATATAATTAATATAAATAATCTTTAGATTCACTATTATAAAGATGGCTAAAAATGTAAGCTTTTAAATCTTTACGTAAGTTAAATTAATAATTTTAATGTAACAATGAACATTTATCGCAAAAATTCGATAGGTGCTGTAAGAAGCACACGCCAATGTTCCCGGGAAAACAGTGTCGCCATCTCTCGAATATTTACGCCCTTAAAGCAGCACTACTTGCTGGTCAATAATTATTATGAAATGTATACTAAAACTCCAATTTCATGTATTTTTAATATGGCTTTTTTAATTTAAAGCATTAGGCCTACATATTATAAAAAATGCATTTGATATCATCAGTTTAACACTTTTAATAAAGCGCAGAAAAGAAATCTAAGTTTCATTCCAATATATAACACTTCCCTACCTTAATTTATAGATGCAAGACAATGTTATGATATAAATGAGTGGACGACATTAGCCTAATGTACTTGCTTCGGCAGTACATATACTAAAATTGGAACGATACAGAGAAGATTAGCATGGCCCCTGCGCAAGGATGACACGCAAATTCGTGAAGCGTTCCATATTTTTGAAGTAATAATCATGCAAATTCACAATTTGTATTACTGATATTTTTATATTTAAATATTAGTCACTTACAAGACGCATCACCTAAGTTGTCCTATTCCGATTCGTCTAGCAATGTAACTGTTCACATGTTTAGGATTCTAATTTGTGCCATCACAGGTCCATCGATAGAAATTCCCAGGGGCGTCAACCCCTCCCCCCCCCCCTTGAGTGATGGAGACAAACCGAACCGGTCCCAAGTGTCAGAAAGGCAAGATATTCCCCACCAGACTAAGAATATATCCTCCTTACCTGGAATTGGAGGCATTTGCTTCCGGATCCCCCCCTATGTGGACGCCTCTGAAAATTCCTGGCCCCTAGGCGGAGAAATTCAGGGCCCCATAGGCAGAGCAGTCACGGGCCTTTTAGACGAAATTGGGCTTGTTCAATAGCAAGAAAATGATAAGAACCGGAATATTTAGAAGCTCTAAGTATAAACTGATTGTATTTAAGCGTCAGTTGATTGCGGGTCAGGTCTGGGCCCCTAAAAATCGTTGAGGAGACTCGGACCCCTGTGCACTTGCCCCTCCACCGCCCCACCTCGGCAGACCTGCGCAATCGTAGTTTTACCATGACTTACCAGATGTTAATCCATATCTTCTGACCAGCAATATCTCGTGTCAGAGCGGTCACTATATCCCAGGCTACGTCGGCTGAATTGGCGTACAGAGGTCCGATCAGGTGGTTGCCTGGCTGAAAAGACGCCCTTCTGCAGCCGTAGCCGACAATCTCTCTGCCATCTCCTCCGCCGCTTCCCTTGAATGCGACGACGGTTTTTCCTCCTGTAATTTTCGTCCACTTTTCCAAAAGCCTACGTCTCAGCTGACTGGCAGGTCGAATGTAACAGAGGTCGTCGTAAGACACGAGAGCCGAAAACAGAGACTCGTTCATCTGGAATCAAACGTGGATTATTGCCGTGTGTTATTGAAAACATAATAATGAAAGCAGACATGCACGCACGTATACACACGCCCACAAACACACACAAACAGACACATACAAGCAAACATAGTCCTAAAAACACGTCTAGACACAAACAAACAAAGGAACATAAGAATGCGCGCGCGCACAAACACACACACACAGCAGCCGCATTTATGTGTATGTGTACCTATTGACAGTTTTCAAGATTTTATTTATGTCTTGCATTCAACCAACTAAGACTATATACATTAACATATCACCGTGTGTGTGTGTGTGTGTGTGTGTGTGTGTGTGTGTGTGTGTGTGTGTGTGTGTGTGTGTGTGTGTGTGTGTTTGTGTAACCCGTCACTGGCATATGGAATACAACCTGTTCGATAGTGGCTCCACTCCTGCTACCACCAACCGGGCCAACCGATCCCTGGTAGAGCGTCACACGGAAGGCGCTTCTACTCCCCCTCCTCTGCTGCATCTCCTCCAGCTCATCATGAGCATCCATCGCCAGCACCGCATCCCCCACCGCAACGTTCGCAACCTCGTCGTTAATCCTCCGCCCGTACCCGAACCTCCTGTACTTCTCCTCCACGTAGAAGTACGAGCAATAAAGTAGTCCGTCATCACATACGGGTACGTTCGCTATAGACGCGATCACTTCGCCGTTCAGCTCTCCGATGAAGAAGAACTTTCCTGAGGGATCGCAGACGTCTAGAGCGATGTCGAGGTCCGTAGACGTGGGGCAGATATCGTTGTACCACTTCTGAACAATTTTGGCGTCTTCGTGCGTCATACTTCGCACGACGAACCCGTCTTCCCAACGTTTGTAGACGACTACGTCTCGCAGCGCCATCTTTAATTCGGTTATACGCAAGCTGAAAACGAAAAGAAGTTCAAAGTACTTTAGTAAGCTACTTCAGTGATTGTCTATCAACCAAGGCCCTACTTAAACCTCCACTTTGCTCTAATCCTGCCTTGTTTATGTTTTGACTCGTACCAGAAACGAACCCAGTCTGACACGCCGATATTTTATTCAAGTACAATAATCTGTCTATAGTCTGATTTCACGACTCAAGTATTTAAAAAAATTCTATCTAAACACATTTAAAACTCAAATTCTGCAGTTATCAAAGTCCACTGAAGAAAATAGACACCGTGACTGGTCCGTGAGAACGCGATGTACACAAATAATTGCAGACCTATCTTATCGTTACGATGTCTTTGTAGGCTCATAAACAAACTCGCTTGCTCCTCATCCTTCACAGCACAGGCTTCGTATGTCTCCTCCGCTTGCATCTATACGAACTCATGTTGTCGCCTCCACGCAACAACCGAGTCATTTTCAGATGATTATACTATAGAAAAAGAGTATAATTGATACAGAACTATTGCTCTAGCATAAGCTCCGAAAATGTGGGTCAGCTATCGCTAAGTCAGGCAAGCGTTTGTTGTTTACAAGCGTCTATAAGTCTGAACAGCTAACGCCACCCATCGAGTGATTGTTGAGAGTGAAATAATTATTCAAAAATCATTAAACATGATCAATAATCGATCGGTCAATCAAATTTTAGACTTAATTATAAGACTCTGCAGTGAATATGGTTAGAAATAACGGACGTCATCTTCAAATATTATGTAACAATAAAGATCTGCGATGTGAAACAGGAAAGTTTTAACTTTTAAGCACCGGTGATTGCGAATAAAAAATTTTCTGGCTCGAAGACTTACACTACAATACAAATAACACGGATTACATCAAAACAAGACTCGAAAACTTACAAAGCGCCACTGAAAGCTAAGCGCAGGTCACTAGATATACACGACCACTAGACTCATTGTATCTTAACCAATTAAATATTAATCTTGATATTACTAACAAGCTCCAACACTTGGACTAAGGGAGCAATAGAATTTAAAAAGTCGAGAAAGGAACTGGCCTTTATTGTTAACTATCGCCACCATATGAATGGCATCGGGGGCTGATTATGAATTTATGATAAGCTAGTTCTATAATACAGAGATGAAGGTTCTACATATATTCGTAGTCTATGATTAATGGTGGCCAGATTCGGTGGTTGTGTAAAAAGAGAAAATGCCGGACGCGAAGGACGCAAAAGATTCCACAACAGGGGAGAAGAAAAAATGCAAGCCATGTTGTGCTTGCCCCGAAACGAGAAAACCTCGCGATGAATGGTATGATGACATAAACTGACTTTCTAAGCGATGTTAGAATTTGAATTTGGTATTTGCGTCTCACATGTTCGAGTAAGCTCTGACCTCCATGTGACATTATGCAATAAATAAGAAGTAATATGTAATGTAATTTCTCAGCGCCCACAAAAGTGACGTTATAGGTATAAAATGTGGACTTCCACTTTAACCAAACTAATAGAAGCGAAGGCTACCAGCAAAACAATAAAGGGTATGATGCTTCACAGTTGATCGTTACAATTTGTGATAAAGTTGTAGAAAAACCTTTTGCTCGTGTTTGTAGCATTGCGGCAAATGGAGAAGAACACTGCAAACAACTGATTGAAGCTCATAAAGAATGTATGCGAAAGATGGGCTTTGAAGTATAACAGGTTAAAAAGGTGTTTTCACTCTCTTCTGTTCTCATTATTTTATAAAATTGCTCATAGGTAGGCTGATTACTGTTGCATATAAAGTTTTCGAGAAGAGTTTGTTGGTCTTGTTTTTCTGGCTCTTGCTGGTAATCAGATGATTAGCTGCTTGTATGCTGCATAACATAAACAATAATAAGCTCTGGTGCTTTATTAGAGCACAACAGCAAGTGATGTGCACGCTACAGGTGAAAGTAATATGGCCGCCCCGAATTGGATCAAATAGAGTGCGCCTAACGACACACCCATACGCGACAGTCAACAAGTAGCTAATCAAGAAGACGGACATTCAAATAATAATTTAAAGAAACAATCATTGGCAAAGTAGAAGCTGGATTGATGAAAATGAAATATACCTAAATGGAAGCTGGATTGATGAAAGAATGCTGCTTAAATGGTGGAAGCTGGATCTTTGAAAAAATTAAATCTATTTAGAGGCGGGGTTTGATGGAAAAAAACGCTGTCTAAACGAAACCGGGAATGATGAAAATAATGTCGTTTAAAAAGTGGGAATCATGGGGGTCATTGCATAATTACGAAGTATTCGATAAATGCAATCCAAAATTTCATTCTGCTGATTTGGAATGCAATTATAATGTGGCACTTGCATGATGGTACACGAAAGAAAAGGGCAATTTCAGTTAAAAATGTAAGTTTACAAAATTCTTTTATGCAATGAATAGTTACTGGAACACTTTGGAGAACGATTTCAAAATGCATGCATTGAAAACATTAACCTAGGATCCTATGGACCAAAGATGTCTTGGGGTTTCATAAGAAAAGTTCATGTCAACCTTGGGAACCTATGCAATCGGCACAAAATGGAGTGATTGCAGCTATCGGGAATTCCTATATTGAACATTTTATGCCAAGCCGCAGTGTTTTTCTGCCACACAAAATTTCAGTAAAAGTTGCAATGTTACAATGTTGCAGGACAACTAAGAAGTATAGTAACACTTTAGCACCTGTTACTACTTTGTGCTGTATCAACAGATACACTGTAGTTCTTTTGTTATCATTGCAGAGCGTGTTGCCGCTGCCAACGAGAATCCTGGCGCTGAACATTTCCCAGTCATTGTAAATAAACCTCCAACAAAACCCAAGATCGACTCATCTTTGTCAGTCACTACCTACGTGACAACCAGCAAGGTTTCGATCGAAAGACTGGACTGATGCTCATATATACGAAACTGTCGACTGTCTTTCACACAAAATTAGTTGGGAATCGGACTCGCTGTGTTGCTATTAAAAAATGTCTTATTACCTGATCTAAGAAACCTTCTGTAGCACCCAAGCCACTCTCAAATTCAATTAGTTTGTGTCTCTGCACTCTAGCACTTTAATAAAAGAGCATTACTTAATTGCAAGTTTTCAGTAAAAATTGCAATTTCAAAATTTTTGATCAGTATTGAAGCCATTCCCTTGAGAAGGACAACTACCATTTGTGGCACGTTTCTATTGAAGTTTTAATGGTGGACTATACTAAAGTGCAAGGCATAATCAATAATGCTGGCCGTTAAAGGGTTAAACTGGTTTACTTGTCCATTTTCCATAAGAACAGGAAAAGTTAAAAAAATGACATTAGAATTCTGGATGGGAAACTGAATGCTTGGTAATTTTTAATTTGTTCGACTGTCACCAGAGATTGGTGGAACTTGGGGTCTAGTTATGTACTAGTCCAGTTTTCTACAAATGTAGAAAAATGCTTTTGAAGATGATTGATCATTAGGAAAGTTGTGAACGGACTTCTTGCACCGACTTAAATCTTGCAATAATATTTTCTATAGTAAAACGTGGTCACCTTGTTGCAATTATTGCTGTTTTAATTTTATATTAACCTGTCAGTTTTGTAATGTTCAAAACTATGTGGTTTAATCCAAGAGTGGGGTAAACTGCACCAGAACAATAGTTGAAAGCATGGATTTGCAAATAAAAAAACTAGGTCAAGCCTGGCACTGCACGCCAAACCCCGAACGAAAGCAGTTAACCTTTGGCCTTGGCATACGAAATCCTCTACACAGTCATCACCATTTCATCCTGTCGTTAAGTACTAGAAATGGTTACAGCCGGCTGTAAAAAACGTTCAGAAGTTAAAACAACATTGTACAAATGGATCAATTTAGAACAACCATCAGATGAACGTTTACTTCCAGGCACTCTCACGGTCACAAAATAATCGAAGCATAGTTTTTCGATGCCTTGAACGCTTTCGCAATCGTCGGAGCATTGTTTTTGGACAGGAAACCACAATTAACCAGAACAGTTTTTGAAGCGCTCGCAGATTCACTGCTTTTATAATCATGATGCGACTGCTTGCAACTACAAGTAGATTGGACATTACACCAGAGCGGTTCTGATAACAAGAAAAAAAATAATCATTAAATTGCACTTCTCACATAGAAATGCCCTATGTAAGAAATGCTCTTCAAACTTGGCGCATTAGATCCGGACTCGGTTCTGAAACTGGCCAAACAACCTGATTCGATGAAGCACCGTTGAATGAAATTAACCAACCAGCCTCTGCTTAGGCGATTGTGCAGTGCTTTACCCGAAAAAAGTTTACACAGAAACGATACTTTGTTACAAACAAAAATACTTCATTCATCACAGGTAGCAACAAGAAAATTACAAAAATAATAATAAAGACTGCAGTTATTATTCACAGAGGGGGGTCGCTCCACTCCATCGACCTGACATGGTCCATTGCATTTTGCAACTAATTAAATTACTTCAACACTGCAATGATTCGTAATGCAACAGAAAACTCAGCAGAGAGACATGGCTCCCGTCAGCCGTTTGCCAACATTGGAACTGGAGGGTTCTCGGATGGCAGTGGAAACGCTTGGTCCGACTCCTCGAACAAAAAGAAACTACGAAAAGAGCATCAGGGTTTGTTGCAACCATGCTGGATTTGTGATACTGATTGCTGGGCTGTCATCACCTTAACTAGCCGACCACGGTGCTGGGCATCAGCTACTAGTGCAGACCAGTCTGGATTACTCTGAAAAATCAAAGAAATTTATTATTATTGAAAAAGTTTAAGCAGTAATGACACCTAAAACATTTAAGAATAAGAGTAAAACAAAACAGGCATTTCGTGGCGCTTCTGGCTTACTGTGCATTGTTTTGCTAACTGTTTTAACAGTTATTGAAATGAAATTTAACGTCATTTAGGCTAGCAGCAACTCTACAATACAGCTGTAATTTGAGATTGTGCTTCTTACAATTAGTTCTGGAGCAAATGTAATTGCAACTGAACATAACACATATGCCTTGACAGCACAATTGCAGATATATTGCCCAGCAAAAATGTGTGTGAAGGACTCACTCAGGTCCCTACACAGTAATTCCTCAGACCAGGATCGGACCCGTACTCTCCGCATTACAGCCCGACCGCTCTAACCAATTGGCCACCAGGCCAAACTGCTGTAATATTTAAGGCCCGTGGATTATGTGACTTTGCATTTTTTCACATAAACTGGCGGTTTTTGCATAAATTCCTAAATGGAAAGTATTTGCAAATCATTGCATAAAGTTAGGAAATGTCGGTCAGTGTCAATTATAATTGGCTTGTCCAGGCTATTGTTGGCCTATTGGGGCTAGAGTTTACGGACCAGACGTAATTGTTGATGACCCATGGTTTATGCGATTTTTCGCATAATTTACGAATTTTTTACATAAGCTTTTGTGAAGCTAAGTCTAAAATATAAAATTAATGGATTATTAACCTAAAACAAGTGAAACATTTCTGTACCACGCGTGCTATTTAAACTGCTTGTTAAATTATTTTCTATTAACTTTTTAGGCCAGTAATTAACACGAGAGTGGCCAAAGAGGTTGAGATTTTCATGGATTTTACCAATAGATTAAAAATTTCCTTAAACATGTGCTCTACCATGAACACTGTCTCTACTGCTTGTTAAATTATTTCCTAGTAACTTATCAACTCTTTAGGCTCGTAATTAACACAAGAGAGACCTAAACAGTCAATGTTTAAATCCAAACGTAACTCACTGTAAGCGTCTTCATGTGTCCAACTATATACAGAGCGTATTTCGCTCGCGTCAATGATACGTTCATTCGCCTGCGGTCCGACAAAAACCTGGGAAAAACAAATGAGTTCTCAATATATTGTCAAATCATCAACAGGAGGCTGGTTGACCAATTGTCTGCCTTGTAACGTAAAGTAAAATCTTGTAGGTTCTAGGTATGCAAAATTACTCCAACATTAATTGCTGCTTCAAGCCAAACAATGCTGCCAAAAATATTTCAGCAAATGGCCAAAACAGTGATTGTGACTGACATCACCACATTTAAAAGTGGTCATGACTCACACCACCACTTTGAAGAGCAACTGTTTTAACATTATTCTAAAAGACATCCATTATGTATGTATGTAAGAGTGTGTGTATTTGTGTATGAGAACACTTATTACAGCAAACAAATTTGAAGTAACTCGCAAACGTGCACTAGTTACGAATGGAATGAAATCTCAAGAAGGCCTCACCCGATATTACGCGACGAGTTGGCGCGCACGCAAGACACGATCATCACGTCCTTCTCACGTCCTTGGAAGCCATCAACAGTGCCGACCTCGATGGCACCTAGTTCCATACACCTATGATAACAAACGGATGCAGCAATTAGGACGATGCCGTGTCAGGGCACTTGTAACATGTGTGGCATGGTGGCCAATTGGCTAGAGCATTTGGCCCATAACGTTCAGTGTGGGCTGAGTGAGTGGGTTCGACTCGTCCGAGGCATCACTGTGTAGGGACCTTGAGCAAGTCCTTCGCACACAATTACTCCGCAGTTGTGCCTACGAGGCATGTGTGCAATTCTGAACTAAACTGTAAGAAGGGTGATATGAAATAACAGCTGTATTGTAATGTAACAGCACATTTCAAGCATCTCAGAAGCACTTTCAAAATAGTTAACAATGGTGGGCCCACGCACACACGTGGAACCAACCAACGGATTCCCATTGACAAATGACAAGGTTGTTTTACCATTTGTCAACATATTGAAAACCTAGAGATTTCATCTAAGCCCTTCATTATTATACTAATATTAATAATATAGATTGAGTGTCGTCATCTGATGACCATTAATTAATCAAGTAATCATACATGGCAAGTTGCCGGGTAAGGACTGCCATGGCCCAAGACCCTACCGATCCCGTCGTGAGCCCTTTCACATGGAACAATACGAAGGAAGATTCTAGTCAGGATCTTTACTCATCCCATTGTTAATCCGCAGTAAGCTTTAAGTCGGGGTTCCACCCTCATTGCGTGCAGATCTTCCTATTTCATTGGAGTTGTCACCCTTCTTCCGAGTTGCAAGCGACCTTTTCAACTTATAGTTCACTGTTTTGCTAACTGCTGTAAAATATTTGTGTGAAATAACATCTAGCATCACTCAGGCTAACGCAGAGATCGCCTCTCAGTAGATATCTTGAAGGGGTGCTATATAAATGTTCTATTACATTCCCTGGGATCTGCCTACCGAAGTTGTTCGAGGATGTGCGTCTTTTGGCCTTGATAGGGTGTGATTATTCCGATGTTCTCGACAGCCTTCTCTGGCGTCATCCACGACGCAAGATGCTGACAGAGCTGAACGATGAAATTCGCTTCTTCCGGGTTGCTAAACGACGCACTGAAAACGGAAACAAAACAACAATAATTGCAAGTTCAATTAGATGAAATTGTAATTGTGATCAAAAAGCAATTGTAACTGCACTTGGGAAATAATTGAAAAATTTCAAAGAGGCAATAACAACTATTGTAACAAGGTAACAATTGTGATTGCCAAGATGTAACAACTGCAGCTGTAAATTGGCAACAATGACAATTACGACAAGGTAACAGTTTCAACGCAACTGTAAATTTGAAGCAATTTCCTTTGGCCACGAAAAATTGCATATTAAAACAACAATAATATAATGATAAAGATAATAATAAAAAATAATGACAATAATAATGATGATAATAACCATAAAAACAATAACATTAATATAATAATAATAAAAATATTAATAATAATAATAAAGATCAAAGACCAATTAGTGGGATAAAACTAAAAATGGGATTGAACTAGTAAAACCCAAATGACTACAGATCCAAGATGGACAAACAATTCAACTTACCTTCTTTGATCTGTCCTTTCGTAGGTATATTGCAAATCGAATACCGTGAATGCACTGTACCCAAACTCACGGCGCCTCTCGGCTGTGCTCCTGAAAAAACACACAGTCCAAATAAATGAAAACATTCCAAATCATTAATTAATGGCATGCAAAATGTCAACAACATTCGGCACATACTTGATGTTCTTGATATTGATATTCTTTAAACTTTATATCGTCCTTCTTCCAACATCTTTTGCTCAGAAGCGCCCACGCCTCGGCGGCGCAATTGCAGTTGTACTGCAGAGCAATTGTGCGCGAAAGACTTGCTCAAGGTCCCTACACAGTGACTTTCCGGATGAGGGTCGAACCCGCTCGCTCAGCACACACTGAGTGTTACGAGCCAACCGCTCTAAGCGATCAGCCACTGTGCCACACAAACATACACACACAGAAATTTTTAAGAACTTGTTTAAATTATTTTAAAGACACTTGTCTAAAATATCTCTGGATGCTCACGACATAAATACAACGCACATAGTCATCTAAAGCAAACTAGAGCTACAGAAGTCTCAATAGAAAAGTGCGACTTACGGATTCGTCTTGAGTCGGCCGTTGTAGAAGTGCTTGTTAGAGAAGAGACAGATATCCTCGTGCATGCGATACTGCGTCTCAAGCATCAGAACTGGATTCGACTGGTTTGAACTCGGAGCCGGTTTCAACTGGTTGTAGAGACGTTCGAAGAGCGACTGCCCATAGATCATGTCGCCCGCTTTCTGATATGGAAGAAAAGACATACAGATTGTTCAGGTTCAATGCAGACTGGTGCTGAAAATAAATGGATGATTGGAGACAGGAACGAAGACAAAAGGAAGACAAGACAGACTGAAGACCAAAGACAAATGATAGATATCAACGACAAACTGGTTGATATTAAAGAGAAGCTGATTAATATTATGACAAACTTATTAATATAAATATTTATGTCAAAGTGATTACTACAAATGGGAAACTGATTACTATATAAATGACAAACTACTTAATATTAATGACAAACAGACAGAAACTGATAAATATTGATGACAAACTGATATGGCATATACATGTACAATTGTACATATAAATACATACACACATATATATATGCAAATATCCACATACAAACACACACACACATACATACACACACAATTTACACAAACAAACACATACATACAAACACACATACATACAAAAAGCCACACATACATACATACAAACATATACATATATAGCTTTATCTACATACACGATCGGGAGAGAAAAACCGCACACAGAACACACACACACGCACGCACTCATATTTACAAACACAATTACACAATACACAAACACACTGGAATGACATTTTTGTGAAGGACACAAGTATCCAGCCTTTCATCAGAAAGATAGAAATTCTCAAAAGAGATAATCAGGCAGAGGATAGAGATAGGATAGAGATAAAACGCAGACAGTACCTTCGATAGGACTGTTGGAGGCAGCTGCTCTGGGTCACCGACCAAAACCAGTTTACTCGATCGATACTGAAGCGGAATCAGGCAATCAACCTCCGTACACTGACAAGCCTTAAGACAAACAGAAACAGGTCAATTGTATTATTAGGGTTAATGTTACAATCAATATTTGGAGCATTATTAAGATTAACATTAGGATCAACATCATGATCATTATTAGGATCAATATTAGGAACAACATCAGGATCAATATTAGGAGCGTGTATTGGGACATAATTAGGATCAATGTTAGGTTTAACATTAGGACTATTATTAGGAGCATTACAAGGACAAATGTAACATGAGTATTATTATTTTGAGCATTATAAGAACCAATGTAGGATCACTATTAGGATCATTGTTTGGATCAATATTAGAAGCATTATTAGGATTAATATTAGGACATTATTAGGATCAATGTTATGATCAATATCAAGACGAATATTAGCTGTGTAAGGAGCAATATCAACATCAGGGTCAATATCAGAAGCTGTGTAAGTAAGGAGCAATGAACCCAATACGGTTGGCTACCCCAATAAGTTGCTGTTTGTCAGGTTGATTCAATCAATCAATCATCAATCAATCAAATATGTTTCTATTGATTATGATTAAACGAATATTGAATTGAATTGAATCATCGACAATGACATAATTACATAAATGCTCTGATACATTACACCACAGTCAGTTAATACAATACAACCGGCTACCTCATCAACAATGACGCAGCCGAAGTGGTGCCTGGTGGCATCCTGGTGATACATCATGTCGACGATGTGTTGCGATCCGCTGTGATTGAGGGTAGTACAGACGACGTCAACACCCATCAACACCGCTTTCTTCATCCTCACCTCCTCCGCTGCACTCATCGGCTGAACGACGAATAGACCATAGAGCGGAAACAAACGAGATATATGTAGCAGGTCTAGTTAGTTTTCGTCTCATTCCTATTAATGGGTATTGCTACAGAAAAACTAACCTGTATTATTTACTTAAAACAGCAAGCAGGTTATCTTCAAGTTGCATCTATAGCCTACTTGAACTATATCGTCAAGTTTCCCATCCAAATGCAACCCTATTTTCAAATTTCCTATCCTAAATTCAACTTGTTCGCTGCATTCATGCTTTGGAATTGAAATTTTTAACACACCTGTCCCGCAAAACCCATTTTTATCCATCCCCCAAACCCAGGACCAAGTCTCCATCTATGATTGGTACCTCTCTATGGCATGGAGTTTCTCTTCTCTTTGATCTACCACCTTCCCCAGTGGTAATTCCACCTCTTTCTCTCACATCAAAATCATTCCTTCCCTAGGGGTACATCACACTGGGAGCGCTTCTCAAGGGCATACAACGTGAGCATAAATGATCAGATACAATACAATGCTGTCTTTTGTGCATACATAGGATGTGTGATCAGTATTATCATAATTATCATTATAATTATAATAGAGCAGCATCCAAAATTCACCCTTGATAATCCACCAGAAATGCTCTCTCTTCTCTTCTCTAATGTTTTCAGTTCCTTCCTAGCAATTTCAACCTGAAAATGAAAATAAATAAATTATATACCTTCTTTGAATAACGATTCAACCACCAGATCTGAATGATAATCTGTTGACTGGGTTCTTCGTGTTTGCGGGTCCCTGCGAATAGTGACTCTTCTTGCAATATGTATTTATTTATTTACTTTACTAATGCGCACAACAGAAATGTGATTCTATGCATATGTATGCGCTCATCTATCTAAGTATACATGTATGTATGTATGTATGTATGTAAATATCTGAGCTTTTGTAAACTGCATAAATTTATGACTCACTCCGCCAAACCTACCCAAAGTGGGTCACCATGGCTGCTGTAACCTTAGAGACCTACTTCATTTGTATTATTCTCCTTAAGGCACTTGTCCAGCTTTGTCTTCCACTCCTTCTGCTTCTGTTCCAGGCTCATCAGTGTGCTCTGTACGCTCGTTGGCGCATTTCTCTGCTCTGTAATTAAATGAAAAAGGACGTCTCGTTAAGATCTGACAGAGAAATATAGTCTCACATGACCACATCTAAAGCAGCATTTAAAGAGACTGGACAGTCATTGACACAGTATAATGGTGCAGCATCGTGGCCGAACGATTAGAGCGGTCGGTGTGTAATCGAGATCAAACGTTTATATAGAGCCAGTTGGAGACACTCCCGACCATAGTCGGTGCTGTCTCTAACAAATAAGACAGTCTTCAGGGGCTTCTGGAACAAAGAAAGAGGAAGGCTGTGAAGCTCAAACTACAGTTATTGCAGAAGATAGTTCCAATATGAGGGACCGACATAGGCAAAGCGGAGAGTACGGATTCAATCCAATTCCTCTGCGATGGTTACTGCGTAGGGACCTCGAGTAACTACCGTATTGACTCACAATTGATCAGCGTCATCAACTGATATTTGGTCATTAGATTACGGCGCTAAATAAATGCATAACAATACTGATGGGTTCGGCTGCATTGGCATTTAACGGCTCTTTTGTTTAAGTGATTGAGCAGTAACACAATTGTCCGGCTTAGAGGGAACATCGACGAAACCATTGTTAAGTCACACTGTGCATGGCTGTTCAGAGTAACACATACGCTGTTCGTATTTCTTCTTGGCCAGGATCTGTAGAGAGTACGGATTGATGTCCGCATGGATGCTGGACATTGCCCCCAGGCGGACGAAGCTGATTTCCTTTCGACTGCCTGTCGTCAAATAGAGTTCCCACCATTAAATTTTATCACATGAAGGATCAACAAACAACTAAAGTCTTGTAGTAAGCCAATATAATATCTGTGATGCTCTAAAAGTAATTTAATCTATCGGAAATTAAATACACCAATTATTAATGCAATTTAAATGTAATATAATCTACCGGTAATCAATCTACCACTGATCAAATCTAGCAGTAATGAAATATAACAGCAAAATAATCTAACAGTAAACTAATCTATCAACAATCTAATATACCAGTCATATACTGGTATATTAGATCCAGTCTAACAATAAGAAATTGGTATATTAGACTGGAATATTAGATCCAGTCTAAAACATTGAATCCAACAGTAATAATTGTGAACAGCCTGATCAACTTTAAAACTCCAATCAACCTTAAAACTCTGATCAACCTTTGTCCAGAAAGTCCCTACCTCATTTACACAGTGAAGGGCCGCTATATAAATGCTCTTATCACACTCCGTTATCTGCACACTGGCTCAATTTCTGAATGCTCCGGAAAGAATCTGGATGGTTGGAAAGTCCAAACACAGTTGATGTAACTTTAGAATTATCCATAAAGATGTTGTTGTGAGTGATATGTGATGTTATCCACATCAAGATTAAATGTTACCTGGCTTCTTCAGACGATTGGAAGCAATCAATCTACGACACAGTTCGTCTATTCCAGCGTTAGATGGAGCACAGAGCAGAATGTGGAAGTTCCCATTCTGGATAAGAGAATAACAGCCAACAGTTCTATCGGAGATCAAGCGCAACCAGTCAACCAATAATTCAATCACAAATAGAAACAAAGCATCAACTGATAACAGTTCAATCACAAATCAGAAACCAAGATTCAATCCCCAACGCTGCATATGTCAATCACAAATGGAAACCACCTGTCAATCAAAAACACATTGCTAATAAACCAGAAATCATCAATATCACTGACTTGGCCACTGTATTAACAGAGCACTTACATCACAAACCCATCAATCACTCAATATAACTGACCTACTCATCACCCAACAAAGCAATACTAGATCAATCATAAGGCAATTAGCAATGCAGAATATTAGACACATTTAAACTATAAGAACACACAGAAATAAATCAATTAAAATGGCTAATAAGCTTCAACTGCAAGTATCTCCACATGCAACCAACTTTCTCCCTCTTGTCAGACTTTATTTTATTTGTAAGCTTTTGAGATTTTGCTAAACAACTTAACTGACTGATCATGATTGGTATAATATGTCCATTGAAATGGACACAATTTGAGTTGCAAATTTGGTGACATAAATGGCAAACCCTTCGTTTCTTAACACATTAACGACCAGCATTATTGCTTATGCCTTACCGTTTTACTAGGCGCTGGTCGTTAAAGGGTTAATAAAGGGTTAACCCTTTGATCTCAACACATTTGGCAGATCTGGAAATGTGAATCATAGCTAAATGGTGATCAATAAATATTTCTCTGTCTCTCTCTCTCTTTCTCTCTCCATTTTGGAACCCTTTGGCTTATCAAACTTTTCCCAAAACAAGTACCTCTTTTGTGTATCTCTTTAGGAAGCACTGTCCAATTTTGCAATAAAAGACACATCATGAATAATGAGTGATCACCAGATTTCTGCTGATGAGCAAACAGTTATACCTGAGCAAGAAGATGTTCTACCAATCCAATGACAGTGTGAGACTTTCCTGTGCCCGGCGGACCTTGGAGAAGGCAGATCTTGGGAGGAAAGTACGGATCAAGAACGGCCTTTGCGATCTTGGATATCGCATCTCTCTGAGAAGGATTGAAACGTTCCTGAAAATTCAAACATTCATTGAAGTCTTCTTGCGGTCAATTATCAGAGGGAACATTGTAAGCTCTCAGAGCCCCAAGCGACAACACATTTTGGAGCATCCGATGACAGATGGAGGTTTTTGAGATAACATAACACCCAAAAATGCAAATCTATGTTAATAATGAATGCATTTCTGGCAACTGTTTAAAATAGTATCTATTACTTATCAAAGACCTGAATCTTAGAATTCAACAAGTACCTAATTAGTTAACTGTTCAACCAAATCAAAAAAAGTTGGGCAAAAACTACAAAAAAGTAGGGACGGGAAGAATTTTTTCGCATGCCAACTAGTGACACTTGGTGCACCTCTAGTGACAATACGTGTACCACCATTTGCAAACCATGGCTCTATAGAAGCCTCTCTAGTTTAAGGATCAGTGGGGTGAACCGCTCAAACAGGGCACCTCTTCCACCTTCCAATGGTAAAATATTCTGAGTTCTTGCCTTCAGCTGGTTCACGCCAATTTCCACGTTATGGTGGAAGACTTCCCACTGAGACGGTCGCAATATCTCTGCCGCTAGCGTACTCCGAGGCAGGTTGGCTAGACCGGAGAATTGTCGAAGAATGGATAGGATCGATGTTACTGGCTGCAACACAGCACATGTATGCTTCAAGAAATTATGGCAAGTAACAGTCTACGACAGCAAGTAAATGATGGAAAGTAATAGTCTACGATGGCAAGTTCATGGTGGCAAGAAACAGTCTATGATGGCAAGTACACAATGGCAGCTGTCTATGTACAACTCATTAATTTTAACTCCTTCAGTACCTTCATGACCCTCTTAGAATGGCTATATCTACTGTCTGACCTCTGACGACCAGAGGGCCGTATCGAGGAGAGTAAAGGCTCGAGTCTCTACTTCAATAGGCAAGTAAAACTGCCCAGCACCACCCATGTTGTGTTGTACAGGCAGGTTAGGGTGGGTGGTCAGCCCTCTCCCTTGTCGCCTCATCTTCCCACTGACAGTGTAAGGTCACAGAGTTGGGAAGGTGTGCAGGTGGAGCAAAAATCTCATAAAAAATTTCTATTGTGGCCGGGATTTGAACCCAATACCTCTTGATTGACCGCCTAGAATGCTAACCACTATGCTACCGAGCATCACCTGAATTTGCTGCAGAATAGAAATGAAATACTGTTCTGCGAAAACAATAATAGTCATCTCGTGTCTTACCTCTACGCTGATGAATTCCGAATTGTCGATCCCTTGCTTGCGATAGGCCAACTCAATGATGTAGGTGATTATGAAACATCGCTCTCCGATCGACTTCTTTAGCTCCTCTACAAAAGAGACGGATCATAAAGTGGACAAGCAGATTGGACGATGCAAAAAAATCAGTCGATCAATGTCAACTTAATAGAACACCCCTTTAAGATATCTATTCAGAGGCGCTAACAATTCGCATCATAACACATGATGATTTTATTTTATCACAAATACAACGGTGGCACACTGCAACCCAGCAACAAATAGTCCTATTGTAAAACAATATCACCATCACCAATATAGGAATCTTTTGGTTGGTTCTACACTTGTGCGTGGGCCAACCACAGGTGACTCTTTCAGCCAACTATGTGCTGTTTTGCTAAATTATGTATTTTATTCGTATAAAATTACATTTAACATCATTTAGGCCAGCGCAGAGCGCTTCTGAGTAGGTATCGTGAAGGGGTGCTATATAAATGCTTCATTCTTACAATCATTACCATGATTGAAAGAATGAAGATTTACAAATAGCAAGTCAAAACAGTTAACAAAACACTGCAATAGCAAATTATTTCTTATTCCTCACCGATTTTTGGATTCAAAGGTTCCTGTGTCCTTCCCGGGACGTGTCTGTTGACTTTGCTTATAATGCCAAAAACCGGTTTGTTGACAGTCAGACTGGGGTTGGGCTGTTGGCCATTCGGGGAAACTGGCATGGCACGAAGGTTTAGGATGACCAGATCGCTTTCCCTTAGACATCGCCCTGCTGCGTTCTCCTGCTGGGTCACGACCCCTGAATGATAACAACATCCAGCAGTCAATTAATAATAATAATAATAATAATCATAATAGAAGATAAAAAAAAGTAATAAACGAAATAGCAATAATAATAATAGCAATAATAATAATAGCAATAATAATAATAGCAATAATAATAATAGCAATAATAATAATAGTAATAAAAGAATATTAGTAGTAGCAAAAGTAGTAACAACAATAGTAATAATAATAAGAGCAATAATAATAATAATAATAATAGTAATAATAATGGCAATTCAATTCCAAAGGTCAAAGCTTCATTTCAGAAATGGGACACAAACTGAGCGCCGTCACTGGGGAGCAGAGGGAGACAACTTTCCTCTACAGCGCATCTCGATAACTATTCAACGCTACAACGCAGTTGCTTTCAAGGGAACTTTCGCTGCTCAGGAGTCCAACGAGCAGGGTTACTTTGGACAACATCGCCATTAATTTTCACTTGAAATTGATAAAACCGTTATAATAATAATAATAATTATCATATAATAATAATAATAACAATGGCAATAATACTAGTAATAATAATAGTAATACTAGAAATTATAGTAGTAATAATAGTAATAATTACAATAATAATAATAATAATAACAGCAATACTAGTAATAATAATAACCGCAATAATAATAATATTAATAGTAGTAGCAGTAGTAAATAAAATAATAGTTAATCACATTATTATCACAATAATTACACATTTAAATAAACACCAGTATCTAAATGACCAATATAATCAATTGATGGCAATTCACTATTTTAGTAATTTTTATAGCTCCTATCTTTATTCTTTCCAATATTTCTTGTCATTGTCATCACCTTGACAATCATTTCAGCACCACATAATTGAGCATAAAAAGAAAGAGACACAACTGGTCAAACTGATTAGAAAACCATAAAGAAAAAAAAAGAAAAATGAAATAGTTGAGATCACATAAAATCTATTAATCAATAAATACTGAATGAATGCGATGATTTCGACCTAATCTCAAACAACCCAATGCTCACCTTGGCAGTGCAGAAACATGTGTTTCTGCTCCTTCTCTATTCGAAGATATGTCGCAATGACCTTGCTTGATCTCTGCCTATTAAGTCGCTGGCCCTCCTTCCAATCTTTTATCATCTGAAATCAGATTGTTCAAACAAGTAAACAATGTAATCGGACATTTATACAGCGCCCCTTAAAGATATCTACTCATAGGAGCTCTCTGCACTAGCCAAAATGATGTTAAATGTTGTAACAAACAAATATGTTACAGCAAAACAGTGCTCAGTCGGCTGAAAGAGTCACCAGTGGTTGGCCCATCATAATCCTTATAAGCACGAGACCATCAAATACACTTTAAATTTAAATAGTATTTCCAACTATAATGAGAGGAGACTCCTACTAAGGACTAAAATTGAGGGAAGAATGGAGGGGAAAAAACAGGAGGAAGACTGAGATTGATGAAAGAGGGTACGGCAGATTGAAGGCGAAATGCGATGAATGGCGACATTGGACAAACAAACCCTTGCTTGGGAAGACAGAGAAGAAGAGAAAAAGAAACCAATTATTAATCTATGGCTATTTAAGATGATGACGTCATGAATATAAACAAAGAGAAATGTCATGAGTCATTGGGAACAGATCTGTAATGAACAGGGCGAGGATGGAAACACTTCCATGGGGTGGGGTAAGAATCGAAAGAGTGTTTATTTCCTGCCAAGTCCGAGTTTGAAAAGTTGAATTACATTGAGCCAGAGCTGATTTTCAAATATTTAAAGAAATTCTCATTCTCTTGATTTTAGTTTGACAGTTTGTGCAATTTTATGAATTTTTGGGTTTTCCTTTAGTTTACACTAGGAAGTAGAAATTAGCAAGCAGAATTTATATTTTTAGTTAGGTCAATTGCCGTTTTGCAAATAAAATAATTCATTTCGTTTTCAAAACAGAAAATCGGAAATCCGATTTTTACTGAAACTCGAACCCATTGTTTGTCCGACTTCGAATTTATGCAGGGTACTATCGAACTCAACAGAGCTGATTTCCGAGCCGAGTTTTGGTTCATCCCTAATGGAGACACCCTTTGTTCCATGGTCAATTTCCCTCTTAATGCATTCCATCAGTGATGATCCCGCCTAGAAGCAGCTTACCGATTCCCACATCTCCAGAAGCATCAGAGGCTGGAGAATGTTGGCATAGTCTGCAAAGCTGTCATATGTGTCAAGTAGCGGATAGACCTTGTCATAATTGACGATTGGCGGAGGAAATTTTACAGTCTCTGAAAGAAACAATGTAATTGAACGTAATGTAATCATTTATATGCCACTCCTTCAAGATATGTTCTCGTGGAAAAAAACAAAGACAAAAACGGGCTTTTCGGGTCACTGGCCCACGTGCCTGGAACAGTTTCCCTGCATCCATTCAGGAAATCAAAACCCTGTCTGCATTCAAAAAACAGTCAACATTTCATTTTTTTAGGCAATGCTGAGCATTAGTTTTTTTACATTTGCGCTGACAGTGAGCAACCTAGAAGTAGCTTGCTACTGACAGTGCCTTAGATATTGTCATATTTATAATTACAATCTGCTCAGAGGCATTCTATGCACTAGACTGTATGATGTTAAATGTCATTATTAGCGAATAATGTTACAACAGTTAGCAAAACCGTGCACAGCAGGTTGAAAGAGTCGCCATTGGTTGGCCCATGCATGAGCGTGGAACCAACCAACGGATTCCCGTCGACAGCCGACAGATGGCATGGATGTTCAGATTATTCTACAGTCATTGTAACTTGTACAATGAAAAAGACAAACAGTGAAGGTATATCAGTAAAGAAATTTATTATTATTATATAGCACCCCTTCACAGGAGCATTGGCATGGATGAATGGAAGGAACGATGGTGGGTGTATGGACAGACAAATTTATGGGTAGATAATGCTTCCTCTCTTCACAGATACTGCATGATCTTCATAACAATGGTGAATGGATGGAGGGACAGAAAATTAAAGAATATTGACGAGTGGAAGGATGAATAAATAATTGGATAAGTTAGAAAAATCTAATCAAAGAAGATGATAGATGGTTAGAAGGAATGACAAGATCGAGGGAAGGAATGGATGAATAAATGAATGGAAACGTAACTACATGAATGAAATAATGAATGAATGACCGAATGAAAAATGGATGAACACAATTTAAGACTGACTGACCACATTCCTTCATCCAAGCCGGGTTCCAGAAAAGGATAGTTGAGGTGAAAACATCCTTAGACAGAACGGCAGTCATGTCAATCTTTGCTCTTGGAAGATCTGTCAGTTTTCGGCCTACAACATGTTCTAAAATGTTTACACTTTCAGCCAGCCAGTCATTAATTAATTCAGTCAGTCAGCCAACCAGCAACCGCCCACGTCAATCAGCCGTTAACGCAATCAGTCTGCCAATAAATCAGTAACTATATCATCCTGCCAGCTAGTCAGTCATTAAATCGATCAGCACAAGATCAGAATCTTCATAACAAAAATGTCGTAACAAGCCTCACGCATACTAACTCTCTCTTTCCGGTTGCCTATTGGAATGGACGACATCCGGCTGGACCTTCCGCCTCGGAGCAGCCTCGGACAGCAGCGGAGACGGCATGGGTCCTGTCTTGCGGATGGAATCGTTCACGATCTGGCTCAGTGTGATGCTCTCCATCTCCCGACCCAACGCCGGTGCGGTCGTCCGAACCACTTCTCTGGCTCCCCGCCTTGGATCTCGCTCGGTAAGCGGCCGGATGACGGCCGTGGGCACGGCGGGTTCGACGAACCCGGAACGGAACAGGCCCTCCAGGTCTGGTCGGGGAGCCTGCATTGCATCCGTCATATTTCCACCCAGGTTCTCCACTGATTTGTTCGTGGTTTCTAAGTGGTTTTCTACCAGGTCGTTGACTGGTGGTGATACCATGACAGGCTGGTTTATAGACGGTATCTTTCTGGCAATTTGTTTCTGGTCGAATAGAAGTTTATCTCTGATTTTTGACTGATTTTCTGCAGTTGTCCTGGTTCTATCAGGCGGTTGCATGATGTGCTTGTCGGTACCTGATAACGGTTGTCCTAGTTGCACCTTAGAAGTCGGATCCGTCGCGACAGTACCAGTTGTATCGGCAACAACACTGCTGCGTTGTTCCGTTGACGTTGCAGTCCTGTCTACCCGTTGCATGACATGTCGATCGCCGTTCAACAACCCTTGTCCTAGAAGTCGAACATCAGAAGTCTGTCCTCCTATGTCAGAAGAAGTTGCATCAAAAGCAGTGTCACGCGGTTTATCCGGCAAGGCGTAGGTTTCCTCGAGTTCCGTGGTGCCAACTAGATCATCTCCCAGTTTTTCTCTCTCCAACATGGAGGACTTCTCAACATCTGCTGATACAGAGGACTTCCGATCAGCCATCCTTGAATTATCTGATCGTGACCTTCGGACCGCAGCATCGTCGTATGAAACGCGATAATTCCTCGACTCGCGTTTCTCCGATTCTTTCGCTCGATCGCGACGATCAGAGGAAGCTCCAGAACTTTTCGCGTTGCCTTTTGAAGTCGGCGTTTTGTGGTTCGATCTTGTGTGATTTAACCTTTCTGAGTTAAGAACTGAAGTGGAAATGGATTTTATATGCTGCGGCTCATCCTTTTTACTCTTTGACGGTAAATTGCACAAAACATCGAGCGACTTTAGAAGTCCACTCGACGACTGGGCCTTTGATGCGACAGAGGAAGACGACTTGGACGTATACGGCAATGACTTTGACACAACATGCGATGAAGACTTTGAAGTGCTAGATCCGGAAGGCTTTGGGGCGACAGACGAAGACTTTAGGGGTGCTGCCGTGCCGGAATGGTTTGGGACACATTTTGATAAACTGGACACGATGGTTGCGATCGATTTAGAAGAGGAAGACTTCGACGAAACCGAAAAAGGTGACTGTTGCGGACTTTTGGCAGAGTTTCGAGTAACAGATAAAGTTTTCCTAACGTCGACACCTGCTCGCAAACCGACGAGATCGGACTTCCTTTCCAAGACGGTGCCATCGAGGTTTCGTTTTGACAAATCTGATTGATTCGATGTTTTCTCTTTAGAGGAATCTCTCCTACGAGCTGTAGCAACCTTTGTCTGTTTTACTGCAAGCGCATCCTTGGAATCTGGTTCTGGCGCTACAGGAGAACGGACATCAAAAGCCTTGGTACCAACGCATTCGGCAACAGGCGTGTTTGGTGCCAACACTGCAGTTGGAGTTACCTTTGCTACCTGAAAGGAGAGACGAGGTATTTTAAACTCCGTGCCTTTCTCCCGCGAACGAACGCCACTACTCGTTGAGCGTTTGAAAGATCTTTCGGAAATCCTATCGGGAATTTTCGAATGTTTTCTTGAAGCACGATCGTGAGTGTCGCTGGTGGTAACCACTGTTCCAGGTCTATTGGCGTTGTTCTTCTTGAATCCAGCTGACACGGAATCGCTGTCGACTGGACCAAGGATGGAATCGAGTACTGAAATGGGAACTTCTGCTGCAGAGCCCTGTTTCTCGTCCCACGTGGTGGGTCGAGGAACCGAGCCCATGCTCGACTTTTCCGGCGACGTGAAAATCGCCGGGACGGTTTTCCGGCGAACGCTTATCTTTCCAGGGGCTTTCTCCCTGCGGCATGAAGTTTTTACGTCAGTAGTTCGGTCTTTGTTCTCTGGATAAAAAACATTTTTCATATTCATGTTTCATCTGGTATACATAGAATTAGTTTATCAGGCAAAACAAACATATACAATAATAAGTATTGGATAGTAACAAAAAAAACAAAGTATGTTGGTAGGGTAAAAAGTAGGGCATAACCAAGTAAACAATTTCCACCGAGTACCGAATCCGAGTATTAGGATGCTCTATTTGTCGGATCCGGGTACGAACCGAATAGTAGTGGCAATTCTGGCCCAGTGAGTACCATATGCACGCAAAGCTTAAAATATTTGACTTTCGTCAATTTCACCGTATGGTGTGATGAAAAATTAGCAACGCAAATGTTTGTGCCTGTAGTAATTACTCATACAGCTATAAATGTTTAATTTTTGTTTTTAGATTGTAAAATGTTTATGAAACAATTATTGAATTTAAAAATTTATTTTTAACTATTTGTGTGTGTAATATTTGCGAGGTGAATACTTCCGAGTAGTCCCAAAAACCGGAATATTCGGCTGAGACGAATGTCCGAAGCGATTTCCGGTTAAGCCCTAATAAAAAGCAGAGTATATTGGCAGGGTAAAGAGCAAAGCATGTTGGTGGGGTAAAGAGCAGAGTATATTGGTAAGGTAAAGAGTGAAGAAGGTTGGTGGATTACAGAGTAGAGTATGCTGGTAGGGTAAAGAGCAGAGTGCCCTAGAAAGCTTCAAACAGATACACAAAAACAAAATTTCTCACCTTTTTCGACTTGTTTTGGCCTCTCCTGCATCACGTTCTTTGCATTCTTTATGCTCCGATCAATCTTGGAGCCCTTCTCGCAGCTCCTAATATCCGAACTCGCCCTCAGCGTCTTCTTCTTGAGCAACACGTGACCCTCCCGCAGCTGTGCGATCTTCAGTCCCTGATCTTCGGACATTGAACGCTTCTTCCGTTTTTCCGGAACCGCACTTGACCTCACCTTCCTTTTCTGATCCGGGGTGCGTCGTTTCCTCGCCAACCCGCCGACCGGGTGAACTCGGGGCTTCTCGGGGGACGTTTTCGACAGCCACTGGTCACCCTCGGTGAATTTATAATACTTCAGAACAAGCTCAGACTTCTCTAGTTCATCACATTTCAAGTAGTTAACTTTCGTCACCTTGGTTTCATCGTCTTTTAGATGGATCCGGAAATTTTCATCTTCCTCCTCTGCATCTGACTCGAGTTCTCCCGGGAAATCAGTCTGTTTTTCCGACTTGATGACACGACCCTCGCAAAGGTCGTGGCCGCTTGTCTCCACTGGCACTTGAGCGGGTTCTTCGTCAACCTCCACTTCCAAGATCTCCGGCGGATCGCGGATCTTCACATCCTTTGGCAACAATAGGCAACCTCTGCTCGTATCAAACCTCGGCAGTGCAGTCTCGCCTTCGTCGCTTTCTACATCAAACTCGGACGTCTTCTCCGGGCTTCTGTTCGGCATGGCTAACGTCCAAACAGGAATTGGATGGACCTCCCTGTATCTCTTCAGACCCTGCTGAACCTTCTGTTTATCGATGAGCTCTCCGATCGAGATATCGTCCTCCTCCGCGTCCGAAGTATGTCCCCGTATGGACCCGGAATCTTCAGCAGTTTTCGGAGTCCCGATAGAAGCAAACTGATGGATTTTGGCTTGACTGGAATCCTGAATAGTTGAATGTTGGTAGGGCAAAGAACAGAGAATTTTGATAGGAACAGCCACCTCCTGAACCGGCGATTTTACCACAGAACGGCAATGCCGACTTTCAAGAACGTCCTCCTCCTTGATGAAAGTGATTTGACGACACTCTTGCATGTATGCAACATCCTCTGGATCAACTTCAACATTCCCAAACGATTTTACATCCGTAAACTCAGAACTACGTTTTAACGCAGAACCACGAGTCTCACTTTCACAAATGTCCTTCTCTTTAACGACAGAACTCAGTTGAAACTGAGGCACATCCTCCACTTCGACCTCAACCTCCCCATATGATTTAGCATCATCCACCAACCCCGGCAGCATTTTCCCGTGCTCCGATCTCCCGCCACCCTCTTCGTTCCAATCCTCGACCGTCGGCTCGACTCTGATCACATTCTCTGCAATCGGCTCGACTTTAATGACATTGTCATCCAACGGCACGACAAAACACGACTCGTCCATCATGAGCATAGTCGCGTCAATGTCATCATCGTCGTCATTCCAACCGTCATCGACGGTCTCGTCATCGCTGTCGCGCACCGCCATTGGATTCATGCTTGCCTGCGTCAGATTGGCAAATAGCTCATCATCAGAATCGGAGAGGATTATGCAGTCATCCAGCTGCGAGTAAAGATTCACAGGTGGCAGCTCCGTTGATCTTGCGTCGCCACTCAATTCGCACTGGCACCCCACCTCGATCTTATTGCTCGGCGGGTTCTGTGGGACTTTCGTCGGATTGTCATGAACCACGACATCAAATGGCTTCTTAAATTCGATTGGGTCGTTCGATCGTAACGCCTTTGCGACTGCCTCGTCGCACTGCGTCATGGCGTAATCGTCGAAGAGGTCGTCGTCGGAGAACATGTCGGGATTGACTTGAGCCGACAAACGCTGGATGCTGACGTGAATGCCAGACTGACGATGATCGCCCATCGTCCAAGTCACAGGCGTCACAGGCTCAACAGGCGATTGACTGACGCCCTGATCCGCCGGATTCCCCAGAACGGACTGGCTCTCAGAGTCCGACCGGTCCCACGAAATGGACCAGCGCCGAGACCGGATTCCCAGAGTGGCGTCCAATGGCCTATGCTCGATCGTAGGCTGTTGATCTCCGCTCGATCTTGCCTCCAAGACCTGCTGCCCTCTATCCGGTAAACTTCTCGCGTGGCAGCTGCAGCCGACGTCTCCACAACTGCCGAAAGTGTCGTTCAGGACAACCCTGCACTCCGAGGTAGCGCCGGAAGATGGTTGCAGGGAGGGAACTTGGACGCAGTTGGTCCTCGTCGCAGCAGCTTGTGACGTTAGCGACGACAGTGGGGCTATGTTCAAACTGAAGCTTCGACAGGACGTGTGTGATTGGTTGTCACAGTCCGCGACTATCACAGGTATCTTGAATGACGATTGCGCACCTGTTTCGGGCGTCATGAAAACGCCACTCTGAGGACCCATTGGATCTCTGATCTGCTGGAACCCAGAGGAAACAGGTGTTCGAACGTCGGAACTGCTCGATTTTAAACACGGAATTATTTCTGGCGCCCTCCTCAAGATCGGAGACTCTGATTCTGATAAAGAGCTTTCAACTCCTGAAGTCGTACGATCCCAATCACGGTGATCACAGTCTCCATCAGTCGCCGTCCTACCATTAAGTGAACCCGCAAACAGAGTCGAGACTTTCTTCGCAAGTCTCGGGTCGAGCTGTGACGGCGCAATTTCATCGTCTGACGAGATGATGTCAGGAGTTTCAGACTTTTTCTGCTCGTGGAAATTCCGTTGGGGGGCAACCATCTGGGACGAAGTCCAGATGTAGGAATCCTCGGAATCATCCGACGATAATACCTCCACCGGTTCCAGAAGCTGAGAGGGCCTGCGACAGGTATTGAAGACAGGAGAGGTGATGTCAAACTCAATATGAAGGTCGGATCCCTGTTCGGGGGATTTGCAGATGTTGTCGGTTTTTAAAAAGAAGTGGAAAGGGGAATGGCGTGCGGGTTCAGGGTAGGGATTTTTCCGCCGGTCTGGACACTCCAGGTTGTCCTGGGATATCGCGGAGAAGCCAGAGTTGGTGTTTTTGACTAGACGACCCTGCTGTGTGCCGGGGAACTGCTGCGGTTCTGAATCCGTGGAGAAGTCGATGTAGGGCCGTTTTCGAGAAGCAAACGAGGGGTCCTGGTCGGAGAGTCGTCCTCTCTTTCTGCTTTCGATGGCACCTTGGGCGATGTCGTGAAAGACTGTCCTGGTATTTTGCACCTGGGTGCTATCACAGTTCTCTGCTGTTAAAGATGACTTGCTGACATCTGCTGGTAAAAATTAAAACAACCAGCAAATCCGATTAAATGAGTACATATTTCTAAACTGAAATATCTCTTTTTAAATTTTTATTTGCTATTTTATTTATTTATTTCTAAATTCTGTTTGGAGGATTTATACAGTGCCCCTTCAAGACATCTACTCAGAAGCGCTTAAAACCCAACCTGACTAAACAGGACAGTCTTAAGTTTAGCTAATAATTTAGAGTGCAAACAGAAGTCTGACAAAAGGAAGGAAATGCTATAATTCAAGAATCACAAGAAGAAAAGAAGATCATCTAGTAAGTGATACATTTTGAAAGGCCACGTCACACAGAATTATTGGAAGATTCCAGGTATGCTGATCACAATAAGGGATTGTGCGGCTGAGACTCCACAGCAGAGCAGAGGAGGAAAAGATTTGCATTATAAGGTGACTACTTGTGGAGTCAAATGGGTTCATTGGCTTAAAGATTAATGCAGACAAATTGTAGATGAATCAGAAAAAGTAAGAAAATGAATAAACTAGAACTGTCAAAAATATTCAGAATGTATTATATAAAATAATGCTTAACTGCATAGTTTCCTTTACTCATAGAGCCACTATAAATTTCTTTAACGCCCCTTCAGATACCTACTCAGAGGTGCTCTCTACGCTGGCCTATATGACATGACGTCAACTGTCATTTCATACATATAATTTACATAAGTTAGCAAAACTATGCACAACAAGCTAAAAGAGTCGCCAGTGGTGGGTTCACAGACAAACGTGAAACCTACCAAAGAATTCCCATTGACAGCTGACAGATGGAATGAATGTTAAGAGTTTCTGGGCCAAGTTGCGTCAAAAGGCCATGAAAATGGTAAAAGTGGCAACTGTAGAAATCAATTGGACCAATATTTTTTATCTGGCCCATTACCAGCTTTGCATATGCATATTAAACATACTGATTTTGCCAATAAAATGGCCACATAAAAGCAAGCAAGAAATGCACCATGAAAAACATTCGGCCGAAACCAGCCAGGAGTGCAGTAGGGTCGGTCTGGCCAGCTGTCATCTTCCTCATCTGATGAAATTGTCTGAACATCGTCCATCTTCAAAAAGTCATCGAATTTGTTACCGCGCTTTCTTCAAAGGTCGTCAGTTTGAGCTTAAAGAAAATATGCAAAACTATTACAGTGCTAATCACAAATAAGTTAATTATTCATATTCTGTTGTTTGATGAGAAACAATATATTGTATCTCTAATCTATGATAGATGATGGTTATTCCAGGTAGATAGACCCACAACAGCAAATGCCTGGTGTTGAGCCAAGGCAGCCTTAGTCCAAAGAACAAAATCATCATTGGTTAAGCATATCAATGATTAGGGGAAATGATTATGGTTCGATAATCTTCTGAAACGGCTGATTGTCGTTGCCATGCGTGTAAGCAATGTAACCACTCAAAAAAGATAAGCAGTCCCTAAACCTAGCCCTTGGGCAACCATGTGTAAGCATTGTCAGCAACTCCATATTTCTCTGCCTCGGCAGATGTATTAATCTTCACACCAATAAAATTATTTTGATAAATAACATAGTGCTATCCTGTTACTTAGTTACTTATGCAGTTAACGATGCCAGTATTCTATATATTTCTATGCAGCCTGTGATGGCCTGCAACTGCAATAATGGCAATCGGGTATTTTTGAGGATCACCGTAAACTTTAGTCTATTTTTTCATGTCATTGAAATTGCTTCTCACGTTTCCATTTTTTTAGTCCCTTCTAATCCCGGAAAAATGTAGTTTCTCTGATCCAGTATGTATACATTACTTGTATCAACATCCGTTCTAAAAGGTTAATGAATCACGATGACACCATGACGCGCTTTCTAAATACTGTTACTCATTGCTGTGCATAAATATATAAGTAACTATGTTCATTTATGCAATAGTTATTAGTTTAATAATTTCTGCTTATTGAAGCACGTTATCATCGACCCGCGCTCAAGAGCAAATTTAAAGACACCAACGATACACACATCGATATAAAACGTTACTCACCCCATGACGTACAAATGCTTACATAAAATAATCCTAACCGGTAAATGATTAAAAATATATATATTATTACATATTTTTACAAAGGAAGTTAAGTTTTGATTTCGGAAGAGAATTCTAAAATGTTCCACTTTCTGAAGCCCAGTTACGAAGTAACACACTGCAAGAAGATACACAAGTCGTATTGCGTCATCATGTGGTTGCAGAATCTGGTCATTTAAATTGTGCACCGCGAGATTCGGAGACTGTCCATTGCTCATATTTTCAAGAAGTTATATTAAGCCCTAAAGAAATTATTCTGAGAGCCTATAGGCCCATTTTAATTTTGTACCAATGTTATCTGTTAACACCGTTAATTCTGCGAAGTCTTAACGGAGTCTGGGAGACAAAATAACACTAAAAGAAGCTCCAACTTTTATACGTACTCTGTGTTATCATAAGTGCCCCTCTGGTGCTCCCTACTAAGCTGTCAACGGGTACCCGAAGCCGACTACCTGGGTAATGAAATCGGGTTTCGGATACCCGAAATTCCGTAAAAATGCGCGATTTTACCCGAACATATGCGGGAAATATATCGTTAGTCATATTGGCCGACTGCCCGAGCAATAAAATCTATTCTCGGGTGCCCGACATTCCGCAAAAATGCGCAATTTTTTACATTTCCTAACAAAATATCCGCGCGGTCGGGTACTCGAGTACGCGCGGATCGACGGGTACCCGGGTCGTCATTTCAACATTTTTTGGCAGCCTTACTCTCTACCTTGCTCTTTAATCGTAATCATGGACCTATATACCTTGGATCATAGTCGGTGGTCATAGAATTTGACCAACGCTGCAAAGCATGCAATAATATTTGATTCACGCAATACGTAGCCTATACGGTCTTCATTCAGAATGCTGGGAAAACAATCGCTGCAATAAAAACGCCATCGCTGACTTTCTAAAGTCTGACCCTCAGTCAGCACGACAGCACGAGATCTGAAGGCCAGCAGTTTATAGAGCAGAACACCATAAATATCCATAAAAGACAGGCCAAACGAACTTCAACCTCCTACCATTACAGCAGAAATTGAGCAAGGCATGTTCTGGATTCACGGTTGCAAGATTACAATTGCCAGTTTTGCCACACATCTTCAAGTTAGAAGTCATCTATTTATAAGTATGTAGCGTATATGGAGGGTGATTAACCCATGTACACATTCTCGCGTAGGGTGTGGGATAAACTGCTAATGTACGCGTGCAGTATTATAAGAAACAAACCTTGAAATAATTTTCTATAATTGACCGTATACTAGACTGAACAGCTAGCTACCAGACTATTAGGATACTACCAAGTACAGTGGAACTGTGGGAAAGGTTAAAGTTGAAGTTTAACAAGAACAATAAAAAAAAACATTCTCTGCTATATTGGCGAGCCCACGAATGCTTGAGCACCACAGCTCAAACACACAGGGAGTGCTGGGCTACCCATAGATAGACACCTCTGCACACAACATAGGTGTTTAGCAACGTCTATTCGGAGAGGCATGTAAGGTCATGTTCGGCTCAGGGTCAAGATTAAGCGGTTGTGCGGTCAGAAGGTATTTGAAGTTTCAACTGTTTCAGCAACATTGAACATACAAATAAAACAGTCTACCTAGCCATGTGTTAACCATAACCATGTGTTTTTATTGTACCAAACATAAACATAAACAATTATCATTTTAGAACAGAAGAACAAAATTGGAAGGGTACAATCGGGATACAATATAAACCCTAAAGGGACAAACTGGTCCCGCTAGCAGGGCCACCCTTACTAAAAGTTCACGGCAGCAGGTTAAATAAACATAAGATAACATAAAGTAAACTAACTTAACTAGTTAACTAAAAGAACAAGAGTGACACACAGAGAGTGCAGAAAATGTTATCACACAAAATTAGAAAACAGGTAATCTTTAAGTTAAGATTTGAAGAGATAGTAGCTGCTAACACCACGTATTTCAGCAGGGGTTTGATTCCAGGCAATTGGGCCAGCACATTTGATGGAAAATTTTCTTGCATTGGTCCTACCAAAAACAGGTCTATAATTTTGAGAGGAGCGTAGGCTGTAAGGATTAACAGTGGAAGTAAGGGTAAAGTAGTTCCTAAAAACAGGGGGCAACTGATTGTTGGTGTATCTATACATGAACGCGTTTAATTGCAGAAGTGTTATTTGGTCAAGCCTAGGTATTAGAAGCTGACTGAAAATGTGGTCTATGTTGAGGAGGTAGGACAGGCCAGTGATCATGCGCATTGCCTTCCTTTGCAGAGTGTGTAGTCTATTTAGTCTAGATTGGTAGTTAGATGCCCAAATTAGATTGCAGTATGTTAAGTATGGATGAATCATAGTGAAGTATAAGTTAGTTTGGATGTTTGCAGGTAACAAATAGGCAATTCTTGACAAGATTCCTAATTTTTTGCTACTTTTAGTGAAATATTCACAATATGGTCATTCCATCTGAGAGATTGATCAATATATATACCAAGAAATTTAGCAGATTTAACTTTGGGTATGGGGATGTTGTTAATAAGCAAATCTTCAGTTATATTGGGTAAATGTCTACGATGTGAGCAAAGGAGTATATAGTTGGTTTTAGAAATATTTAGTGATAACTTATTCGAAATAAACCAGTCATTCACATGGGACAATTCTTGATTCATGAGCTGGAATAATTTTTCATAAGATTCATGTGAAGCAAAAATATTGGTGTCATCTGCAAAGAGGAAGAAATTTAGTAAGGAAGAGGCATTGGGCAGGTCATTTATGAAAAGGAGGAGTAACAAGGGGCCAAGGATTGACCCCTGTGGGACTCCAAACCTAACAAGTTTTAACATGGACAAGAAACCATTACATTCCACTCCACGCACGCCCAAGTTTTCAAGTTTAAGTAAAAGCAATCAATGATCCACCGTATCAAAAGCTTTACTAATATCGATAAAGACACCCAGTGAATATTCATTTCTATCAAAAGCAGCAGAAATATTGTCATGCAAATTAATTAAGGACATACAAGTTGAGCGACCCGGCTGGAACCCATGTTGGAGAGGGAAAAGTATGCTTTGTTTCCTGTTTCCTAAAGCCGTGTGTACATCACCTTCTCTAGGAGCTTGGAGAAATAAGGTAGTATGGAAATGGGCCTATAATTTCTAATATCATCTTTATCACCTTGTTTATGTATGGACATTACTCTAGCAGTTTTGAGAGCCACAGGAATAGTGCCTGTTGCTAGGCTACAATTTATTATGGAGGTAAAAGGAGCTACAACAAGGTCAAGAATAGGAGTTATTAAACTGGGATTTGGTCATCAATACCGGCGCTGTGACTGGGTTTCAGGGAGTGGCTTAGTAAGAGAACCTCTTCAGCAGTAGTTGGAAAAATGGGAAAGGAGTGCTAATAAGGCGGATTTAGAAAAGTAGTGATTGGCTTAGATGAGGCTGGTATTTTATCAACTATATCCTGCGCAATACCTGTAAAGAAATTGTCAAATCTTTCAGCAATCCAATTTCCATCAGTATAATCAACCCCGTTTTCAATAATACTTTTAATTAGTGAGTCAGTGGTTTTGGTTTTTAGAACTGCTTTAATGGTTTGCCATGTGTATTTTAAGTCATTGTTATATTTAATAAATTCTAGTTTATAGTAGTTTTTTCTGTTTTATTTCTTAGTGTCTTGAATTTATTTCTATAGGCAGTGTACTTACTTTTATTGGCAGGGGTGGGGTTCTTTACAAAGATAGAATGAAGTTTGGATTTAATTTTACAAGACTTCAATAGCCCAGAGGTCATCCATGGTTGCTTAAAAGACTTAGACGAAGTTACTTTCTTGTTTCTCAAAGGACCGTACCCAGCTATAATTGTGCCCTGTGCCTAGCTAATTGCGCCCTGTGCGTAGCATCAATCTGGCACCCCACATTTTGAAAATAGTGCATTTTATGGAATAATAAGTTATTTGATGACTGTATACCTGCATCAATATATGAGTATAAAAGCTTCTCTGTTGAAAAAAATCAGTTTAAAATGTACAATACACTACAGAAAATTTATAGCACGCTTTAACAAAACAATTCTCGCGTCTCGAACAATTCTCGCATCTTTTCGTCACATTCCCAGTCAACAGACGTGTCTTAAAATTCTGATTTAAATTGAGTAACTTGTCACATACTTGTATTAAATGCAGCCATCGCCCAATTTTCCGGTGTGGGGCCAGGGCCATTGGTCCCCAGTTTCAGCTACAAGGGCCACTAAATTCTCATCAGTCGGCCCCTTTGCTTCTTTTTTGACAAATCGGCCCAAAGCAGTAGCACTTCTACCGACAGAAGATCGTTTTTAAAGTAACTTGCCACCCGCCAGGGCCTTATCGAGGGGGGGGAGCCAGCGGGGCCTAGGCCCATGGTGCAATTGTGGAAAGGGCGCAAATTTCAGGATGGAATAACTTATTATTCGATAAAATGCACTATTTTCAAAATGTGGGGCGCCAGATTGATGCTACGCACAGGGCGCAATTAGCTAGGCACAGGGCACAATTATAGCTGGGTATGGTCCTGCCACCTGCTATAGAAACAGTCATAATAACACCTAAAAAGAAATTGGCTATAGCAGCTTAATCCGATGTGTAAAACAAGAAACAAGTGTTGTCTAAGGTCGCACGACTGTCACACCGCTCAGAGCAACTGTTGCCTCTTTACACTGTTGCACCAGTACAACCGTCTCTGGTGTTGCTATCCCGTTTTCTCTCACTGCATTTTACAATAAAATCCAACAATAATATCCTCATCTTAGCAAACATACACATGCAAATTACATAAGCATATGCATGAATAAACAAAATATGCAGATCTACACATAAATATATAATACATATATCTGCATATATTAAGGTCACATTAAGATTTGATGACTGTATAATAGTCTCAAGGTGGTCATATGGTCAAAATACAAGTCGCACCCAGGGGCAGTAATCTCGGGGGGGGGGGGTCGAGTTCCCCACCTTTTACAGAAATGGGACAATTTATGTGTGTCCCCCTCATATTTCCTACTCCTCTCATTCGGTGTCCCTCCACCTGTCAAGCGAGATCGACGCCTCTGGCAGCACCGTATATCCTCGAGTAATTTGCTTACCCTTTTGGTATGCTCTCATCGTTAGATTGCTAGGACTAAGTCGCCAATTGTAAATGCTGCCAGTCACGATTGCAACACATTGTCTCACAGTAACTGTTTAAAAAATTCTTCTGTAGAGTAACAACAGACTTACACACACAAGCAGACATAAAAGCACACATACACTCAGATGTATGCATACAAAACTAAAAATTCTATAAACTACTAATACTCATTATTTTACATTACACTGCGATATAAAAGTAATATGGTTGCTGCCTTGGATATCAAATTTAATTCGAAGTTAAAACACGATCTTGTTAAATGCGACTTCATCGTGGTGTCTTACTTGATATGGCTCCTATATGTTCGTTAAACAAGGACAGTCTGATGAGCATACTTACTCACTGATACACACACATGCATAAGTGTAGTTATATGCATTATAACAAATACACACACACACACATAATTTACATACCACCAAATCTCACACACATACATACTGCATATTTATATGCATTATTAGGTATGTACAAATACATACACACATAAATGCAAGCATACACAGCAATGCGTGCACACATACACACACATACCATAAATACACACAAACACACACACACACATTCATACAACAACAGCATCCTTTCGTGTCCATAGATTCCATCGCCATGGTAACAGTCCTCTGCAGCAGCCTCCGGACCTGCTACCGGACGCACAGGAAGCCACGGACGTCGACGAGAAACTTGTCAAAACTCTCCAGGAATCGGATGCGGTTCTGGCGGTTGACTTGCATCGGGAAGTCGGGAGGAGTCAGTCTGTTGAACGCACAGAGAAGTCGGTCGTAGTAAGGCGAAGCGGTGTGTCGACTGAGCAGATCGTTCACTAACTCACAGTATCGTTGCTGAAACAATCCAAGAATAATTTCCTCATCTATGCAAATATATATGTAAATTTTACATGCATGTGAATAAAAACACAAAATATGCATATTGTATAGCATTTTTAGATTTATATAGCACCACTCATTGCATGGAAACCCTGAGGAAAAATAAATGGAGAGAAGCCAGTCATTAGTTTAGTTCTTAATGATGGAGGAAGGTTATTCCAGGTAGATGAACCCCACAATATCAAACGCCCGGTGTTAAACGAGATGAAGTTGCTGATATCGTTTTCGCATAATAGTCTGAGAGATATCTCAAGGCACTGCCTCGCTGGGCTGTGGAAACCAGAAAATTATATAACCATATGCATATTTTAAGATCAATTAAGCATTGGCGACCACATAACACACAGAGATCATTTCCACTTTACGTATTATGCTCGTGCGTCAATTGCATATTGCAATCAAGTGAGAAGAACCTCCGAACATTAAATTGAATTATTACAGACTAAACACCTGAACAAATCTCACACTAATCCTTAAAATACCTGATGACAGCACATGAGCGCAAAGAGTGCATTGCTTGCATCCTCCATCAGTTCCACATCGAATGTCTCCACCAACAGAAGGTCAAACAGGACCTTCAGGAAATGATGTCCGAACCGGAAGACGCCGGAACCTTCCAGAGCAGCTTTCTCCTCGTACACATGCGAAGCGAGCGACGAGATCAGTTCCAGGCAGAGCCGAACTACGTCCACGCCGTGACCAACGATCGCGGACTCAACTCCGGAGGAAAGCTCCGCGAAGGCCTGGTCAGAGAGCCTGGACATCTGGGCCGCGTGGATTTCGGACATGTAGGAGAGGAGGCTGAGGTAAGCGGAACACAGCGCAGGAATCTGAAATCGAACAGTCTGAAGATTTATATTACAGTAACAATAACAATGAAAAATGAGTCTGGAAATAATACAACAGTCCCATAGGCAGTCATGGTTATGATGTGTCGGCGACTTCGTTTTCTTAGCCTCGGCATTCGAGGGAGGATGTCCAGTCCTCTCCGTCTCATCTTCCCACCAATTGTGTATGGTCGATGTACTACTCTGAGTTGGCTATTGGCTAGGGACCGGGCAGATCAGAATACTGGAATCAAATTTCTGCCCTGCCCTGGTGGGGCCTGAACCCTTGACCTCTCAATTGACTGTTCTGTGTATTAACCACTACACCATCAAACAATAGATAGACTGCTGCATTATAATTGATAAAAAAATAACCTTACAAAAAGTATATAACATATACCTTACCAATCAATCAATAAATCAATCGATCAATCAATTAATCATATAACCAGTTGAACCTTACCAATTAATCAATAAATCAGACAATCAAGCATACAATCTGTTTCATCATAGCAATCAATCAGTATTCATGCATCGCATAATCACAATCACGATCTATACTCGTTCCATGCGGTTATGTCGTCGTCGTCATGGAAACAAATATAAACAGAAATCAAGAAGCAAACTACACAAAGAAATCAAGCACAATAGTAAGCGACACGACTGCATACCTTAAGCAGTTCAGTGGTCATCAGAGGGATGAGAAGATTGAGGCCATAGAGAACCACATCAGCAACATCAAGCTCCGGACCACTCGCGGCACCTGCTTTGCCACTCTCTAATCTCACAAGAAAACACATCATAACATTGTGTTACCCAAAATTTCTCAATTATTTCTAACTTTATACTTCTCGTCCACTGTGGCCCATAACAAACTGAGCAACAATTGTGATGCTTGTACAATTGACAGACAATTAAGTATCTTTTAACTTCTGACTTAACTTAGTATAAATGATATTGATCGACTGAATGATTGAGGGATGAATTACGAACTGATGGACTGTGAAAGCCATGGGTCCAGTACCAATATTTACCTTCACAAACAGATGTGTTACCTCTAGCTTCATAAACAAGTGTGGTATCTTTACCGCCATAAAAAGATGTGTTATATTTACTTTCACAAAAAAATGTGTTATCGCGACCTTCAAAACAAGTGTGTTACCTTTCCCTTTATAAACAATTATGACACCCTTACCTTCATAAGAAGTGTGTTATCTTAACCTTCATAAACAGATATGTTACCTTTCCCTTCATAAACAACCATATTACCTTTACCTTAATAAACAAGTGTACTACCTTCACCTTCCTTGGCCGTTTACTTACCAGAGTCTGAGAAGTTGATGAAGTCTTTTGAGAGGATGTTCGTCAGCATCTGAATGAGGCTGAGCAGGTCTTTGAACTGGTCCTCCTCCGAATCTTTATTGACAGTCCTGCGACCTGAATTCAAACAACATCTTCACTCATTAATTTATTATTCAGTAAATTTATATAGCAAAGTAAAGTCTTTACTCTTTGGCCTCAGCTTGACTGGGAATTCCTCTGAGTGGTTCTCTTGCTAGAACAAGGTATAGAAAGCAGAACAAAAATATTCCAACGAGATAAATGTAGTGCGACCGGGAGCTCGCCAAGAAGGCGTTGCTCGATTGAAGAACGAGCCCCTTACCGCTTTGCCTACATTGTATTCAACGGGATTTAATTTGTATTCAACACTTTGCTGTTGGTCGATGACATCAGTTCAATGTGACTCAGATTTTATCGAATTGAATCATATCTAGACATAAGGGTCATATAATAATCATGCTGTGTCCAAATAAAATCTGACGCTATACAAATAAAAGCAGAAGTCCCTTGGAGCAAAGTAAACAAGCAATTGCCCACAAGGGTCTGGATATTGGTGTGCCCACATAAGATCGGACTGTAACCAATTGAGATGCCAATGAAACTGATAAGATACCTTGATTGTGTTTGGAGAAGGTCTGCATCATAAGCAGACAGACTTCGTACAGACGAACACTGTCTCCCTGTCAACAAAATAAATTCACGACGTTTACCACAAAAACATTTCCATCCTCAGCAAATATCGACACAGAAATTACTCTGACGCACAAAACTTTTTATTGGGTAAAAGATTCAGAGCAAAACCAGAAAATTTTAGAACTACTAATTCCAACAAAGTCTGATAGAGTAGGTATGGCATGGTAGAGTAGGTTAGAGCGAAGTATGTATGGCATTGAAAGGTGACTCTTGTAGTGGTACTCGAGTCACTCACCTTCGACAGATAACAGCTCAACTGTTTGGTAACTGCACTAAACAACTCCAACACTAGCTGGACGACTTCTTCATAATTGTGGTAGAGCTCTGTGCAAAAATTAAATGCAAAAACCAACTTAAAACGACAACCAATATAAAAAAATGCCAATGCAAAATATCCTTGTAAATCTTTCAAATGATGCACATATCCAATTCAGTTGGAAAAGAAGTCATTTAAGAAGGAATTATACATTAATTTATAAAAAATATAATGCCTATTTGATGATTTGCTGCTGACGATCTTAACGATGTTTTAGAATCATTTTTCTTTGGTAGAAATTGTAAGTAAAGTACATCCCTAATTAAAACCAACTGCAAACCGCATTTTGGTGTACATTCTAGAAATAAATCAAAGAGTAAATCGTCCTATTGGTTAGAGCGGCCCGCCCTTAATGAGAAGCATATGGGTTCGATCCTCGTCCGAGGAGTTACTGCGAAGGGACCTTGAGCAAATCTTAAATGCACAATTATTGCTCTGCAATATAACTGCAATTGTGCAATCTGTGTGTGTTTCTGACCTTTTCTAGAAGGACAAATATCAAAATTCAATTGCATTGTATGAAACACAGCTGCATTGAATTGCACCAAATACAATTGTATCATATCTTTCGCGGATTCGAGCCTCGTCCGGGGCGTCACTGTGTAGGACCCTTGAGCAAGTCCTTCGCGCACCATTGCTCTAAAGTACAACTGCAGTTGCGCCGTCGAGGCGTGTGTATGCACTTCTCAGCAAAAGATGTTGGAAGAAGGGTGGTATCAAATTTCGGAAAATGAAAATGAATGAACATCAAATAGTCATATCATTTTCAATCAACCTGGAATGACATACTTCTGTCACTAAGAGCTAAACTAATGACTGGCTTCTTTCCATCGGCCTCTCACTCTTCAAAGGCGTTTCTTTCCCCTGGGATTTACATTCTGAGAGCACCTCTAAGTAGTTATTCTGTGAGAGGCACTATATAAATCTAAAGAGATGATACACGGGGCCAACGGAAACAAACATCTTGGAACCTAGATGGATGGAGTGCTGCTTGAGTCTGCTCGCGGAAGTCAGCTCCGTTCTTTTTGGTGGTTTGCGATCTTTTCCATCTTCACTGCATCAGTGTCTTAGTTGTTGAACTCAGGAAGGTAGATTCTGTGGATTCCTTCAAAACTAAGTTGAAATCGTATTTGTTCACTAAGGCTTATCCTGTCTGCTGACTTCCTGCAGGTTTGTTAAGCGTCCTTGCAGTCGTAAGGCCGCGTCTACGACGCCTAAAAATCATCATTTTTATTATTAATATTATTATGCATGCAACAAAAGTCTTACCGAGAATGCCGACAGCATCGACCATGAGAGGCTGAAGCAACTGAAAGAGGTCGACCGCATTGGTAGCACGGGACGCCTCTGCCACTGCGCACAGACAGTCGAGGGAGTTTTGGACCTCGACCTTGACCGAATCGCAGTGGATGGTCGTTCGGAGGTCAGGTCGACCAAGAAGTTCTTTGAATCGCGACGAGAACGAACCCAAAACCTAAGAACATCAAACAAATAATATATATATATAAAATATAAAACATAAATAAATATATAATATACAAACACATATCATATATAAAGTACTACGCATACATGTAATGTACATAGGTATCGTATGTGTGCTTGTACGTGCATATTTATGCATCAATGTATATATGTATTAATGCACAGATGTATGTACATCCACATTAGCATAAAAATGTATGCATGCATACACATATGCATTAAGAAAAAAATGTATGTGTATGTGCATTAATATCAATGTACAAATGTATGCATGTATGCGTAATGTACTAATGTAGAAATGTATTGTTGTACAAATTCATGTTACGCATGTATGAACATAAGTACCTGTGTCTATATACATTGTACCAATTCAATACATTACAACTGTAGCTTGTTATCGCGCTTCTTACACTTTAGTTCAGAAGTGCACACACGCCTCGATGCCTCAACTGCCGCTATATTGCAGAGCAATTGTGCGCAAAGGACTTGCTCAAGGCCCCTACCCAGTAGCTCTTCGGATGAGGATCGAACCCGTACTCTCCGCGTTACAGGCGAACCGCTCTAACCAATCAGCCACCATGCCATACCATAGTTACCCTTTACCCTGCATTTATCATGCAAGTAAACATGCATTCTCAATAAAACTCATGCTTACATAATACAGCATCATAAAGAGGTCGAAAACTTAACCACCAGACCGGAATCAAATAGAAAGATCACTTGCCATTTGGATGTAAACCTGACGCTCTTCTGCCGATATGTTGGCGGAGCTGGCGAGAATCAGCGTCTGACAGAACAACTTCCTGGCGTCCGGAGAGAAAACACTGAACGGAAAGACGTTGGCGGAAAAATTGGAAGCCATGTCCCAGAAGGCACTGCACTTAACAGTCGCATCACAACTACAACAAGTAGGAAAAGGTAGAGTTCATAAAGTGAACTTTTCTTTCTTTCCAAGTTGCCTCATATCTGAATCTGTAACCTATTGTCCAGTTAACACTTCTAGTATTATTACATAACATATTCTTTATTGCATCCATCAAATAAGGTAAAGTAAAATAAATACCATGGTTAAAGTCAATCAAATGATATTGATTGATTGAACTGAATCGACGAAGAAGAGTAGTCCGTTAACCCGGTCCTGAGCCAGGCATGAGTATAGAGTGTCAACGACTTCATTTTCTCGGTTGATCGAGAGGTTGGGGGTTTATATGCATGCCAGGGCAGAAATTGGTTCAAGATTTATGATTAAACTGTGCCCCATACCAATTCAACTATGAGCACACTGACCGTATCGTACACTGTCGGTGGAAAGATGAAATGGCGAGAAAGAGGACTAGCCACCCGCTCTTGTAAGCTGAGGCTGAGAAAATGAAGTCATAAACCCTTCACACCCATGTCTGCCTCAGGGTCAAGGGATGGCTCTCTTTTTTCGCAATGTTTAGACTGATTTATACCTGTAAAATCTTTACCCCTTAACACCTTACTACGAGCTCATTGTTTAAGGTTTAAGAAAAGCTCTACACTTGTAAATTTAGATTTAACAACTAGAAATACATTGAATTAAAAGTAATTTCAATTCTAAGATATCGTTTTCAATTTAGATTAAAAAATAATTAGAAATTAATTGAAATCAAAGCAAACCGATTCTTTCTGTCGACCAGCGTCGTGAGCAGGTCAAGTGTTTTGCTGACAACTCTTGCCTCGGAGTTTAGAGACGACAGATTGGAAAGGATTTTGTTGAGAAGGAGGCTTATAAGCCAAGGAATGCTGAAACCATCGACTCCAAACGACAGCGAAAACACAGGACTCATCTGTACAACACAAAGAAATGGCTGATTGATCAATCTAGCAAACAAATAATCAATCGGTGGTAACTCAACTAATCAGCCAGTGAGTCAATCAATCAGTTACTCAATTAGTCAGCCAGTAAATCAATCACTCGATATATTGATCATTCAATCAATCAATCAACTAGACGGTCAATCGTAAATTAATCATTCACAATGATCAATCAATCATTCAATCAACCAGTCACTTGATAAATCACCTAGTCAATCAGTCAGAGAGTCGACTGCAAATTAATCATACATATTGATCAATCATACAATCAATCAATCAATCAATCACAGCAGTTCATCTTGCCATGGACTTCTCTTTTGTACGAAGGACATGTGCCACTGTCATGGGATGCTTCCACCTAAGGGAACATTTGAATGAACAGCACACACAGTCCGTAGATAGACACTCACCTTAGAATAGTAAGACTCGTCAAACAGAAGATACGTTGCGGCCCAGCGCGACGTGAACCCCATGAGCGATTCAGTAACCTGTGGACTGAGGTGCTCGACTAGACCGGCCTGGAATGCCTTCATCTCCAACTGGCCCAGCCGAAAGACTGTGGCAACCAGCCTACAATAGAACAAAAAGATACACAGTCCCTCTTCAATGAATCACTGAAGCTTGACATAGTGCTTCTTATAGAAATCTACTCATAGGCGCTCCCAGTCAAACGACGGCCAAAGAGGACAGATTTAAGAGAAGAGTAGAAAGATGATGAGAACATCCTGGTGTCATATAAAGAGGCAAGGGGTTAACATCAGATGTGGGGCACTCAATAGTGCAGTGGCTAGTGAGCTGGATGGTCAACCGAGAGGTCAGAAGTTCAAATCTCGCCATTTCTGCCCCACCTGTACCGCCTATCCAACTCACCAACATTTCTTTGAATCCAAGACATAATCCCTAGTTCTCCGGCACCAAAAACTCCTTTTCCCTTTAAAAAATACGACTGCATGCCATTCTAAACTTACCGAATAACATGGCCTCCACCTGTTGCCTGGAACGTTGGCAAAACCTCCTGAGACACAAGGGAGACTAACGAACTTTCAGAGGCTGCAACGTCGGAAAGCGTGAAGTCAATCAGAGATTCTGGTATCATTGGTAGTTCAGCGTCGTCTCCGCTCGTCAGGACATTTGCTAAAGAAAAGAGTCGCAAACTCAACAAAAGATCTATTATCTGCCTGAACGACAACTACATAAAATCGTACCTTCGCAGTGGTTGGCCCCATGCTCTGGAAGAGGTTTCCGCTGGCAATGCGCTTATCCCACGGGTAGTAGTTGAAATTAAACGACACTATGTGATAACAAAGACCATTAGCGTCGCCCTCCTCCTTATCCAGGCTTGGGACTGGCACTATTAGACTGCAAACAGTGGCAGAGTTATCCCACAGGGTCTACAGTGACTCTTTTTATGCTCGCCATAAAACTGTTCTTTTCGGCCGTGCTGGGGTGTGGAAGCGCTCCCGAGTAGTAGCCTTTATATAAATCTTCGCAATGAATGAATGACTTAACATCGTGTCAAATGAGACAGCTAGGAAACAAGACTGTCCAGATTCAGGGAGGGTGTGTATGGAGTCATAGAACTGTCTGGATACTCCCAGCAGATTATGCATGCAATCATGTTTGTACGCATGAATATCAATGTCTCATTTCGATTACGAAATAACCATAACCATAGACCTGTTTACCCAATTACATTTATGACAGCCACAGTTTAAACACTTATTGTTTAAAAGGAGGCACAGGGAGAGAGAGAGAGAGACACTTAAGGGACCATTGACAGGGATACCCATGCACAGCTAGCAACTGGCTTCATATTCAGAATATCGAAAATATGCAGTCTTAACTAGTTAACTAAGATGCAAATGTTAACACATTGACATATGAGGAACATTACGTGTCCGCAACAAGCACGCTATATCAAATATATTGAACGCCTCTGAATAGCTATCATGAAGAGGCGCTACCTAAATTGCATAGATTGATATGAAATAAATGATTGATTAGCAGATAGTTTAATTAGTTGTACATATTCAATAGATGTGCACACTATTAACTGGTGGGACTTACTCGCTATTAGCAGCAGCCAATGCAGATCTTCATTGATGGAATCGAGATTCATCTGACCGGAGGAGGAAGAGTTAGCGACCAATGCCACCTGTTGGACCCTCTTCAGATGCTCCTCCAGCAGATGCGTCTTCTCCTGCAGTAGTCTAAAAGAAGACATCATCGTCATCATAAGACAGTCTATTATGATCACACGGACCAAACAGGATGCCTCATGATAATCAGGTCCAGCTAGTTGAGATGAGGTAGTAAGGGAAGACCGTGGAAGAGGATGCTTGACTGAATGACGGAGAGAGGAAAAGCAGGGAGAAAGAGAGAGGGAGAAACAATGAGATGAATTACAATACAAACACTACTACTATTATTAATAATAGAAAAAAAAAATAATAATAAAAATAATAATAAGACGCAATGATAGTCTCTTCAGCTTATTTATTTATTTGCATAGTGATTAATATCCTAAAGCTACATATGTATGCAAGTGCGAATAATACATGTGTGTCTTCTGCATGCATGTATGTATGAATCAGATTATTCAATATAGCACAGTTTATGCAACTCGCTACAACTATGACTATGTAACTGATCTAAACAAGACAGTCGGCTCAAATGCGACATTGTCAATGTAAACACTGCATGGCGATACCGTACGATCGAATCGAATGCCGTACCCCACGCACCTTAACTCTGTCTCGCATTGCCTGCCTTAATATGTGCATGGGTATCTCTAAAAAATTTAATACAGTTATTACTTAATACTTTGAACGCATAGGCAGTATATATACATATTTATTTTAGCGTTCCTGCGGGCGTAGGCCGTATATTCGCGTCTAAAAGTATAGAGCCATTAGATAGCTATATAATAAGTCTAATCAGCGTCCAGGCAATAAACTATGTCGCGTCTCTACGATAGTGTGTGATGTTATCTGGTGTATAATTTTTGATGCATTATTAGTGTATATTGTAAATAATATATGCTTGAGCACCCCAGCTCAAACATAAGGAGTGCTTGAGTTAACAGGGCTCCCCATAGATTGACGCCTCTGGCCCCCAATCAATTGCACAGTGAGATTGGGCAATGCTGAGTGATAGTGTTCGATTAAGAACAGTAACTATGTCGACTGACTGGTGTAGAAGAGGAATGCTGTAGTCTGGAACGAGACGAGCAAAGGAACCTATACAGAAGAGCTGATCGGAGAATTTCTCCTCGTCCTCCTCTTCATCCTCATCGGAAAACTGAAATAGAACCGAAATTAAAGACAAAACGTGACAAAGAAATGCTTGGAAGCAACTTGATCTCACTTTTCAAACACAGGTTAATTGCAGTTTAACAACACTGTGATAACATAGATCATCAGCGTCGCCCTACTCCCTTATCCAGGCTTGAGACTGGCACTGTCAGAGTGCAAACAGTTGTGGAGTTTTCAAGCACAGAGTCAGACATGGAATCTGTTCGGGACAAAATCAGATGTGCGCATACAACGAAATAATTAATAATTAATTATTAATAAAATAATTAATAATTAACTTTGTGCATGTGCACACTGATCATAGAGCCAGTGCAGACAAGAATTTAGTGTGCACACTCAATGTTTTATCTCCTAACCGGCTGTGGTCTACCTCACTCCGGAAACTCTGGTTCCTTGGCTGATACGACTCAATATTTATTACCAGAATCCATCACCATGGACTTTTGGATATGAACTTAATTTGACTATCATCGCATTCAGTGTTAACCATTTATAAAATGTCGCACAAAAAAAATTCTAGCGCAAACCAGCTAAAAAAAATTGGAGGGAACATTGCCACAGGGATCAGAGGAGAGGTAAGAATATCTTACAACGCTGTGAATCGCTCTGTCCTCTGATGAAAGGTGACACTGGAGGTATGTGCCGAAGATCTCGATCGCGTGCGGACGGAGAATTCCCGGAGGAAAGTCGTCGGAGTGATTAACGAACGCCATCCACGCGTCAAGACTCCTCTCCAGCGCATCCATGTACATGGTGCTGTCCTCTGTTGGCTAGAAAAAACACTGAATTTAGTTAAAGTGAAGAAGGGCAGTCCCATGAATTAGCCGTGAGGCAGAAAAGAGTATGAAGTGTTAGCGACTTCACTTTCTTAGACTCGGCATACGAAGGCAGGTGATGAGTCCTTGTCTATGTTCGGTGTACTCATCATAGCTGGGGCCCAGCGGGCACAGGTGGAGCAGAAATGTCTGCCATATGGGGATTTGAAACCCTGATACATCTAAAGATTTCTACTCAGAGGCATTTACATCTGACACAACCGGCAAGACAAGATCTCACCTGACTGTTCCCAGCAGCAAGTAGAGCGGAACGACAAAACCCACAGGTCAGCTGTGTCATACACGTCAGCAAACCCGAGAGCACTTCTGCGGGCACCTCCTGGAGAGCCCACGACGGGGTGAAGCCCATAAAACTCCCCAATACGTTCGCAACTCCGAGCGCCTCGGAACTCTTCAGCTCGACGCTCGTCATGAAGCCGAGGAAGGCGCTCACGAAACGCTCGACGAAGTCGCGATGGGCGACTTCGTCTACAAAGATCGGACCATGTAGAGACGCGAGTTGAGCGAGACTGATCAGAGACTGATTTGAAAGCGCGGCGTTGTTGCGAACTTTCAGGTGCAACTGTGAAAAAATCGAACACACTGCGATATTAATGATCTTGGGTCATTTCTGCTTCTGTTCACACTGTTAAGATTTTCTTTCTATAATAATAATAATGACAATTTATATAGCGCCGTAATGCGGTCATACAGCAACAAGGGCTTCTCACAAACAACTAAGCCAGACTTATCTTACTGTGCTTAGGTTATACTGTGAGAGGTGCCTTAGAAATAAGTAAATACAATACAATACATTACAATAATATGACTGATTAGCTTCCTGAGTGCAACACAAGGGGTGGGCAAAATGGATGGAAAGGAGGTTGAGGCCAAAATGGATTGAAAGGAGGTTGAGGCCAAAATGGATGGAAAGGAGGTTGAGGCCAAAATTGATGGAAAGGAGGTTGAGGGTCAAATGGAGAGAAAGGAGGTTGAGGACAAAGTAGAGGAAAAGGAAGGTTTCAAGAGCTCAGCTGCCAACTGCCTTTGCTTCGTTCTTTTCGCTCCCCAGACTATCTTCATTTCTAATCTATATATCTGGACTAAAAGTTCTAATGGAACACTTATACAGCATCACTCAGAGGCGCTCATGACTCAACACATAGCTAAATGGAGAACAGGAAAGTTTCCAGGCAACTCCAGAAGGCAACAGGGGATAGAGAGAGGAGGCTGTTCCAGCTGGTGGGACCTGCATAGGCAAAGCTTCTGGATTGGGCAGTGGCATTGCTAATGCAGGGAACCACCAGCAATCCGCAGGAAGAGGATTGAAGGGAAGACCTGTGCAGAATAGAGGACACCCTATAGTGCAGAGGGCCAGCAGGTAGTCGGTGGCAGAGCCAAGGAGACAGTTGCGCATCAGCGCAAAGGTCATGAAACGAATGCATTGAGGTTCTGGGAGCCAGTGAAGGGATTCACGAATGAAGGAAGAGATTCCACCAATTAGTCAGAGGCGCTCCCAGTGCGATGATCGAGAAAAGAGAAGTCTTAAGAGAACGAAACAAAAACAGTTGTGCTACCAGATAAGATCTCGGCACAAGTCAGAGCAGCAAGGTTGTTTCATAGCGAACAGAGGCATAGGCACGATGCCGAGCTTTGGCAGTTTTCGGGCAAGAACTGTTAAGTCAGTACAGCTCCACTGTGTAAGACATTGGGCGCAAACCCCACAATTGCTCAGCGCCATCTATCGAATGCTTGACATTAGAGCAGTGTTTCGCAAACTAAGGGTCGTGACCTAAAAAGTGGATCATAATTAATACTATATACATACTGAGTAGAGTCCTCTCTGGTCAATTTATCATATTAAGAACTTATATTCTACGCATGCATTGTAAATTTATGCAGAAAATTGCTACTTAAATGTTTATTAAATATCATTGGCCTTTGTAAGAAGGGGTCGCAAGAATTTTGATTTTCCGAAGTGGCTCCCAAGAGCAAAAAGTCAGGGAAACACAGCTTTTTAAAAAGTCTGGGATTAAGATCTGAGGGTTAGGACACACTGGTTCTTAGACCAACAATTCCTAGATCGGCCAACCGACATGACAAACCTGGAAGAGGATGTTGACGATGTCGTTCATGAGGATGACATCTCTCCAGCTCGTCGGAGGCCTGAAGCACGACGACTGACCACTGGTCAAGCTCACCATCTGCTTAGAGACTCTTGCACTGAATTCCCAGCTGAAGATCTGCTCAAGAATGGCGAGAAGTCGTTCGATGACGACTGAAGTCTGAGAGTCGACAGACGAATGCGAGAGAAGATCGCAAAGGGTTTGGATGCAGAAGACGAAGACTTGCTTCAGGTCCCCCTGCTATACAAAGAGAAAATAGGTACATCAAATGCACATCAATCAATTAATCAATCAATCAATCTTGAGTAGATATCTAGAAAGACTCCACATAAATTGTAACTATTTTTCATTCATTATTGTAAGCATTATTATTATTATTTATTATAATTATCATTATTATTATTTATTACAATAATATTTTTATTATTTATTATAATTATTATTCTACGAAAAGACCTGCTCTCTCTAGCCAAGCAACCAAAAAGCACTCTGCTGAACAAGCATTGATAGGATTTCAATACAATACATTACGGGAGCTCTAAATTTACTTTACTACATAGATATTCGGTTGTCTGTAGATGTAGACTCACAAGTAGAGCGAAGTAGTTGCCCTATTTCAGCAAAAAACTACATAAAACACATGTTCATCTTCCTTCAGAAATAACCGACGTCATGTGATCTCACCAACCTCGAATTTGATCTTGCACTTGCTGTGCAGTTCCAGGGTTAGTCCAATAGAACTGGTTCTCGAGCTGCTCGAGGATTCATTGAGGAGCGCGAGCAGAATGGAACAGGCCAGGAGTTGCTACAACCAAACAACATCAACATAACCATGATTTGATGCACAACCCACAATACTGGTAAAAATAATACTATTAATAATTATTAACCATAATTTTAAAACAATTTCAATTTTAATTAAAAATAATATTAATGACAATTTTAATAATATTAACGATAATTTAAATACAATTCTAATACAATAATAATAATAAATTCTAATAATATTAACGATAATTTCAAACAATTTCAATACAACTAAAAATAATATTAATGGCAATTTTTGAATAATATTAACAATAATTTTAATACAAATTTCATTACAATTAAAAATAATATTAATGGCAATTTTTTTTAAATATTAACAATAATTTTAATACAAATTTTCACACAATTAAAAATTAAAATTAATAAATTTAATGATAATTTAAATAATATTAATGATAATTTTAATACAATCAATAATAATATCAATGGTAATTTTAATAATATTAGTGATAATTTTAATATCAATTTCAATACTTCAAGGCCAAATGAAGAACCTGAGACAAAACATAAAAACTATAAAAAAAAATTATAATAATTAATAATACTGACAGTAATAAATACATTAGCATGGGAACATTCATAGAACTTTAGGAACTTCACAAAAATGCCAGCTACCTGATGTTTCCATGGTCTTGCCATGCAAGCATTTCCAGACTGATTTTAATATTTCAGTGGTCTTACCATGTAAGCTTTCCGAACTTATACTAATCTTTCAGTGGTCTAACCATGTAATCGCTTCCAGATGTCAGTTCTAATGTTCATTGGTCTACCATATAAGCGCTTCCAAACTCATTCTAACATTTCGATGAACCAACCGCTTTTCATCGTACTTACCATGTTTCAGTAGACAAACTATTTATAAGCATTTCCAGGTTGATTCCAACGTTCCGTGTTCTAACCATGCAAGCCTTTCCAAACTGATTCTAACCTTTTCAGCCATCTAACCATGAAAGTTTTTCCTGGGGCCGATTCTAACATTACAATGGTCTAACCAATGTAACGATGTTCCATTAGACTTACCATGTAGGCGCTTCCAGATTGGACAAGTCGTGCAATGTCACTGAACAGTGTGGAACTTTTCTCTGCTGCTTGTTCCGCCTGGCGCCGCTTGTAGATGACGGCCAACGACAGAACCATTTGCTCCCGAACGTAAGGCACAAGACTACAAACACCAGAGACCACCATTTAAAAACCGCCCTATGGCACAGAAGATATTTTGTTTATTTCCACCCAGAAGAAAAATGATAGTCCAGTACAGTCACATCAATTTTATAGCATATATATGCAGAGTTCCAAAATTAAAATGTTTATTGGCAAGATTTTACATGTGCAAAATCGTCAATGAACATCGATTTATAGTTGATACAAAATATTCACAACGATATCTGGAGGCCCCTAAATATTCGGGGACCCCGGGTTTCAACCCCTTAGCCTAATGGCTAATCTGGCCATGGACAAGTAAGGTAAAAACCCTACCTGGCATGACTGATGACATAGTTGAGAATATAGGAGTGCAGCGCATCAACTACGTCCAATTCCAATGAAGACCAGTTGCGGACTATTCCCTGTCTAAAGAGAGACGCGGCCTGAAATAGGACAAAGTCGTTCTTCGTTGTTTCTGCAAGAAAACAACAATTTCGCCGATTACAAAAAATAATGAAATATAATGTATACAGAAGAAAGTTCTTCTTCACCAGATTCAAGCATTCATCCATCCACAAAGAAGTTATATATACAAGTATATGAATATATATATGAATATGAACATATATAATATATATATAAAATAATATTTTCAGTCTTTAAGAGCAAAATGGCAACAGCAACATCATTGGGTCTGTGAAGGACAGCATTCTGTTTCGTCCCCATAGCGTGAGGCTTCAGACCACCCAGTAGGCATTATGCTTGTATAAAACATGGAAAAGCTGTTGCGCAGAGTGAGTCATAGTGCTTGCTTAATTACCCTGGGTATATTCATGTCATCTCTGCTGGCCGGTATTTAGGCCAAAGTGGCAGGTCATAAGAGTTGCTTGTCTGGGGGGGAATGACATCATTGGCATGTTAATTAGAAGAAGGCATTTTTCTTTTATAGATATTTCTTTTCTCTCCTCCGTCATGCAAGGTCGATGGTGGGAAATGTGCCGGTATTAGTCCCCAACTACATGCATTCGTCTCCTACAGAGCAAGTGTTTTGCTTGTATCACAATAATAAGCAGTAGCAGTAGGTCTCTCTATTGGAACCAGACATCTTGGGAAACACAATGAAATAATCGGTGAAATAATCGGTATCGGCAAATAAAATGATCGGCAATAATCGGTATCGGCAAAAGTGATATCGGTACAGCTCTAGACATAAGCCTTAATCAGCGAATAAGCTATTCTAATCTCGTGCATATGGGATCTGGTCTACTACACTGGCTTCAGTTCAGTCTCAATCTTGTATTCAATCATAAGACGTGTAAAGCGCTGCTCCACTGAGAAGCGCTCCCAACTCTCCCTGTCTATCTCTAAATATCAGCTATATGAACAAAGACTCCGTTTTCTGTTCTTGCACCTACCAAGAATTTGTCTCCAAGTTTCAATTGAGACGGCAGATGTCTGAAGAGCGATGAAGACCTGCTCAGCCACATGGCGCTGTTCTTCTGTCACGAGATTTGGAGGAGCCTGCAACAAAACAACTGCTCAACTCAATCAATGGTTCACCAAATACGAACGAGTATCAAGGAAAGGCACTCGCTAGTATCATGGCAAAGGCAACTATCAAGGCAAAATATGCACTAGGCAACTACTTATGACATAAGTTGTGTCTATGTAAATCTATTATTCAGTAAACGATTTTTGATTGATTGAATTCATTTAGGAAATCATTGGTTGGCTTTCAATTTGACTCCTATAGCAATAGGAACATGTCATACCTCAGGCTGACAGTAATATGACAAAAGCGTTGTCATGATTGAACTGAACACTACATTCTCATTTATATAACTGCTAGATACAGGTTGTATGTACACAAGAGAGTTGTTCGGCAGACAGTTCAACAAAGAATATTAGTCACTTCCCATGTACGTCATGTAGCACTAGAAAATTAGCTTCTGAAGACATAGTTATATTTGTTTACACAATTTAGAGCTTGGCTAACCTGTAAGCTTACCAACTGTACAATTTAAATTCGATAGTATTTCGATGACCAGTAAGAAAAAATTTGAGTGCCAAAATGAAAAATGCGACATGTCAGCCGTCCAGAATCTGTCTCTAGCAGCGAATGTGAATATGTCTTTCAGCAATTGTCATGTGCCACTGTATAATTTTGCTACTTTATCACTTAATTCCGTTATTAATTCAACCAGCTGATCGCTTGATAACACGTCAGAAGTAGCAAATATCAATCGTAGCGATTAAAGCGTTGCCGTGTTCTCTAATAAAGTATGTGAAGCTCAGTGGCTAACAATCCACCTTACCAACAGAATCTGAGCCGAATTTTCAAGCGTGTTTACAAGCTGTTCGTCCGCCATTATTTGAGATCCCTCCAGATGTCGCTAACTAAACTTTATCAATATACTGTCCTCGCTCTTTGTTTATTACAGATTTGTCTAGTTTATTCTTTGCCAGCTATTTATTATAAATTTGAGTATTTTAATCCCTCACGCGACATCGATCTGCTCTTGTGAGATAGTTTCAGTCAAGGTTTCGGCCATGTTGATGTCAACGATCTCTTGTTATCCACAAGCCTGAATTTATTTAGCGCTTTAAATTATTGTTCAAGACTCACACTTACATATTATATTATAACTGGGAATAATTATCAAATACATGCTGAGTAAAATACCTGCACATAGGCTGCATTTCAGAAGTGCAATTTTGGCCTTGAATAATTGTTCTTTGCTCCTATATTGTTGGGCAAGGAGCGTTTCTAATAATATAAGATATCAGAGAAAGCGCCATATGAATCCGCCGTCAGAGTGTAATCGTAATCTACAAACTTCTAAAGCGCCACGTGGCAGCAGAGCGCAGTTCACCAGCGTATTCACGAGTGTCTTCGAAGACTGTTCTGGAACATGCGCTTCAATCTCTATAGATTGGCCGACTTATAGTGGACTCCTTCGAATCTAAGCGCAAGACCAACCTCAGATACTCAAGACTGTGCTGTTCTCTAAGATCTAAGCCACTAGTTTAGTTGTCTGCGAGGCGCCCTTGAAGCGGTGTGGCCGCGTTACGGCGCCATGTAAATATGATGACGATCATGATCACCACGACGACGACGATGATGATGGCGAACTAAGCGCAAGCGTTATCGTGAGGAACTGAAAGCTGAGGGCAAAAGGAAGCTTAGGAAGGGCGAACTGGAGAATAGAGATGATCAAAGCAAAATGGATGAAAAGTTGGTTGAGGCCAAACTGGAAGAACGGGAGGTTGAGGATAGTATGGAGAGAAAGGAGGTTGAGGACAAAGTAGAGGAAAAGGAACGTGAGAGGAAAATGGAGAAAAGAAAATTTGAGGGTGAAATGAAGGACAGAGCGGTTGAGATAAAATTGAGAAAAGGGAGGATGGGAACAAAATGGAGGGAAGGGAGGCTGAGGGCAAAATGAAGAAAAGGGAGTTGAGGACAAAATAGGAGAAAGGGAGGGTGTACGGAAATGGAGAAGTGAGGAAGGCTGAGGACAAAATGGAGGACAGAGCTGGTGAGATAAAATTGAAGAAAGAGTGCTAAAGAGCAAAATAGAGCAAAGGGAGGTTAAAGACAAAATGGAGGGACAAGAAGGTTGAGGACAAAATGTAGGGAAAGGATGTTGAAGGTCAAATGGAGGAATGAAAAGTTGAGGGCAAAATACAGGAGGACAGGGAGGTGGAGGGCAAAATGGAAGCAAGGGGTGGGGTTGAGGAAAATGAAGAAAACGGATGTGGAGGGCAAAATGGGGAAAGGGAGGATGAGGGCAAAATAAAGGACAGGAATGGTGAGGGCAAAGCGGATGAACGGGAGAAAGAGAGGTAATGGAGGAATTGGAGGGTGAGGCGGCCTCTACATCAATTTCCTCTATCTTAGTTCACATCGATTCGCTAGGTAGCTCTCTATGTGCGGTGAATATTTTCCCTTGATGAAATGTAGTTCACTTCGATTCGCTAGTTGCCGCCATGTGTACAGTGCTTATTTAACTTTTAGTTCACTTCGAGTCGCTAGGTGGCGCTGTGTATACGGCGACTATAATTACCTGAAGAAATTTAATTCACTTCGATTCGCTAGGTGGTACCATGTGTACGATAAACGGCATTTGAGGAAAGGGAGGATGAGGCTGTACCCTCAACCTCCCTTTCATCCATTTGCTTTCTTCCTCCCTTTCCTCAATTTGCTCTCTTCATCCCTTTCTTCCATTTGCTCTCTTCATCCCTTTCCTCCTTTTACTCCCTTCCTCCTTGTCCTCCATTTGCTCTCTTCCTCCATTTGCTCTCTACCTCCCTTTCCTCCATTGGCTCTTTTCCTCCCTCACCTCCCTTTGCTCTCTTCCTCCCTTTTCTCCATTCATTCCTGTCCTCCATTTGCTCTTTTAATCCCATTCCTCCATTTGCACTCTTCCTCCCTCGCCTCCAATTGCTCTCTTCCTACCTTACCTCCGTTTGCTCTCTTCCTCCATTTCCTCCATTTGCTCTCTTCCTCCCTTTCCTCCATTTGCTTTCTTCCTCCTTCTACTCTTTTTGCCCTCATCTACCCTTTCCCCCATTTTGCCCTCAACCTCTCTTTTCTTCATTTTGCCCAACTGTAATTAATATAATATGCATGGCTAGCCTTACAACAAAATTTAATCTTTCAAGTTGCTAGTTTCTACTACAGGAAAGCGTCTTAAGTGGGAAATACGCGGGAGGGATGCATTTCGAATAGGCCTTACTACGTAAAATCAGATTTTTAGTGAAAGTAGCCGCTCGCATTGACTAGTAGTCACAGAAAACTGGAATATTTCTTTAAAAGTATTACTTGTGGTTGTCGTGGGTTTGTCTTTATGACTGAGCATGAAGAAGTACTGTTGCACAATATTAGCCTTACCCTCTTGCCCCAGTACCCCATACGGCGCCATATAAATTGTCGTTATTTTTATTCTTATTAATGTCATCTATGTGAGAAAGGTAGGCCAAAAGTTCGTTGTTGTGGCGAAATAATTAATGCCAGCGCGAAGAAGCCTACACCCTATAGGTTTAAAGAAAGAGTAACATAAAAACAGCTGTGTGAGAAGCTTTGAACACAACGTCGCCCTTCCGATAAACACGAGCCTCGGCTACGTAGATAAGCATGTGCTTCAGTATTGAATTGAATTCACAGATGTATAAAAACCAGTTTTAATACCAAATTATTAGAGTTTCTCAAGGTGCGAGGAGCTCTGCGAGAAATAAGCGTCTTAATATTATAACTAGAAGAGACTGCAGCACCCGCAGCATATACGTATCTAGAACACACACGAAACAATTTGCAGATACGTGTTTGATCTTTTATCGTTACTGTTGTTGTCAGAGCATGCCATTTGTGGCCATGTACTCGGTTTCGTGTTTGACCATGCATGATTGCTTATATATAGGCCTATTAATTATACACATAAATATATATTACCGACTCATCGTTTGCTGTGCAACGAGGCATAACAAAGCAGCCTTTAAAGCCTAAGCAATTAATATTACCTACAAAGTTTGACGTAAGATGTGAAACGGTAGCAGCTTTACAACTAGGCAACTAGGCCACGGTGTCTTCTTGGAAATGGTGAATATTTGACGTTTAAAATATTTCCCCTCTTCTGTTCTTTATGTTCATTTCTGAAGCGAACATAAATAAAGAACAGGTCAAACTGTCTGAAGGTCAAATTAATTTCCATCAATTTTGTCGTTTTGTATCTTGTACGTTTGTATTGTTTTTTTCGAAACGGTCAACGTCTTCTTCAGTGTGCCAACTGTGCCTCGCCTTCACTCTCCGTTTTTAAGGCGAGCGTTTCAAGCGGTTATATAAAAACTTCTTTAAGTGCATCCATGTATTGCGTATTACTTGTAAATTTTAACGGAACATTTCTATAGCGCCCCTCGAAATCTGAGGCGCTCACAACTCGAGACGTAGCTAAACGGAGAACAAGAAAGGCTTCAGACACCACCGGAAGGCTGAAGGGGAAGAGATATAGGGGCCTAATTATTGCAAGTCTATTGATGCACAATGCATTACATTGGTAGGCCCTAGGCCCACTGTGCCGTGAATTACGAGATAAGCGCGTTGCATTTTCAGTAACGAACAACATTAAGGACAATGTGCAAAGTTTTTAATAGATGCTTTGTACACGTTAACATAATTACAAGTACCATTATATTCTCTTTCATACAATTGCATAATTATACTTATTGTTACTTTGAATAAGTTAAACACAATTAATGTCATTAACAAAGCGAGTATAATGATTTTTCTTTAAACAATAAAAAAATCAAGTATTCTAGTATTCTACAATACACCTTAGAAAACCCCGGAGAGCGGTGATTTATATATCTCACCTCGAACTAATTAACGTCATAATTTGCTAATATCATAATTTCCAACTTTCGGAAAGTCATGTTAATCCTGGAACGTATAAAATCCTGGTTACCCGAAATCTAACAGAAGATCCCGTTAGCTAGAGAACCAGTCCGCACACAATAATTCTGAGAAACGTCCTCAATCATTTGAGTGAACCTGAAGGTGAACGTGTGCAACTCTACAATGAAACTCGAGATTCGCTCTGCAGTTGGAAGCTACGATAAATAAAAATACCTACTGCATTAAAAAAAAATAGTCAAGGCATTTTAACAACGGCACACGCAGTTTGTGCCCATATCATAGCTACATCCGACTCGCTCTTTGATTTCTAGGGTGCTTCTGTTAAGTTCTGTTTCTGTCTGTGTTCGCAAGACTTTTCTTGTTATACGGCGAGAGGCGCTATAGAAATAGGTAAATACAATACAATATATGATGGGGTAAGCTACACGTTTCAAGTGATAACCAGGTACATACATTTCTTTCAAGTACAAGTCTCTAGTTTGTACTTAAAATTCTGCAATGCACGGAGCAGAAATTCCTACTTAAAAAAACAAGTGAAAGTCTAAACAGCGTCAACAGAGTATCCCAATTAAATAAAAAATAGTTAAAACACAAATTAATTTTACGGTCACGGACGTATGTCACGAAATACCCAACATTGCCGTTTACGCAAAATAGTCACTCTGAGTTACCCCAAATAACAGCAACCGATTTCAAGGACACATCACATTAACTGTCGCGTCGTTGGACTAAACTGTGTGACTGAGGCGAAGATTCTGAACTCTGAAAACAGAAACAACGTTATTGGAGCTCCATGAATGATATACCATTCTAAACTTAAGTCTCACCTTTTCAAGAACTTTTATCCAGGTTCCTTACATGATCGTTCACCCTTCTATCCTCGACCAAGCCGACAACCTCCTTAACAGCTACTCTGACTCCACTGACCTGGCAACCGGACTCTAACATCCCACGGACAACCCTTTGGACAACCCCTCTGATTCGACACAGCGCTCGTGAATAAGTTTGTGCCCTGCTCTTGGCTCTTAAGTGGCGCTTTATAAGTCGGGAGATTACGAGTATCTCAACAAAACTATCTTAAATTTCAATGTAGGTATTGTAACTCAACTCTATCACTGCCCTATTTCAATGATAACAATAGTAATGTAAAACAACTAACTATTTCAATGTAGGGTATAATGTAACTCAACTCTATCACTGCACTAACTGTGACGATTCCATTCCCAAGCCTGGAGTAAGGCGAAAGGCCGACATTGCCAGTCATGATTCATCTATACCATCGGTGCTATTAAACGGCAAAGAATTAGGGCGAGTTTTCTCTCCCCCAACCGGATGACGGGAATTTTAAGGAACGAAGAGGGAAGAGAGAGGCCTACCCATATGGCTCATTTGCAGGTACAACTACTAAGCAAAAATGGTACTTTCTCAGTGGTTGGTACTCGCTCTGGAACACGCTCCCGTTGGCGTTGTATTTGTCCCCTATAGGGTTCACCCTCGCTCCTTTTATACTCGCCTAAAAACTGTTCTTTCCAGCGCTCTTGAGTAGTAACCTTGAAGAGGCGCCATATAAATATTCGTAATGAATGAATGAATGATGCAATGTTAATTGATTATGGTTTCATACTTTTTCCTATTGTCGTCAGTACACATAATTTGTGTTTTTTCGGTAGTTACTCATGACTGGTCCTCTGCTGTTTTGAAAGTTCCTCAGAACGCTCCACCGCTATAAGCAAAGGTCACAACCTCTCAGTTAAGTACACAATAGAGGGAAATTAAATAAACTGGAGTTTTAAAAAATGTGCAGAATTGATAAATAGCAGTTTAATTCAATTTAGGAAAGCAGCTTGCGTTGCTAGTTTTCAAGAAAACGCAGATAGGAGCTAACAATATTTGCCAAAGAAGACACAGATAGGAGACGGTAATAGATGTTAACACAATGATAACAGTTTAGTCGGCGCTCAATTCTCATTCCTGCGTTGTCTAAATACTTTATTATTTGCTCGAGGCTGTCACGCTGAGAGCGCTTCTGAACAGCCAGTACTGAAAGAAGTGCTATATAAATTCTCCTAAATGATACAGCAATAACTACAAAATCAACTTAATAGTAACTGCTTACGACGGGGATTTCGCCTTGAGCGACGTTTTTGTGGATTGGAGAACAGAGGCCGAACCATCGGATACGGCGGTCGAGGGGCCTCGATGTCGCTCAGGTAAGATGGATACCAATATCGACGGGGTGCTGCAGGGAACATTGACGGTCGAGTGAAGATCCCGGTAGCGGCCTCAGCCACCGGTTGAGCGACGGTTCTAGCCGCACCACCAGCGGCCCCCAGTAGTGGGCAGCAGCGAGCAAACAAGAGAATGCCTCCAAATGCAAGAGCAGCCGCTCCAAGTACTCCGAGCACAGTGCTCAACGAGGCTATCGCAATCAACACCGCACGTGGAGTTGCTGAAGCAAAAAACACGAATGACAGCTATGGTATATGCTCAAAAGAGTGGTTGATTCTTGGGAGGAATTAATATGGAAGGGCCGATAAAAACTTGGTTATTGACCTAGATCATTTCTGTGACACATCGGCAGTCATTTTTGTTAACGAAATAAAACGACTTAATGACATAGAAATTGCAGTATAAATAACATGAGTTCAAAGGACGATTCTTTGACTGGAGCAACATGAATTTAGATTAACTTTTCGGCGATTATACGTTCAAAGTCACCCTGCCGAGTACCCGGATGTCACTTTATTCATTACATACCCGATCACAAACATCGTCTGCAATATATCATAAAAGACGATCACTGAATGGCTGCTACGTTGTGGCTTCATTTCCCTTACATATTAGTCCCAGATAGAACAAATGTATAACGGTAATCTGTGCATGTGTCACGTTTACTTAGTTGGTTGGATTATATATATATATATATATATATATATATATAATATATATATATATAGTATATATATATATATAGTATATATATATATATATATATACTATATACATATATATATGCGGCAGATTATACTCCTGTTTGGATTTTTCAGATGGCAATGTTTACACGGCTTATAAAAAGCTTTAAAGAAAGAAAATTAATCTATATCGTAAGCTTTAAAAATGGGATAACACCAAGAAAATTCAAGCATTAACACAGAAAACATAACGAAGGTCGAAGAGGCCATCGGACGACGACGCCTAGCCTGTGTTAGAGCATCTGTCTGTGATAGAACATCTGTCTGCAGGCTGTACCGAGGGAGGGGCCAGCGGGGGCCTTGGCCCCAGGCGCAAATGTGGAAAGGGCGCAAATTTCAGGATGGAATAACTTATTATTCCATAAAATGCACTATTTTCGAATATGGGGCGCCAAATTGATGCTACGCACAGGGCGCAATTAGCTAAGCACAGGGCGCAGTACAGCTCTGTCTGTCTGTGTTAGAACATCTATTCATGTTAGAACTTAGAACATATGTCTGTTATAAAAATTGCAAATAAGTTCACTAACTTGTTTGCGTAGACGGACCCGTGACATTGACTGAAACGACACCATTGTAAGTTAGGGCCAACATTTAAAGTGTATTCTATCATCAACTAAAATAGAAGCTGACTAAGTCAAGAAATTCAGTAATTGCAAAGTAATTATATGGACGTCATCGACTAACACAGTCGGAGACGACAGAAGAAGAGATGGAGATATTGTATTGTATACTTAGTATAATTCTAGATTTATATTGCGCCTCTCACAGAATAACTGTTCAGAGGCGAATTGTATTGTATTTACATACTACTATAGCGCCTCTCCCAGAACAATCTAATCAGAGGCGCTCTTAGTGCGAAAAGCCCCTTGGGAAAAGAAGTCTAAAGAATACGGGCAGAAACAGAAGCACTCTGAATTAGAATCAAAGAGCGAGTCAGACAGGGATGTGATATGTGCGCCGTCGGTTGATGCCCTGCGCAATATTATGGCGGCGCTAAAGAAGTTTATTTAGTCATATCAAAAGATCTGAAGATTATAAAATTCAAGAATGAAGACACTGCACGGTGACACAGTCAAGTGGAGAAGACGGATTTGTGTGGCTGAGGGACTAATTCAAGACTAAAGAATGTAGGCCTAATATTGACAGCTAAGCGGCAACAGTAGTCCCAGTTGCCTAAGGTTACGTTAAGCTACCTCTTCTTACAAAAGCTTCGAAAGTTGTGCACTACCTGGATTTATCACCGATATGTCCGTTGCATTTGTTACATTAAGTCCAGCGTTTGGAAGTCGGGTGGCAGTAGTTATTTGACTGAATCGAGGGAACGAAGTTGAAGCCGAATATTTAGTAGGAACTAAAGTTGATGTGCCGAATATTTAGTGGGAACTAAAGTTGATGTGCCGAATATTTAGTGGGAACTAAAGTTGAAGCGCGCTAGGCTATTGTCGTCGAAACTTCAGTCACCAAATATAGTTAGCATGCAATAGGTACGGAATATCACCATCGAGTCCGTACACTCGTGACTAAAGTTTAAGACAAATATGTAGATATAGATAATTATTAGGTAGGTTGAAATCCATATTGTAATTGTAACGACATAATTAGTAGCGTTATTTCAGATTCTCAGTCGAAATAAAAACAAGGCCAAATGATAGCTTCAACAATGTTTGTCTGTAGTCAGACCATTATTATAAAAAGCTAAGTTATCGCGCATTCTATAGAAGTGGATAAGGATTAATGAAAAAAGAGCTGAAACGCTTTGGCGGAACAGATATACATACGGTCACATGTTTTGTTGTCCGTAATGTAGAAACCCACATCGCAACGATCACATTTGAGTGCGCCAGTGGCGTTGCAGCCATAAGTCATGCAATTCAAAGCACAGGCTGAAATTTAAACCAAAGTTAATTGTATTGTATTTAATTGTTGTACGTATTTAGCGCTTCTCACAGAATAACTATTATGAGGCGCTCTCTGCACTGGCCTTTTATGATGTTTAATGTCATTTAAAATGAACAATGTCACAACAATTAGCAAAACAATGCACAGGAAGCTGAAAGAGTCATTAGGAAATAATCTTCAAAAAAACGCGGCAATCGATCAATCGACCAGCATGGCCGATGACATGCTTAGAAGGGTGGTTATTTAATGCGGTTGGATTTCAATGACAGCTCGTCTTTAATACTGAATATACACGTTGCCTGCATTATTTCATTCGATATATAATAACAATAATGATGATAATAATATCTTAGTTTAATTTCAAATTGACAAACTGCAGTGTAATTACAAGTACAGTATACGAATAACGACCATGTTATTACAGGAGTCGAACTGTCTGCAACCAAGCAAGGCGCTCTTTACGTTATCCACCTAATTTAATCCATCCGATTTTATCCATCTTACCTTAAGCAACATCGCCACCTTGCGAAAGAAGGATTGGTCAACCTTAGGAGTAGCTGATAGGGATCTTACTTACCCCTACTCTGCACAACATCACAACTCCTACTCTATACATCATTATTCTACGGCATCTATTGATTGCGTCTACACGCGCCAATGGCTTCCCATTCAAATGTCAAACAATCCATACAACCATTTTTTTAACCACAGTTTTTTATTGTTTCACCATCATTATACAAATGTAGGTAACAAATTATCTGCGAACAAATTAATGTATATAATTTATACATCATTATTCATTATATTGACTAGCAATATGCATCCCAGCACGGTTGAAAAGAAGTTTTAAAACGGCAAGTATAAAAAAAGAATCAGAGAGGACGCTGGAGGGGAACAAGTGCAACGCCAACAAGAGCCTGTTCCATATCGAGGGGCATTGAGAATACACGATTTTATTTTGTAGTTGTGCGGGCAAATGGGTCGATGAGTAGGCCTCGCTCAGTAGAGCGAAGAGAGCAGAGATCCGATGCACTTAAAGCGGGATATTTAAACGTAACAGTTAGTCGTAAGTATCTAATTGTTTTAAAATCATACCATCGCATGTTCCAGCTGAGTTTAAAACGTATCCTGTATCACACTGATCGCATTTCGCAGCACCCATAGGCCTAACGTTACATCCGTATGTTACACAATGTGCGGAACAAGCTGGAATGAATAAATAGCCGTCTTTGATAATATTGTCAAAGGCATTGGCGAAGGAATACATTTTACAATTAAAATACGGTTAATCTAATACAAAGGAACTTTGAAGAGATAATCATTTAAACACGACATCAAAAACTATTTTAAGTAGAAGACAGAAGCAAAATGTGATCAACAAGAGTTTGTTCTTAGAAAACATCACTAATGCCAAAAATACGATCACATGCGCTGTTTAAAATAACAAATCACTTCTCATGTTCTACAATCGACCCATATCCAGTGCCGCACCACAGTTTTCTTTGAAACGATCTGCTTTGTCAATTCCCCACATGTTTGGCTCCACCACCATCATTGTCTACACCATCATCTGTCTTATGCTCCTCCATCCATCAGAGGCAGCGACCTCGTTTGACAGGTTAAGGGGGGGGGGTAAACACCCAATTAGAGGGGTAGGAAATGTGGGGGCACATGAATAACGTGTCCCATCTCTGTAAAACCGGGGAGGACTTGTCCCCGTCGACCCCCCACCGGGATCGCCGCCTCTGCCATCCATCATCATTCGGGTTTTCTAGACGTTTTATTTTTCTATTAAAATTTTAATAACCGAGCACGTTACTCAAGTACGTAAGTGAGCATTATTGATCAAATTATCAAGAAGTACGTTTGAAAGTTAATCGAAACTGAGGAGTTACCTTCACATGATCCAGTAGCAGTCAAACCAAATCCCATGTCACAACGATCGCATTTGTAAGCACCCGTGTTGTTACATCCGAACGTTGTACAATGCGCGGAACAAGCTGAAATGAATTTATCTAAACCAGTGAAATATCCACGACAGCTAACACATATTTTAATTAAATCTATATAAACAGTATTATAAGTAAATGATTAGAAAAGTCACTGAAAATAAATGTCGGATTGATGATATTTTTATTCGCCACTGTCGATACAAACTATCCTTCAAGTCCACTACTTCTTCTCGCCAACTCTCGCATCCCCTAACCTCACCTCTTTCACATTAATTAGGACGTCCGTATGGCAACATGAGAGACAACCCAAAGCTAGCAACCCAAATAGAAAACATAACATTCAATTATGCTATTACTTTACCATACCTCGCACTAACAACACGTTTGGGAACCGTGCATTCTCAGTCGCAGGACCCACAGAATGGAATAGTCTCCCAATTACAGTGCGTCAAGCCACAACCATTGCTCTTTTCAAGACAAAACTGCTTTTGGAATATGAGCAAAATAAAGCAAAGACCCATATGTTAGAAATACAGATGCAGAAATACGTTGGACAATTTTGGAGTATTTGAAGTTTTACAGCGTGCAACAAGACAACGTACAAGACTCCACATAGACTAATAGAGGCGTTTATTGTGAGTGATACCTTAACTGTTCTCGGATGTAGGCAACTTGAGGCTCCGCGTATAATGAAATCAAGTTATGCCACTAGAATATATAAGTCAAAAAAGGTTTAGCATTATAGTCTTGTTTAGGCTGATAAGAAATAAACGTCGTACCTTCTTGAACAGTGATCTGCGTGAAGTCTGAAAAACATAAAGAACTTGAAATTACCAAATGAAATCATGTGTGGGTTTTCAATTTTAGTTCTAATCAAGTCATGACTTTAGCCCTTCTAATGTTATGTGATGAGCTGCAATTTATTGGTTGAACTTCTGGTTACATGGGATGTCCCTAAGTAGGGAAGAGTAGCCATTGCGTGCGTTGTGTCAGTCACCTGTTCATTCATTCGTTTTAATATTTGTATAGCGCCTCCTAAAGAAATCTACACCGAGGCGCTCCCAGCCCAACCAAGGCGATACAAATCAGTCTTAAGCAAATTGTAAAACAAATACGCATTACTCCTTGGCAGCAGTCGCATTTCTAAGGGGTGTGTGTTCCAGGTGGATGGTCCGACAACTGAGAAGGCGATGCCTGTGGTCAAGGTGCCTGCATGGGGAAACAGACGCTCGCAACCAGAGGAAGAACGACGAGCTGGACGGCCAGCAAAAGCTGAAACAGGGCGGAAAAGCACCCACAGATAGGCTGGAGCATAGACATGCTTGGCTATTCCATAGTTACAATTTAGCAAGTAGGTCTAAGATCCCGCCTTATGTTAACAAGGTGTGGGCGATGTTACACGGATTCATTGGCAGCAGTACGTAGTGTACATAGAACGCCTAGGCAACACACCAACATCTGTAGAACACTACTCACTATTTTGACAAAACTCTCCGTAATGGTCTACGGTACAGTTGCAGACATATCTGTTGATTTGATCAGTGCATGAGGAGTTGTACAGACATGGGCTACTCGCGCATTCATCGATATCTAAAATTAAATATGAAAGCCATGCAATTTATTCCATACGTTTTGTCATCGATCTAATTATAAGTTAAAAAACTCATCAGCATGTTTTCATAATATGCCTTAATGATCACAATGAATGGTTATTATTACCTTACGTTGATCAACTAACCTCTACCAACTAACTACAACACTTTTCTTTCAACACGATGTGGGCCCGACTACCTGGTATGTCCTCCCGTTGGATGTTCAACTATTGTCTAGGAACTCTCTCTCTTTCGCATTTCTATTCCAATCTGTCTTCTATGGCAGTCATTGAACTGGAGGGGGGGAGGTGGCGCTTTTAAGTAGATTTTTTGAAGAGGTGCTACAATCATTGATTGATTCACTGATGCTAGAGTGTAACATTATGGTGGTAGTGTTACTAAGATGCACTGATAATTGATGCTCTAATCTACCAGGGATCTAAAGGTCACGGTTCAAACTCATCGAAAGAATTCCTCGTAACGATCTAGGGCATGTGTTTTTACGCCTATGCGACTCCCGCAATTGAAACGGTTTTGATGTCCATCTAAGATAAAATAATATACTACAAGCAGTATGATATTAGATGGGTGTCGATTAACAATCGATAAATCGTTATAATATTCATTTCTAACAGCCGTACCTATCTCGCAACGCGCTCCAGTGTATCCTGCTGGGCAGTTGCACGAATAGTCGCCCTCATTAACCGTTCCATTAACGCATCGTCCAGCATTTTGACATCTGTCGATGTTCAATGACTTAACCAATTGCCGATTAGTTTTGTCGTAAACGCAGGAATCGAGTACTGGACACCAACGTACAATTAAAACAAACTATTTACACACTCAAAATAAAAGATACAAGCTAACTAGTAACAACATATGTCCAAACATCGCTGTGAATATCAGCTTTAAGATAAGTTAATTTACACTCGCAAAGTCATCTTACTTACATTATAAGGGCATTTGCTTGCGATATGCCTATATACCTTACGTCATTACAATAGTATGGCGATCTATGCTGACATAATTAAGATTAGTACTTGAAGACACGTCCTCATCGTTGTTTGACGATACGGAGAGATTGAGCTTGCATTAATGCAAGGTGCTGTGATGCCTCAAATATTCAGACATAAACCTTGTTACAGATCCCTCGTATAAAAATCACAAATCCACATAAAGCCTATCCAATAACACAATATCTAAAATGAAATCTTACTGATCGAATAGAAATGCAGGCTGTAATAATTTCAAAAATAAATTTTTAGGCCTATGCAACTGTCGACTGGAATATGTTGGTCAGTTAGCTTGTGCGTGGGTCTACTACTGGCGATTCTTTTCAGCTCAGTGTGCACTGTTTTGCTAACTGATGTATCATTTTCTTTCAAAATGACACATAACATCGTATAGGCCAGCGCATTGTATCCTGCCAGGCAGTTACACGAATAGTCGTCACACGAATAGTCGTGTAACTGCCCGATTGATTGATAAATCAAAATATTCTAAGCTCTGATTAGATTTCATGAAGAGGCGCTATGCTAAGTTTAATTGACCATTGATTCATTATATATAGCTATCTATAAGAGCCATTATTAAGATATTGCACCAAAAGCTTGCCATCTCATACTTACATTCGCAGCTTCCGTTTAGAAACTGATACCAGTCATTACAGCTGCAAATGTAAGAACCGATAGTGTTGTTGCAGGTGCTGTGATTGGGACATACGTTGGTTCCATTCTGGTGGCATTCGTCAATATCCATGTCGCAGGTGGCCCCTGTGAAGCCTCTGTTTGCACACAGCGTGCATCCTGTAGAACTGCTGCAGTATTCGGAGCTGCACTGACAAATCTGCGTGCACTTCGAACCCCAGAAACCTTGCTTGCACGCTATATGAAAATAGAACATACAACAGGTTCTTATAAACTTAAACCAACTCGTTCATTAGCGTAAAACAAAAGCACCCATCCATCATATAAATATATACGTGTAAATAAGCATAACCAGGTATTTTGATTGTTCACTGACAATCAAGAATGCAAGTACGTTTAAGTTACACGAAGCATTGAACTAGAACGGGGAGCAATGAGGAAAGGGTTAAACTCTAAGGGGACCGTTGTTCGCAAGCAGCGTCACCCATTACACAGGTGGAATGATGTGGGTACGCATCAATAATAAGCGTGCTTGAAAAACAAGAGACTTAACTAGTTAACTAAACAAATTCTTACAGGATTTAGATGGACGAAATAACACTCACATGGTACAAATGTAAGAATACTCCGGTTAAGCCGGAACTTTATTCCATGAATTAGGGCCAGACCAAATAATCGAAAATTTTGTTTATTGGCATGGGTAGCAATTGAATATCTCACTTAAACATATTTTAATTTTAAAAAGCGTTCTCAACCAACCGATACTCAAATTAAAGCTAGTAGGCCTAATAAAATTGCTATGATGAACTCTCCTGAACAAATAAGGGTAGTTCTAATCTTACATCTTGTAGATCAAGTTAATGTGTGCGTTTTTCGTAATCAATCACACAACAAAAGAGCTTTTTATGGTATATATGAAATATAATACTCGTATAGCGACTACGCCCTATAAATCTCGATGAAGCGCACGAGAAGACGTTACTGATCTAGATTTCATTCCAGCTTGGTCTATATAATACTTACGTTGACAGAATCGACCGTCTTGAAGTTGAAAGCCCGGATTGCAGTCACAGATGAAACTGCCGTTCGTATTAATACAGTTGGCATTGGCTCCGCAAATATTTTGAGTGTTTTGACATTCGTCCACATCTGCATAACAAACAGAGGCACAACCACTGGTTTGACGATTCTAATCTTCCTCTAACAGGCGTTTTCCAATTCTGCTCCCTAGATTTGGTCATAACTCAAAATATTTTGCATAAAACAAGAATAAGAAGATAGTATATTAAACTCAATCAATGGTTGATATCCCTTCTATTACAGTTTCATTCCCTAGAAATGCACGCAACTTTTAACAGAATCGAATGTTCTTCGTGCATACTTTCAGAAGGCTGTGATAGGCTACTTATGTAGTCCGACTATCACAGTAGTTGATTGGCCTTAATAATAATAGTGTCAAAGCCTAAATACTTGTAAACATGATGAATAGTGCTAATTTATAAGGAATATATATATTTATAATTTCCTAGTAGCAACACCAGAAGCAGACTATGACATTCAATAGATGCCACAGGATTTTATCAGGTAACCAACTACACAGAAGAACATATTTTTGCGTGTGAGGGACTGCAGCTATCTGTGTGCTTACGTCAGTTGATCGTCATCAGGAAAACTCATTGCACATATAAAATATACATATGCAGAACATAATTAAAATCTTACCAGCGCAGGAACGGTTACTGCTATCAGGTTGATAACCAGGTCTGCATTCACACGGGGAATCAATACTGCAGTAGTCGCAGGTGCAGTTTGGCGTGTTTGAACCTTCAAAAATGAAAAACAAAGCCAGTAGGCTATATATAGGCTAAACCGATAAAATGCGAAATTCAGTCTTTAATGGTCATAGGCACTTGTGACCATTAAAGACAGAGTTTCGCATTTTATCTGTTATTTATACCTTTAATACTTTCGTTCTTTTAACGATTAACAAATTATTTTGTCTTGCACTTGCTTCTCAATTCTAACCTCCTACTTTGACATACAGTAACAGCTTCTCTGATTTATGCTAGAGTTCAATTTCATTGCAGTGAAGAGCCGATGAGCTGGAGCAAAATCTGTGGCAAAGTGTTTCTTCAAAGCATTTTCAACGATCGGAATCTTTTGAAAAATTCCCTCCATTCCAGTCAATATCAGAGTAAATACTGTTTATGTGAACTTAGCTCACCTTCACAGTTGTAGCCACCAGTCAAATTGAAGCCAGCATAACAATCGCAGGTGAAGCCGCCAGACGTGTTGCTGCATTTTTGAGTGCAGTTAGACAAAAGTAAAGCACATTCGTCAATGTCTGAAAATAATCAAAGAATTCAAAAATGTACGTCGCGAAGTAATTCAATTTCACTAAACTTTCATTTTGGCTTTGGCCATTTCCGAAATAAAAGTTTATGCTCACCACAATTATTTATATATCTATTCACTTGATAAGGGAACATCTATGGCATGATATAATGAAGCGTTATCTGACAGTACCAGTCCCAAGCATGGATAAACGAGCAGGGCGACGCTTATGATCATTGTGTCATTAAATTGAAACAAACCAACGAAGCGCTTGTGCTCGTCTCTGAAACGTTACAAAGAATATGAAAATACAAGTCAAAAATCCCTGTAAATTGTACATGTTTCACGTGGAGTCAGAGGAGACACTAATTTCATATGTTATGCGGTCATTGGGTGACGTCGATAACATGCAAATGACTCGCCCTAAGTCGTTACAGGGTAACAATTGCAGACGTAGCTGCCATGTCTTGTTAAAAATGTTAGTACCGCCATATCCAATTAAGTCAATCGTATGGTATGTATGCATCAGATTTGTTAAGTTCGTATACGCTTAACTGCTATTTACATTGGGTTGCTGTAATCATTAGCTGCCACTGTCTGCATTTCTTTTTGTATAATTTCAACCATAATCTAATAATTGATCATATTGATTCAACAAGAAATAAAGATAAATGCTGCATTGTATCACGAAAGTTAGATCACATGACTAGTATGCATCCTGGAATAGTTTAACCCTCTTGTCATTGAGCAACATCTAAACTCTCTATTCTTTCTGGAATCTATCGTCACCTGACGGTTGCACACACCCGAGTAACAGCTTCAGATTACCTTGACAAATGGTTCCGGTTCCAGTCTTAACAAATCCGGATTTGCATGTACAGTTGTATCCTCCGTCAGTGTTAACGCATTGTTCAGTCACGTTGCTGCAGGTATTATTCGGATGTGTCTCATTACATTCATCAATATCTACAAAGATTGGAAGAATAAGAGTTGAAATTACATTTTAGACCACAACCCCTAATTGAATTCCGTTACTGGCGTTCACTCAAAACATAATCTGCATCTCCATTCTCCAGTAGCAAGAAAGCAATGTCCAGCTAAGCCTATCTTTTAATGTTCCGAGGTAAAGTATTCTGAACAGCATTTTATTACTGCAAAATAAATAATCATCAGTTTGATAGAAGCGAAGTGTTTAGTTTAGAATTTTAACTATTAACTAAATAAACCATAAATTGTCCAAACATTTTCCATTATCTGGAATATCAAACTCAAATTCATTGATGAATAAATAGGTATTTAAAAACGAAGAATTAAACTGATTGTGACATTGACTGAAATTTAGACAATCATTGATGAAATAATCTCGTTCTGTAAACTCATAAACTCACCCCAACACTTGTTATCTGCCAACTGATAACCCGACATACACTCCAGACATTGGAAACCTGGATACGTCAGACCACAGTTGCGGCGAGGTCCGCAGGGTTCCGATCGACAAGCATTGACGAATCTTTCACACAAGTCGCCTGGAAAGCAAAAGATGCTTGTAATGTAATGTAATGCAATCAAGCATTTACATAGCGCCGCTCAAACAGCGCTCTTATGCTTATAGAATAATGTATTTCAACAAATCATAAATAATTGATTTGGATGTTATAATATCCAACGAATAATAAAGCCGGAAGTGGTGATGATGAACATCGTTAATATGTACTAAGTTAATTTTAAATGGACGGTAGCGCTAAATAAATTGGTATCAACCTAATTATAATTACACGTGGTCATGATATAATATGTGCATCGTTAACAATGGCTTTATCCCAACATCTTCAATTCCTGCCAAAAGTGTACGACGAGTGTACCCATGGTACGCTGACTTGACTAGTGAACGCTGGGACGTCGGAATTCTGCCATGACGGGGCTTTCAATGTCGGGCATCTCTGCTGAAAGATGAAAGTTTGCACGATAATCATTATCACTTATATGTACCACTGGATTGCTACTTACCATTATAACTTGTAAACTTACCTTCGTAAAGTTCTCGGTCGCAGGCGCAGGAAACGAGCTGGAATATGTCCGTTTCGTTGTATCTGGATTGGAGGATGTCCCACTGACATGTTCCGTTGTGCTCACAGCCGCACAATCTGACCGTCAGCGTAACAGGAACAGCGACCGATCCGGTTGAGTCGTTACCAGTGAACCTACAGGTATACGAGAGCAATATTAACCACTGCACTTGTACACATAGGCCATATCAGATTTAACACCAGCAAACGAAGTAATCAATTCTTACGTTATCGACATCAGCGCCTCGAATTCATTATTTCGGTGTGACCCTGCGCATGTTACAAATTCGATTAATAATTGGCTATTTGCACTCCACGTTGTCATGTCATCAGAGCACTAAATAATGCGCAAGTAATACGCTATCGGCACCTATATTCCGCAATACGATGCCTGAATATCAGATTATCAATGCCGCACATATATAGATCATAAATTTGAATTATTATTGATCATCAAATATTCAAAGTACATTAAAGTCAGCTTACGCTTACATCGGCATAACGTAACCAATATTAACCATAATGTCATAGGGTGAACTCAACAGTTTCCCCCTAAGGCATAGGGTTGCCCGAATACAATAGAGAAACCCGCATATGCTGAAACCAAAAAGTATTAATCCAAATTAATAACGTATTAATGGTCGAAGCATACGTGAAGTTCACTGCAGACGTATTCATTGGAGTCCATACGAAATTCCAAGTATGTCTCGTAACCGGTATAAGCTGCGTTTCTGGGCTTGAGAAGGCTCTATCCAAGTTGAATGTGGCGGATTGGTTGGAGCCATTTACTAAGATTATGATCGAATTAGTTACATTCACTGTCCAGTTGGTGATTGGATTTCCAAGCACAATATACACTACGGTCCTATCTGTAAACAGAAGCAGATTTATCATTAGGCAAATTGTGTCTTAGACCGACAACAGTTTCTTCAACTTAGAAAATAATTGTGGCAATGAAAATGTTCTAGTTCATCTTGAGTACCAATAAACGTTTCGGTGGGATCAGAACAGCCACAAAATATAATACAATGATCAAAAGATTTTAGCGAAAGATACGATGCTAACAATAATTATTGGAAAAAAACCAGAAAGAGAAGCGTGAGCAATTTATTTATCACACATTTAGTATAAAATTTTCATAGTCAAGAGTGTAGAGATTCTTTCTGAACGAGGGGTGGGTAATCGCACACGAGATACAAGATCACCTGGCAAAACAATGGTCTCATTTCTCTTGAACCATATATCCGAATCATAAAAGGTGTGAAAACAAATCAGTTTCCTTGAAAAATAATGTCTCGTCAAAAACAAAAACAACATTTTTTTAGTGATTCGGTTTAATCATAAAACGTTTCGTTTCTTTGCATTAGTACTTCTACGTCAATGAACAGGATGAAATAGAATCGTTTCTATTCATTATTCAATCACAATAAGAAAAAATGCTGATACTTTAAGCCGCTTGTAGATGACTTGCATTGTGGCCATAACCTGTCTAAACACACATACCCAGATCCTGAGCTATCGTCTGAAGATTGCGATTTGCTTCAAGAGAATTATTCGCCAGATTTCTATTTCCTCCAGTAGCGACGTAATCGTAGTAGCATGGATTGTCAAGAGTGTTTCCCCGGGTGCAAAACTGATTGGCAGCGCTAGCCAACTGAGGGGATGCTCCGGCTGTTCCGAAGGTGGGAACAAAGTCTGGATGTTGGAAAGAACTGAACTGTTCACCAATCGACTGATTGTAATAGAATAATGAATCCTGTGGAGTCTGAATCAACCCTGAAAATAAAACACCACAAGTTATGCAATGGAAATGAAAACGTTCTCTAAGAATTTTTTTTTGCGCCACACAAAAGATCCGCTTGAGCACTGCAACCTATTCAGTTCAAGTCCACAAAGAGCTTAGTCGTTTATTCTGTTTGGTGCTTATCGTGCACAACAACATAGATGCTATAGGGAAACATAAGACAAACATGAAACAGGATCAAAGTTAAAGAGAAAGAGTAAGCTAGAAGAGCAGGGCTCACATGACTGTCCAAAGTTATAGAAGATTTCTTCCTCGCTGGAGGAAGATGGGATCCATTTTCCGCTGCTGTTTAAGAAGTCGTTATCTGGATTTCCATCGATGTTTCCAAGAAGTCCCTTGAAGGCAGGGTTTCCTTCCAAGTCTGCTGGAATGATGACGGATAATTGGAGCGCCTTGAACCCCACTTTAATCTGTATGGCAATTCCTAATAGAAAACATAGTGCAGAGGTTAGGCCAATACACAAATAACTAATGCTATTGCAAGTGCTAAAGATAGCGACAACAGTAATACGAATACAGTTCTGCTTATATTGAACCATTACATATTCAGAAACTAGAAGATTATAACAGGAGATAGACTTTCATCTTCATACTCTGGCTACCTTGTGTGCTACTAATATCAATTCTGCAGACGCAGTAATATTATTTGAATGAGCAGATATATTTAAAATACTGATATAAGAAATGTCAATCAAAGTGAATCTAGCCATGAATTACGTATATATGTATGGACGCAACATATTTTTGTAATCACATTTTTTTTATTCTCTTCCATGCTCTGAACTTTAAATAAATTAAATATAATAGACAAATCGCCAACCTGTCAAAAACTTTACTTCAAGCATGTTATTGCCTTTTACGAAGATAGCACCACGGTAATCGTATGTTGCGCTTCCGTCAGAGGAGATCTGGTACCAGCCGGTAAGGTCAAACTGGTCGTTAACAATTATTTTCATGCCTGAAAAAGCCAATGAAGTTTTTCAATCACACGAATTGCATGATGCAAAGGAAAATGTTTAGACAGAAAATACGCTTAATGCTTTGAATGAATGAACAAATAAAAAAGGTACGAGTTTTGTACTGAGATGAGTTTATATATAATATTAGCCAATATCTCTTGAGTCATGTACGCTCAATTTGTTAACTAACCAGTCTTGGCGTCGTCCAGTGCAACGAAAATCCTGTCTGAAGCAGTTTGTGTTGTGATGTTATCCATCGTTGAATTGAAGAAACCCTTGGCTGCAAACGCTGTGAAGACTGTTGCGTTTGTCGGATTACCGTTGTTGTCCGGCGCCTGATCTGTGCGACACTGAAGAAAAAAGATGTTATCTGCCTCCACAAGCCAGTACTCGCCCCATCCGTTGAAGGTGTAATTCTTGCCATCAGGAGTTGTAAGATGAGGATCGCCAAACATGTCACCTTAAAAAGTCAAGCGAATAAGACTCTAGAATGGGTTTCTATCACGCTAACTACCGCACTGTCATGCACCAATGTATATTGATGATGGTGATGATGACGAGTTCTCTGCCCAAAAGCAGGTAGATTGGCCTTACGTCACCCGGGGATGAGATGAGTGAGGTGGCTTCTCGTTGCCTACCTCACAGACGATCAAGGGTGAGCAACTTGTCCAAGGTCGCTCCGCAGTGACTTGAGGTGGGTTCGAACCTTCGACCCTTAGGTTGCAAAGCACAGAACATACCGCTACGTCACCGCGCCCCACTAATATTATATGAGTTTAAATAACGCAGCCGGCACACAAACATCTGTCTAGCTTAAAACTCCAAACACAGTTTGTGTGAGGTGCCTTAGGATTTTCAAATACATGCTGACAAAGCATAGAGCAACATTCAAGACATGTCTTATAGCAATGTCTTATATAATCCCATCCAGCCAATGTAATCCTGTAAAGTCTCTTTTGGCTATCATACCCAAAATGGGCAAGCGGAAACCAGCACAAGTGTCCAGTGGACGGAATTCGTAGTAGAGATGACAGTTGTCCGTATCGATGCAGCACCAGCGTTTAGGGAGAACATCGTTATCGTTATTCAAGCTTGAGTAGAAGAAGGGATTGTACTGGAGTAGAGATCCAGAGTGGTAGCTACGACTTGTGTCAATGAGTCCGGTATTTCCCCACCATGACCAGGAATACCAAACAGAGTTATAGTAGTAGCTGTAGAAGTAGTAGCAGCATCTCTGGAAGGAACAGCAACCACGTTAAGCAAGTAATTCACATAAAAAGTTCTAAGCGTTGTTGTATTGTTCGTCATCCGAATGTTAAGTTATTCACAAATATTCCTCTCCTGTATGCCCTTGCTAGAGCCAACCAACGTTATTTTGCTTGAAGATTCAATATCATGAAAACAACGGTAATTAGAATAATACCAACTCATTAAGGCATTCAAATGTACTACTGAATGGACATCAATAGACTACTCTGGAAATCTAGTCCATGCAGAAATTGGGCGCAATATCACAAAAAGGCTAGGTACACCAGATAAATTCCTTTCAAAGCAGTTGCTGATGATCGCAGAGTCATAGAGAGCAGAGTTATTCAATAAATGGCGAGCAACAATGCTCAGATAACTGAAGGAGTCACCGCTGGAGGACTTGTCGCAGACATGTGGATCCCAGCAGAATCGATAGTAACCACCTTGTTCAGAATTCCTGAACCACGAATGCTTCTAGGATCATACAATATTATGTATTGGTGGCATTAAATCCATCAAAGACGAGATTGTACTAAGTATTAAACGTTTCTTGTATACATCATAATAAGTTCCTTTAGTTAGCTGACAACTTACTTGATGTTGCATTTGTCGGGGCCCTCCCAGTGAGACATTGCCCCCGCATGGGTTCGTTTTGGTTCCACAACTTGTACCCAATCGTTAAAATATTAAGTTATGCTAACACATTCCTTTCCCTATTTTTGTCGCTCAAGCAAGTATTGCCCTGTTTAAATTCCAGGAAAACAATGATATTAAATTAATTGAATAAGAGCAATACCGACTCATAATTTTATTACAGATTCTGCATATTTTATTATTGAACAGAAATAACGAGATTCACCTGAGTGTATGTGCTAAAGGGTGAGAACAGAGCAGTTGCACATCCAGTGTTGTAGTCGAATTGAAAGCGAGGATCCCAAAGTGCCTGCCAAACTGTGCACGGGCATCGTGGAAGGAGTCGTTGGGCAATGTTGATCGCAAGTGAGTTGCTCGTCTGAGCCCAGTGCCACTGGCGACATTTGAATTCAGAGCTCAGTGTAAACGACGGTGGTACAGAAACCGGAAAGATCCACTGACCACGTGCACCTGTCAACAAGAGACAAACTCATTATAACGACTTCATGAAATTCTAACTACAACATGTGTGGCCCTAACAAGCGGGGCCCGTCGGCTCCTAATTGGGTCTCTCTTGGTGACCAACTGTATAGGATTACTGAATAAATCTGTACCTTATTTTGATGCTGAATTACTGAATAAAACACTGATTGATTGATTGCTTGACTGATACCATAAACAGTGTCTAATTACTACTGTGAACAAACAGAAACATTTTTCATTCATACATGTCAGCACAACAATAATAAAATATACACAAATACAATAATAAAATATACACAAATTCAATGTTTAATTACTTCTGTTCATAAAAATATCTCACCTCTCTCTCCGATAATGCTTGGCAGGTTGTAAGCCAGTGGAGTGCCAGAAGTGAAGAGATTTCTGCTCAGCTGGGTTCCAGCTTGATACCCCTGACAGTTAATTCGCGTAAAGTCCCAGTTAGAAAAGTATCCGTAGTTGAAGATTGCGTAGCTGTTGTAATATCTGTAATCGCTAACAAGGACCATCTGGAACGTAGTAGTCTGTGACAGAAAGTTGAACAAATTTCACTGCTATATTGAAATTGTTCCGTTTTAATCATGCATTATACGTTTGTTGTATCATAATAAGCAAGCTGTACACTTTACTTTGCGTTGCAGCTGCTGTGGCCCTTACTAGTATAGCGGAATATTGTCTCTGTGTTTCTTTTGTCAACACCACTTCTAACAACGTTCTTCATTCATCCTGCTTTTGTATTTTTGTCTTTATAGGCATTAAATACACAATGTGACAAATAATTTAGGAACAATAAATGAAATTAAAATAAATTAAATTTATCTGACCGAGAAGTATTGCAGTCATCGCTGCAGCGTGCAATAAATGTCTATGTTAGCACCAAAAGCATGTGATCAAATACTGAATATATTTAAGAATTTCATGAATATTCACTATCATTTGCTTACTTGTGACATCGTGTAATAGTATGGATAGGGCGAAACATTCTCCCACGTTATAACGACAGCCATTGAAGGCCAGAAGCCAGAGTCTCCAGCACGATTTCTGATCTTGTCATCAACCCAATTGAAAACTTGCTGTTCCAGAGGCGATGATGGTGAGTAGCTGAAGTAATCTCGACTGTATACGTTGTAATAGATTCTCCCAGGGCCATTCCCACGAGTGTCAATATCAGCCCAGAACGCCGCTATTATATTCAGGTTATTGTAGTAGTAAGAATAGCCGTTGTAATAAGGGTAATCATAATAGTAGCTCGCGTTTAATGGAAAATTAACTGGAGTCCATGAGACGTAACCGTTGCCCAAAGAAACGAAGCCGTTGACGTTGACCTGGAACGGAAAAAAATCCTGTTAACATTTTATAGCCTTTTATAGCTGGCTGAAAGTTTACATGACAGGTAGCCAAAATTGCTCTAAAGGCCTATAAAAAAATTGCCAACCAAATAGATTAGCTACAGTCAAGTTGGGTCACATACAGGTTGGAACTGTATGTAATAGTAGTAGCAGTAGCAGGTGTATTAGTGTTGATTATAGTATCAGTATAAGTAGAAATATAAGTTGCAGTAGTAGCAGTAGCAGGTGGAGTATTACCAGTAGTAGTGTAGTAGTAGTAGTAGTAGTAGTAATAGTAGCCGTGGTTTAAATAGCATCAGAATAAGCGAGCATCAGTGAATGGTGATAAGACAGTAAAGAATTAGACCTATGATTAGCTTTAAAATAATCAACAACCCTAACTAGGTTTTGTATTACCTACAAACTATTGCTGATTAGAAACAAATGACGGTTCTACCATAAGCTTCGGATTCCATACCACACGTCCTACATTGTATCATTTGTATGGTGTTGACTATGAAACGGGCAACATTCAATTAAGTACAGTATTTGCCAAAGCTACACATTTTGTTCTGGAAAGGATATGTGACACATTCTGTAAGAAGTCAGCTGTTATTAAAGTCAGTGTATATAATTCATGTAGCATCAGTTTGATAAAAAAATTCTTTATCATACAGAAACGACAATAATATGACTTACAAAAATGTCTTGGAACATCTGGTTACCGAATCGGAAGCCTTGTGGCAGATATTCCTGCCAGTAGCCATCATCCGAACCAGAATAGATGCGACCTCTTGGGCTTTGTCCATAGGGACACAAATCGTTTGACACTGTACAATTTAAAATGAGTTAGTTTGAAAGTAACAAGCAAACGCGTTAACACCTAAACTAACACAGTCTTACTAAGAGACAAGTTATTGTGAGTGGCAATTAGGTAAACTGCTAAACGGTAGGCCCCCCCCTTATGTCTCTGAAATGTATGACTGTAACAATAAATGAGCCATTATAATCTAACCTACTCTAATATTGTCTCACGTAATATCACATTGTCTAACTTCACGCAACCTGCCGCCTGTTAAACCAACTCCAATCTAAATAGGCCCAATTGGGAATACCTCAGCTTTCCTTCCAAGCAACATAGATAAACAGAAACAGGTCTTATTTTAAGAAGTACAAGGAAATCAGCTTAGTAGAAAGCGTTCCGGCCGCATTGACAATACGTTCCGGCTTGTGTACACCACTGGCTATGCCAAACTTCTGCAGCATGGAGCAATCTCTTCATATATCCAAAAGCCCACCTTGCATTCTCGAGGTCGTCGGTGTAATTGTTGGCGTAGTCGTCGTCGTAGAGACATTGGTAGCTGGTCGAACTGTTGCCACACTAGTGCCGATCGTTGTTGTTGGCCGAAGTGTCGTTGCTCCATCACCGACCACTGTAGTTGGTCGGGCTGTTGTTGCACCAGCTACGACAGATCAGAGAACTTATGAATAACGTAGACATAAATTATGTATGTAAATGATATCAAGTGAAGCGTGGGCGTAATTAGCTTTATAGATGTACAGCATGTGGGAGTGCCTATTTTGTGACAGTATCCTGAATAAATTGTTTTAGGTTTTCGAAATTGATGAAAATGCACGCCTAACATGCACAAACGTCAATGAAAAAATTGACTTTGGACCAGAAAGCATAGAAAGGTAGCAAAGAGCGAGAAACACGGATCATGATGGAAAGCATAGGAGTGGCAACACTTACAACCTTAGTGTAGGCATAATGCATGTTCATGTTGGCCGATTAAGTTTTATGGACCTCAAAAAATGCTGATCCCTAGCTGTTGCTAATACGGTCAAAAAATTGCACTCAATAACATAAAATACAATTTCCAATGCATTTGCATTTTTATAAATGTTTAATGTCCCAAGTAATACATACATATGCAAGTTCCATTTGATGATAGAAAATATCCCAGGTCACATCTATCGCATCCGAAAGCTCCAGTGACGTTACAGCCGTAAATCAGGCAGTTTGCTGAACAAGCTAAAATTAATCGACACATGTTTAAACATTGTGTTCAAAATACACTGCGTCCGGAAATAAAGTGACTCATAATGTTAATAAGAAAATAAATAGCAAATATTCGTCGATTATTTAAATTAGAAGAACGTTTTAATCATGACATATCCATCTAAAAATGTGCAACTTATTAACGTCCTGGTTAAAAAGGTACGTCATAGTGACGTCTTTAAACAACAAAGTCTTTGAAAGTTAATGCCTGGGACGAATTTGATTAGATGGTCATTGATGCAGCTATTGACCAGTGGCACACGCGTCTTGAAACTTGACGTCATTATAACGTCATTACTGGATGGAAAGAGTTATCATAATTAATTCATACAGTAAATATGTCAGGATTTAAACGGTTTTTTGAATTTTAAAAATCGACGGCAATTTACTATTTATTTTCATAATCATTAGGGGGTCCCTTTATTTCCAAACACAGTGTATACAGGTTTCAAATAGGTTACGTCAAACGGAATCATGAGTAAAATAATGTTCAATGCAAGCTGGCCAAAAAATTAATAATCATAAGAGCCAAAGTCAATAAAAACATAGAGAACCTAAGAATGAATTTTATGGCAGACGGGATATATAACTTATTGATGTCGCTTCACTTACAGAAGACTGCAAAGATGTTCTATAACATTCACAGAAAAACACTAAGTCTTGACACAGGAATACGCACTTGGACGCTGAAAAGCAAATAGAGTAGAACGTTACAATTAGTCGCACAACACCAATTAAAAATTTTTTAAAGTCATACCATCGCATGTTCCAGCCGAATTTAAACCGTATCCGAAATCGCACTGATCGCACTTCGCAGCACCAGTAACGTTACATCCGTATGTTCCACAGTGAGCGCCACAAGCTGGAATTAATAAATGGCATTGTCGTTGATAATTATTGTCAAAGGCATTGGTGATGGAGTACATTTGACGATTGAAGCAAGGTTTATTTTTTACATAGGAGCTTTGAAGAAATACATCATTTAGACACGACATCAAAAACTATTTTAAGCAGCCTAGAAAAATAGAAGCAAATGTGATCGTAAAGAGCTTCCTCTCAAAAACATCACCAATGCCACATCAACGATCAAAATACATACGACTGCAAGTCCTGTTTGACGTAAGACCAAATCCAGCATCGCATCGATCGCATTTGAAAGATCCCGTAACGTTGCATCCATATGTTGTGCAGTTCGCAGCACAAACTGAAAGCAATGACAATGATTCTGGAATATGAGCAAAATTAGTTTCCTGGACAAGTCAGGAACTCATGAATACTAACATTAACAACGTTTGCATTCACAGCCCCCTATTGATTTTAACCCACATTATCTATTAATCGGAAATGTGGGCGTCCGTGATGACACTTGACACGGTTTTGAATCTACCATTGCAAAAGGGAAGACACACGAAAAATTAATGGTGGAGTAACATTTTAAGAGTTATATACGCGCAGTCTGTGGACACGTGTGGGGCATGACTCAAGCCATACCAGCATTTGCTTGGACATTGGGTGCACCCTATACTAATTATCAACGGGTTCTTCTGTAGCCCATCACTTAAATTGTAAGACTGTTTGAAATTTACAGTTTCGACATGCATACCTTCACATGCTCCAGTGGAATTTTGTAATCCATATCCAAAGTCACATCTATCGCATTTGTTGACACCCGTAATATTGCATCCGTACGTCGTACAGTTAGGAGAACAAATAACTGAAATGAAAGCAGTTACAACTTTCAATCTCGCTTCCCCTTGCTAACCACAGTGAGCGGCACAAGCTGGAATTAAAAATGGCATTGTCGTCGATAATAAATATTATTGCCCTGAACAGCAGTGTGTTATCCATTACTCTATGGCTCCTTTCGATTAATTTTGCACGCGACAATGGCTTTCAATTCAAATTTCAACCAATACTTGGAAGCATTTTTAAAAAAAATACGCACTTTGATGCTAAGAATTAATATAGTTAAACGCAATAACTAGTCACACAAATCTAATCAAATGTTATAAAGTCATACCATCGCATGTTCCAGCCGAATTTAAACCGTATCCAAAATCGCACTGATCGCACTTCGCAGCACCAGTAACGTTACATCCGTATGTTCCACAGTGAGCGCCACAAGCTGGAATTAATAAATGGCATTGTCGTTGATAATAATTATTGTCAAAGGCATTGGTGATGGAGTACATTTGACGATTGAAGCAAGGTTTATTTTTTACATAGGGGCTTTGAAGAAATACATCATCTAAATACAGCATAAAACCATTTTAAGTAGAAGACAGAAGCAATTTGTGATTAGCTACAGTTTCTACTTTAAAACATCACAAATGTCACAAAAACGATCGCAATACATACGGCTGCATGTCTTGTTTGACGTAAGACCAAATCGTGCATCACATCGATCGCATTTGAAAGCTCCCATAACGTTGCATCCATATGCCGTACAGTTCGCAGCACACACTGAAATTAATGACAGTGCTTTTGGTACATAAAAAATAACAGTTCCCTGGACAAAGTCAGGAGCTCATCAATACCAACAAAAACAACGTGTATATTCACAATTCCATACTGATTTAAACCCATCTTCTCTAGGAATCGCAATTGTGGCGTCCGTGATGCCACTTCGTAATGTTTTGAATCTCCCATAGCAAATGGGAAGACATGCGAAAACTTAATAGTTTTACAATTATACATGCGGAATCTATGGACAAGTGTGGGTCTTGACTGATGCCATGCCCGCATTTGCTTGGACAATTGATGGGACACGTATTAATTCTCAACGAGTTCCATATGGGCATACATGTTTTCAATGGGCATGGCGGAAGGGAGACTAGTGTCTCTAACAATCGGACTATCACCTTAGTTTGACATCCATGTTATCTATCCCTTCGACACAACGCAAACACTAGTGAATAAATTGAGGCCCCTATCATGGTCACAGCGTATGCACTTTAAAGCAGCAGATGCACTTCAACCGAATGTCAAACAATTCACAGCTAATATTAAAATAGAATAAACTTATGGAAAACACTAAAGGTAATAACCTGCATTAACCTGACATGGTATATTTTCTAAGCTAGATGGAAATATCCCTATGCTGTGTTTGACGTTAGACCAAATTATGGATTACATTTATCACACCTGAAGGATCCAAAAATGTAAAACCAACGTATTATTAAACTACAGCATAAGGACAGTATGTTGCACAGCCAATGAGAAGCACTTTAATGATACAAACCGTCACATGCGCCAGTTAAATTATTCAAGCCGAACCCTGAGTCACAGGTATCACACCAATAAGCACCAGTCTTGTTACATCCGTTCGTTGTACAATGTGCAGAACAAGCTGGAAAGAAATGTCTCAGTTTTAGTCACCGCATTCAAAGAATCAGGTTGGCTAACTTGAAAATCACTTCTTCCTACTATGCAACCTAGAAAATTGATATTAGCACATTAGAAAACACAAAAGGAAACGCCAGCATTTTCTAATGTAATTGATATTGACTTCAATGTCCAACAATAAAAAATATCCACATTGTTGTTCAGTTATCAGTCTTAAACATTGCAATACATACGGCCGCATGTCTTGTTTGATGTTAGACCAAATCCTGCATCGCAGCGATCGCATTTGAAAGCTCCCGCAGCGCTGCATCCATATGTCGTGCAGTTGACTGTACACGCTGTAATGAAAATGACGGTGCAGTTGCAATAGGAACAAAATCAAAGTTTCACTAACAATCACGACGCTGGCAACCTAAACAATGCGATTTTGAACGGGAAGACTTACAAAAAGTAATCGTTATGCAACATTTCTACAGCTACACATGCAGACGCGGGTAGGGCTTGACTTATAAGCCATGCCAGCATATGCTTGGACACTGAACGGGAACCATATTCATTCTCACTGGGTTCCATTTGGGAATACGGGTCTTCACTGGACATAGTGGAAGGCAGACTTCGTCCCCTAACAATCGGACTTTCACCTTGGTCTGAAATCTATGACATCTATCACTTCAACACCACGCAAACACTAGTGTCTAAGTTGAGGCGCTGCGTGCTCATAGCGACCGCACTTTTAATCGCTAGATGCGCTGCGACCGAATGTCACACAATTCACATCTCATATAAAAATCGAATAATATAACATAAACTTACGCGAAAAACACTGAAGACAACATCCTTCAAAAACCTAACAGGGGATTCTAAGCTAGAACGAAATATCATCATGTTGCGTTAGACGCTACACCAAATCCTGCATCGCAGAAATCGCAATTGAAAGATCCATAAATTTAAAAAATGTATGATCAAAGTGTAGTATAAAGATAGTATGAGGCACAACCAATACAAAGCACTTTAATGATACATACCGTCACATGCTCTAGTTGAATTATTCAAGCCGAACCCTGAGTCACAGGTATCACACCGGTAAGCACCAGTCTTGTTACATCCGTTCGTTGTACAATGTGCAGAACAAACTGGAAAGAAATTCCTCAGTTTTATTAATTGGATTTAAAAAATCAGGTTGGCTAACTTGAAAATCACTTCTTACTATGCGATCTAAAAATTTATTTTACCACATAAGAAAACATCAAAAGAAATGCTAGAAGTTTCTAATGTGAATGATAATGTCTTACAATAAACAATTTAAAATATTTATCTGGCTGCTTTGTTCAATTGTGTAACTATAATTTTTTAAATCGCAAAAATACATACGGCTGCATGTTGCGTTTGACGTTAGACCAAATCCAGCATCGCATCGATCGCATTTGAAAGCACCCGCAGCGGCGCATCCATACGTTGTGCAGTTCGCAGCACACACTGAAATGACAATGCATTTGCAATAGAAACAAAATTTGAGCTCCACCGACAATCACGTCGACTCTACCACCATCGCAGTTTATCACCCACCATCATCAATCTCCGGTTCTTCTATCCATCGCAGCTCGGGCTTTCAAGATATTTCATTTACAACTTAAATAACTAAGTAACATAGCAAGTAACGCAAATATTCAAGTAAGTAACTGAAGCTTTATTATCAAGAAGTACGATTTCAAACCGCATTACCTTCACACGATCCAGTCGCATTCAAACCATATCCCATGTCACAACGATCGCATTTTAAAGCACCCGTGTTGTTACATCCGAACGTCGTACAACGCGCGGAACAAGCTGAAACGAATTTATCTAAACCATTGAAATTTCTAATACAGCTAACACACATAGTTTAATTAAATCTTCATAAACTGTAATAGTAAAGGAGAGGCTAAATATTGATCAAGGTGGACTCCTAGAAACCTAACCAAATTAATTGGGAAACTGGAAGTTATCTACATGAACAACACCCCTTTTTATGCAAACATGCACAACATGATCCAACAAGTCATTTAAGGTCAAGATACAGCCCTCTGGAATAAGTTGGCGCCGTGTGTTTAGAATACGGCCGTATAATTTGCAGCATGATTGAAATGAAAGACAGTCTAAGAATATCAATCAAAACCAGTTTTATTATTGAGACATCAACCAATCGAAGTCAATACAATAACATACATCATAGAGTAAGTCTTATCATCAAGTTCTGATGTAGCATATCACCTTACTTGAAAGACTGTATAAAAAGATAAGTTTCAAAATGCATACCTTCACATGCTCCAGTGAAATTTTGTAATCCATATCCAAAGTCACATCTATCGCATTTGTAGACACCCGTAATATTGCATCCGTACGTCGTACAGTGAAGAGAACAAGCTGAAATGAATTTAAATGTATTATCTCAAATAAGGCACTTCAAAACAAGTTCCACTACGCGACCAGAGCGATGGGTAAGATTCTACTAATGTCAGCATTTTTGCACAGGCCTATCTGGAGATTACACACATGAACAATCAAATATCCGAACCGTTAAGTAACAAGACTTAACTTGAATGTTTACCTGTGACATTGAGTGATCGAATTGTAGTGGTAAATGGAATATTAGTCAGGGACACGGAAGAAGTTGTCTGAGTGACATTAGGCGGTATAACTGTGCTATTGGCAGCAGAAATGGCTGATGATTGGGGTGCAGAAGTTGGCGCGGAGGTCACTTTTTCTATTGAAGTATTTGCTTGAGGTGCAGTAATTGGCGAAGAGGTAATATTTGTTTGAGGTCCAGTAGCTCGTGAAGTGGTTTTGTATGTCAATGAAGCTGGTGCCTGAGTTGCAGAAGTTCGTACAGCAGTTGCATTTGTTTGAGGTGCAGGAGTTTTCGAGGCAGTTGTGTATGCCAATGAAGTTTGTATTAGAGTTGAAGAAGTTGGTACTGCGGTTGCATTTTCTGCTGAAGTATTTGCTTGAGGTACAGTAATTGGCGAAGAGGTAATATTTGTTTGAGGTCCAGTAGCTCGTGAAGTGGTTGTGTATGTCAATGAAGCTGGTGCCTGAGTTGCTGAAGTTCGTACAGCAGTTGCATTTTTTTGAGGTGCAGTAGTTTTCGAGGCAGTTGTGTATGCCAATGAAGTTTGTATTAGAGTTGAAGAAGTTGGTACTGCGGTTGTATTTTCTGCTGAAGTATTTGTTTGTAGGGCAGTAATTGGCGAAGAGGTAATATTTGTTTGAGTTCCAGTAGCTCGTGAAGCGGATGTGTATGTAAATGAAGCTGGTGCCTGAGTTGCAGAAGTAGATGCAGCGGTTTCATTTTTAACTGAAGTAGTTGCCACGGCAGAGGACACGTTTGCATGAGTCGCGTAACTTGCAGGAGTGGTTGAATCTCCTGTGGAAATCAGAGCTGAAATTGTCTCAGTTGGAGCTTGGGTTACAGTCAAGTTCATAGTCGTCGAAGTTGGTATGTCCGTTGCATTTGTTATACTAAGTCCAGTGACTGGGAGTCGGGTAGCAGTAGTTATTTGACTGAAACCAGTGAATGAAGTTGAAGCCGCATTTGTAGTGGAAACTAAAGTTGATGTTCGCGAGGTTACTGTCGTCGCTAAAATAATTAACATGCGTTTAGACACGAAACACAACCATACACCAACAAAAGTTTAACTTATCGGAGTTGTAACGATATTATTGCTTATGTTACATAAGATTCTCAATGTAAATATAATCATTATGGAACCATGATAGCCATTAGTTTCAGACTTTTGGGAGATTGCGACTTTTGTCCAATGAGTTTCTTCATGCCTAATATATACGCAGATTTTTCAATTCGTTACTCTATGATCAGACAACATCGCCTTGACTGGGTTGCAAGTATGTGTCCCATAACAAACTTCAGCAGTAATAATCGCAATGATATGACAAACATCAAATGATACATACGCTCAGTGTTTCTTGAAAACTCTGTAGTGTTTCTTGGTTGAGTTCCAGTGGTTGGTAGTTGTGTTACGGATTGAGCTACAGCTGTGGTGGCAGCTGAAGTTGAATTAATAGGCAGAGGTGTAGTCGTGGCTGGAAACATAGACATATAGCAGAAAACTTAGTCAGGAACTATTTCAAATGAGTACGGAAAAAGTTATCGGTACATATAAAAAAGGTGAGAGGACCGTTCCACACGCTACATTGGTTAGAGGGCACATCTCATGCACATCTGTTTGTGAGGATGTTGGTAGGCATACCGATGATGACTCATCTAAGAGATCAAAATCTCTTTCCTGCACGGTCCGTAAGGGAGGTCTTGAATGGAGTGACCAAATCAAATCGGTTTCCGTATAGGAGGATAACACCCAGACCCTACATTGAAGATCATGCGTAGCTACAGAAATGTTTACACTTACATCGAAGAGATTTCGCAATTGAAAAAACCTGTAAACAAGGTTCAACCAATGAAAACGAATGTCTGAATGATTTTTAGTAGATAGATTGATGCGAACAAGATTGTAATGTAATGTAAATTCTGTAAAATTTCTCAGCGCCCACAAAAGCCACGTCATGGAGACCAGCATATTCACCGGCGCTACACCAAACAAAGTCCGCAATAGCCAATCCTCTCGTATCTTTTCGGTGTCAGGTCGAAATTCGGGTAGTCAAGCAGAGGAGATAGCATGGTGCTACGGTGGTAGTCGGCGATGAGGGTGGTCATGTGGTGGCGCAGATTGAAGATAACGGTGAAGATTCAGATGGAATAGATTACACTAAATTTTTGTTAGTGTTAAAAGCATTTGAAAATACCCGACGTGTTAATTGTGACACTGAAAACTTCCTGAGTTGTAGTGGAAAGAGACAAATTGTTTGTGGAAAAGGAGGTAGTCACAGGGACAGTGGATTGGGTACTAGTTTCATATGTCACGGGGACAGTAGTCTTAGTCACAGTAGATGTACCAATTGGGACCGTCGTTCTATTTAGTGATAAACTGGAACTTTCAGCTAAAGTAAAAACTGTCGTTAAAGTTAAGTTAGGTCGAGTAGTTCCTATCGAAATAGGAGTAGTCGTCAATGGTTGAGCAATAGCGGTCGATGGAGAATTAGTTAACAATGAAGAAGTTCCTGCCAATGGCAGAGAAGTTATCGGTGGAGTAGTCGCTGTCGCTGGGATAGATACGGTCGGTGGATGAGCAGTTGTCGGTGGAGAAGTAGTTCCTGTCAGGGTAGGAGCAGCTGTCGGTGAAAAAGTAGTTCCTGCTGATGGAGGAGTAGTTGTCGGTAGAGAAGTGGTTCCTGTAGATAGAGTAATAGTTGTCAGTGACGGAGTAGTTCCTATTGATGGAGAAGTAGTCAGCAGAGAAGTGGTTGCTGTGGATGAAGGAGTAGTTGTCGGCAGAGAAGTGATTCCTGTGGATGGAGGAGCACTTGTCGGTGACAAAGTAGTTCCTGTTGATGGAGGAGTAGCTGTCAGTAGAGAAGTGATTCCTGTTGATGGAGTAGTAGTTGTCGGTGACTGAGTAGTTCCTGCTGATGGAGTAGTTATTGGTGGAGGTGTAGTTCCTGTCAGTGGAGGAGCAATTGTTGATGGAGGAGTCGTTATCGGTAGAGAAGTGGTTCCTGTTGATTTTGGAGTAGTAATTGGTGGAGAAGTGGTTCCTGGTGATGGTGGAGTAGTAATTGGTGGAGAAGTGGTTCCTGTTGATGGCGGAGTAGTAATTGGTGTAGAAGTGATTCCTGTTGATGGCGGTGTAGTAAATGGTGGAGAAGTGGTTCCTGTGGATGAAAGAGTAGGTATCGGCGGAGAAGTGGTTCCTGTGGATGAAAGAGTAGGTATCGGTGTAGACGTAGTTCCTGCAGATGAAGTAGTCAACGATGACAGAGTAGATCCCGTCGAGGGAAGAGTAGTTTCCGGTGCATTAGGGGTGGAAATCGAGGCGGGAACTGAGGATAAGACTGTCGTTGTGGCTACTGTAGTTGTTAAGCCTAAATTTGTCATTGTGAGCCCAGTAGTCGTTTGGGTAAGGTTTGCTGTTGTGGATGAGGCTGTCGTCATGCCTGAGGTTATGATTTCAGTTGAGATTGACGATGTGGTTGAAGTGTTAATTTGAGCCACGGTCGAGGAAGTCGCCACTGTTTACGTCATTTGAGTTGAAAAAACAACACCAAAACGATAAAAAATTAATCTCTACTGGTGCAAACGGAAGGAGTAGTTTAATACATTCACATGTACCTCCTAACATATTATAATAACTACAATTTATATAGCGCCGTAACTAGCCACGCAAATACAATGGCGCCTATATAAATTAATCAATCATAGAGCTCGGGAGTAAGCTGATACTACTTCGGTGGACCTCAGAACATATACTCTCAGTGCCACCTGTGAGCATTCTAACCTATCGGTCCAGAGCCTCGAATACTGAGATATCCTTCTACGAATGGGAAGTCTCGGACTCTGTGATGCAACTGCGAGCCTAAACATTGTAATACCATCCAATTCGCCTCATTTGCTTAATCGTTAGGCATACTCGAGACATTGTATATAAAACGGTGAGCTTATTACATAATAAATACAAAATTAAGCATACATTGCATGACAAATATTTATGATCACATAGACCAATATACCTGAACAGTTTAGAACACTTCATCTTCAATCTTTTGCCATATGGTAGGTAATTAATAAATTGCTAGGAAGAATAGCTGGATAATACATACGCTCGCATGTTCCATTTGCATTTAAATTATATCCTGTGTCACATGTATCACAGTTTCCGGCACCCGTGTTGTTACATCCGTACGTTGTACAGTAAGGTGAACAGGCTGAAATGTGCGAAGACATAATATTTCAGTTCCAAATAATCTGGTTCTAGAAATATGTTATATTTAGTAAACAGCTCTCCTACACTAACAGTTAATTATCTACTGTAAGGCGATTGTTCACGATTCTAACCGTGCCATGGATAATATTTAAGAAACTCGTGACAGTTACGCGTGTAACGCTCATAACAAACTGAAATTAAGAAATTCAAGTAGTCGTTTGAAATTATATAATCATCAATGAACCAGTAAATTTCACAGTTTGACATAAGTCAATTACCTCGGAATGCAACGTAATGACAGACTGTGAATGACAGGACCTTAACGACAAGCAGTAGGCCTATTAGTTTTCCAGTCGTTATAGGATAACGGAAAACTAGATAGTCAAACGCTGCAGCTATTCGCAAATATTGCATAAATTTTTTAGAAATCATACCATCGCATGTTCCAGCTGAATTTAAACCAAATCCCGCATCACACTCATCGCACTTCGCAGCACCCGTAACGTTACACCCATATGTTTGACAGTGTGCAGAGCAAGCTGGAATAAGTAGATGACATTGTCTTTGATAATATTGTCAAACGCAGAGGTGAACGAAGAGATTTCACGATTAAAAAGGGTAATAATTTACAAAGGTACTTTGAAGAAAGACATGTGTCATTACAACGCGACATCAATATCTCTTTTACGTAGAAGATACAAGTGAGATGTTACCAACAAGAGTTTCTTCTTAGAACCATCACCGAAACCACAAATATTCTGTGGAAAATTCCGTATCTCATGTATTTAGTTTTCGATCTTGAAGTTTTAAACCTTATCTTCAGCTGTACATTTCTTTTAACTTTTGCTGCTCTCCGGCTTTGTATAATCACAGCAAGTAGCTTCCTATCTAATCCTTAAACAGTAGCCTACTCGCAATGAAGTGGCAAATACGTAGTCAAGTTTTGCTACCAGTCTCATAAGTCAACTTTTTTGCCGCCCTTTATTACAATAATTCATTATTTAACTTTAATATTATAAATAGATTTACCTACACTTTTCTGTCTTACAGTTTTAAAATCGAATGTTTACTTTTCAGTTTATTAACTTTTGCTGCCCTCTTAAATAATAAATAATAAAAACATCCCAAAGGTTAATTATATGTCCTGAGAATTTGTTGTCAGCCGACATTACACAATACAGCAGACATAAATTCCTTGTAAGAAAGTGAAATTAAAATAGTATCGAATATGCAAGTACATTATTAGCAGACAAATTACGTCTTTGACTATAAGATCTTGAAATGTATTTTAGCCAATGATGAAATATCACTGATAATCCACAATTTTATTGCCTTTGGCTAACAGACAATATGGCGCATATCCCCGATATTCAACTGTGTTATTCAAAGAACTATTATTTAAAAAAAAAGCATACGATTGCAAGTGCCGTTTGATGTTAGAACAAATCCGGCATCACATTGATCGCATTTGAAAGCTCCTGTAGCGTTGCAACCATACGCCGTGCAATACGGAGCACAAACTGAAATTTAAACCAACACAATATTAAAGAAGTCAAACATTTGAGTATAACTGCGTAATCAAATCGTAGCATAAGACATTATGAGCCAACACAAATCAATTAAATCCTAGTGCACATGTATACACACCGTCACATGTTCCAGTTGAATTCAAGCCAAACCCAAAGTCACAGGTATCACATCGGTAAGCGCCAGTGATGTTGCATCCGTACCTTGTACAATTTGCAGAACAAGCTGGAAAGAATGCCTCAGTTTTAGTAATTGCTTTGAAAGAATCAGGTTGATTGAACTTGAAAAGCAAATCTTTTACAGTGCGATTTCCAACGTTATTTTAGAGCCTGATAAAAAAACGACGTAATTTACAACGATTATTTTGGCTTCGTTTAACATCCAAAAAGAGGAAATATCAATGTTAAAGTAATGGACAAAACACGGGCTTGAAAAGTAGTGGGAAACGAGAAAGCTTAGGCCTACCGCTAAACCCTATGTTGTGCCATAAAGTTAAAGTTGATCCCTGTAATAACTTGTGATTGTAATCAATATTATACTTGTAATCAAAATGCGGAGTAAATTTGAATTAAATTCAACAAAGATCATTTTACTCGATGATACAACTACTTTTGAAACGTATCCATACATACGGCCGCATGTCTTGTTTGATGTTAGACCAAATCCTGAATCGCATTGATCGCATTTGAAAGGTCCCGTAACGTTGCATCCAAAAGTCGTGCAGTTCGTAGCACACACTGAAATGAAATGAATGACAATGCTTTTGGAATATGAGCAATATGAAAGTCTGGAAAATGAGCGATACGAAAGATAGGTGAATATAATATATTCATATTTATTTATTCCTACATAAATATATATATATTAATAAATAAATATATATATACGTCTATACAAACAAGGACTCCCGAGAATTTGCAGCTAAATGAAGATTTAGGGAGCGTTGAATAGAGCATGACTTACTAGATTAAAAACAGACCCGCTAATCAATGCCTCCGATTAGTTTCTAGGGGTGTTTACTGTGCGTGATACCTTTACCATTTTCCCTTGCTGGCATCCTCAGGGTTGGACTCATAGTGAAGTCAACTAATGTAACAGAATATATAGGCAGATAAGAGATAGATGTCATACCTTCTTCAATAATGCTCTGTGTAATGTCTGTAAAACATAAAATTCAATAAATCAGAAAATGAAATCAATTGACTTTTTTATTTAATCAAGAAACGAATTCTTGAACACTTCTGATACTTCGTTCTGCGCTTCATTGGTTGATTTCCTGTTTAGTACATAATTTGCTTTTTGAACATGAAAGAGCAGCCATAATGTGCATTTTGCCAGTTATCTGTTGTTTTAGGTTAAACTTCAGATCAGCTCTTACCGCATGCTTCTCCAACTGATGAAGATTCTCGATTACAATTGATGCCTTGTGCACTACGAAAATGGCGCACTAGAAGTCATTTGCATTAGAACAGCACTTCATGTATTCTCAATTGGAAATCAGGCAAAGTCTTCAACTATACGTAGCAAAGGTTCTCTTTGCATAGTAAAAAACACCCAACGTCTTAAATATCCAGAGAGCATCAGAGCAATTAAACTTTGTCTCCATCATCAGCATTGTAATGTGGTCGTTCTGCTATAAAAGAGATTTACTCAAGATTTGGAAGATACATATAAGATGCAGATGTTTATCATGTTGGCGTATGCTCCAGCCGTAGGCCTATGTCAAGAAGACGTACATAGAATATCTAGGCAACACACCAACATGTGTAGAACACTACTCACTGTTTTGACAAAACTCTCCGTAATGGTCTACGGTACAGTTGCAGACGTATCTGTCGATTTGATCAGTGCATGAGCCATTGTACAGACATGGGCTACTCGCGCATTCATCAATATCTAAAATGAAATATGAAATGGATGCAATATATAAAATAAATTTTGCAATGGACGAATATTGTCCTGCTGTTTGAACTCGTCTATTGAATAATATATTCTCTGGATCGTCTAGGAAAAGTTCACAAATGAATTTGACTAGCTTTCATACTACAAATTCATGATGAAAAATATGCTATTTTCATTTTATGGTGATCATCTAACCTCTACATAAATCACAACTTTGCCAAACTTAATTAGAAATGCCAACATGTTACGACGTAAGAGTTTGGTAATGCTAATGAGTTGAATTGAGTGCTCTAATGTTCAAGCTAGTCGAGACGACACCTCGTAACGCTCCTGAATAGGTGCCTTTGTTTCTAAACCGTTGAGCGTATTATTTCAGACACCAAACCCGGGATCGAAGTAATATTGATGGTCGTTTTATCTTATTTAAAATAATCTGAAGAATTATGAGATTAGATTAGGCATTGATTAGCAATCAAAAACTGGTTATAATACTCATCTCTTACCTATCTCACAACGCACTCCAGTGTATCCTGCTGGGCAGTTACACGAATAGTTGCCCTCACTAACGGTTCCATTAACGCATCGTCCAGCATTTTCACATCTTTCGATCCTCAATGACTCCACCGTTCGCTGATTAGTTTTGTCGTAAACGCAGGAATCGAGTACTTGAACCAAAGAACCAAAAAAATAAAATATCTGCACTTTAATAATTAAAGACACAAGCTAATTAGTAACAACATAGGTGACAAACATTATGCGTAATAAAATGGTGGTAATATTCTTTGTATTTAATTGTTATTTTAAGAGCTTAACACACGTTCCTGTTGCGTTGTTTATCGGGAACAGCTTTGAAATACTTATTTATTTAACAAGTTTATTTTGCATTTATACAAGGCATTGCTAGGTTTTATACATTCAAACAGGAACATTGTCGCGGACTCTCGTAAAATCACAACAATCCTTTCTGATACATAAAATCTAAACAACAATCTAACTAGAATTAATTTGAAAAATACGTGTTTTATGTAACCATACATATTGCTACCAATAAGGGTCTTTATTGCAATGAACCTAGGTCATATCATACTTACATTCGCAGCTTCCGTTTAGAAACTGATACCAGTCATTACAGCTGCAAATGTAAGAACCGATAGTGTTGTTGCAGGTGCTGTGATTGGGACATACGTTGGTTCCATTCTGGTGGCATTCGTCAATATCCATGTCGCAGGTGGCCCCTGTGAAGCCTCTGTTTGCACACAGCGTGCATCCTGTAGAACTGCTGCAGTATTCGGAGCTGCACTGACAAATCTGCGTGCACTTCGAACCCCAGAAACCTTGCTTGCACGCTATATGAAAATAGAACATACAACAGGTTCTTATAAACTTAAACCAACTCGTTCATTAGCGTAAAACAAAAGCACCCATCCATCATATAAATATATACGTGTAAATAAGCATAACCAGGTATTTTGATTGTTCACTGACAATCAAGAATGCAAGTACGTTTAAGTTACACGAAGCATTGAACTAGAACGGGGAGCAATGAGGAAAGGGTTAAACTCTAAGGGGACCGTTGTTCGCAAGCAGCGTCACCCATTACACAGGTGGAATGATGTGGGTACGCATTAATAATAAGCGTGCTTGAAAAACAAGAGACTTAACTAGTTAACTAAACAAATTCTAACAGGATTTAGATGGACGAAATAACACTCACATGGTACAAATGTAAGAATACTCCGGTTAAGCCGGAACTTTATTCTATGAATTAGGGCCAGACCAAATAATCGAAAATTTTGTTTATTGGCATGGGTAGCAATTGAATATCTCACTTAAACATATTTTAATTTTAAAAAGCGTTCTCAACCAACCGATACTCAAATTAAAGCTAGTAGGCCTAATAAAATTGCTATGATGAACTCTCCTGAACAAATAAGGGTAGTTCTAATCTTACATCTTGTAGATCAAGTTAATGTGTGCGTTTTTCGTAATCAATCACACAACAAAAGAGCTTTTTATGGTATATATGAAATATAATACTCGTATAGCGACTACGCCCTATAAATCTCGATGAAGCGCACGAGAAGACGTTACTGATCTAGATTTCATTCCAGCTTGGTCTATATAATACTTACGTTGACAGAATCGACCGTCTTGAAGTTGAAAGCCCGGATTGCAGTCACAGATGAAACTGCCGTTCGTATTAATACAGTTGGCATTGGCTCCGCAAATATTTTGAGTGTTTTGACATTCGTCCACATCTGCATAACAAACAGAGGCACAACCACTGGTTTGACGATTCTAATCTTCCTCTAACAGTCGTTTTCCAATTCTGCTCCCTAGATTTGGTCATAACTCAAAATATTTTGCATAAAACAAGAATAAGAAGATAGTATATTAAACTCAATCAATGGTTGATATCCTTTCTATTACAGTTTCATTCCCTAGAAATGCACGCAACTTTTAACAGAATCGAATGTTCTTCGTGCATACTTTCAGAAGGCTGTGATAGGCTACTTATGTAGTCCGACTATCACAGTAGTTGATTGGCCTTAATAATAATAGTGTCAAAGCCTAAATACTTGTAAACATGATGAATAGTGCTAATTTATAAGGAATATATATATTTATAATTTCCTAGTAGCAACACCAGAAGCAGACTATGACATTCAATAGATGCCACAGGATTTTATCAGGTAACCAACTACACAGAAGAACATATTTTTGCGTGTGAGGGACTGCAGCTATCTGTGTGCTTACGTCAGTTGATCGTCATCAGGAAAACTCATTGCACATATAAAATATACATATGCAGAACATAATTAAAATCTTACCAGCGCAGGAACGGTTACTGCTATCAGGTTGATAACCAGGTCTGCATTCACACGGGGAATCAATACTGCAGTAGTCGCAGGTGCAGTTTGGCGTGTTTGAACCTTCAAAAATGAAAAACAAAGCCAGTAGGCTATATATAGGCTAAACCGATAAAATGCGAAATTCAGTCTTTAATGGTCATAGGCACTTGTGACCATTAAAGACAGAGTTTCGCATTTTATCTGTTATTTATACCTTTAATACTTTCGTTCTTTTAACGATTAACAAATTATTTTGTCTTGCACTTGCTTCTCAATTCTAACCTCCTACTTTGACATACAGTAACAGCTTCTCTGATTTATGCTAGAGTTCAATTTCATTGCAGTGAAGAGCCGATGAGCTGGAGCAAAATCTGTGGCAAAGTGTTTCTTCAAAGCATTTTCAACGATCGGAATCTTTTGAAAAATTCCCTCCATTCCAGTCAATATCAGAGTAAATACTGTTTATGTGAACTTAGCTCACCTTCACAGTTGTAGCCACCAGTCAAATTGAAGCCAGCATAACAATCGCAGGTGAAGCCGCCAGACGTGTTGCTGCATTTTTGAGTGCAGTTAGACAAAAGTAAAGCACATTCGTCAATGTCTGAAAATAATCAAAGAATTCAAAAATGTACGTCGCGAAGTAATTCAATTTCACTAAACTTTCATTTTGGCTTTGGCCATTTCCGAAATAAAAGTTTATGCTCACCACAATTATTTATATATCTATTCACTTGATAGGGGAACATCTATGGCATGATATAATGAAGCGTTATCTGACAGTACCAGTCCCAAGCATGGATAAACGAGCAGGGCGACGCTTATGATCATTGTGTCATTAAATTGAAACAAACCAACGAAGCGCTTGTGCTCGTCTCTGAAACGTTACAAAGAATATGAAAATACAAGTCAAAAATCCCTGTAAATTGTACATGTTTCACGTGGAGTCAGAGGAGACACTAATTTCATATGTTATGCGGTCATTGGGTGACGTCGATAACATGCAAATGACTCGCCCTAAGTCGTTACAGGGTAACAATTGCAGACGTAGCTGCCATGTCTTGTTAAAAATGTTAGTACCGCCATATCCAATTAAGTCAATCGTATGGTATGTATGCATCAGATTTGTTAAGTTCGTATACGCTTAACTGCTATTTACATTGGGTTGCTGTAATCATTAGCTGCCACTGTCTGCATTTCTTTTTGTATAATTTCAACCATAATCTAATAATTGATCATATTGATTCAACAAGAAATAAAGATAAATGCTGCATTGTATCACGAAAGTTAGATCACATGACTAGTATGCATCCTGGAATAGTTTAACCCTCTTGTCATTGAGCAACATCTAAACTCTCTATTCTTTCTGGAATCTATCGTCACCTGACGGTTGCACACACCCGAGTAACAGCTTCAGATTACCTTGACAAATGGTTCCGGTTCCAGTCTTAACAAATCCGGATTTGCATGTACAGTTGTATCCTCCGTCAGTGTTAACGCATTGTTCAGTCACGTTGCTGCAGGTATTATTCGGATGTGTCTCATTACATTCATCAATATCTACAAAGATTGGAAGAATAAGAGTTGAAATTACATTTTAGACCACAACCCCTAATTGAATTCCGTTACTGGCGTTCACTCAAAACATAATCTGCATCTCCATTCTCCAGTAGCAAGAAAGCAATGTCCAGCTAAGCCTATCTTTTAATGTTCCGAGGTAAAGTATTCTGAACAGCATTTTATTACTGCAAAATAAATAATCATCAGTTTGATAGAAGCGAAGTGTTTAGTTTAGAATTTTAACTATTAACTAAATAAACCATAAATTGTCCAAACATTTTCCATTATCTGGAATATCAAACTCAAATTCATTGATGAATAAATAGGTATTTAAAAACGAAGAATTAAACTGATTGTGACATTGACTGAAATTTAGACAATCATTGATGAAATAATCTCGTTCTGTAAACTCATAAACTCACCCCAACACTTGTTATCTGCCAACTGATAACCCGACATACACTCCAGACATTGGAAACCTGGATACGTCAGACCACAGTTGCGGCGAGGTCCGCAGGGTTCCGATCGACAAGCATTGACGAATCTTTCACACAAGTCGCCTGGAAAGCAAAAGATGCTTGTAATGTAATGTAATGCAATCAAGCATTTACATAGCGCCGCTCAAACAGCGCTCTTATGCTTATAGAATAATGTATTTCAACAAATCATAAATAATTGATTTGGATGTTATAATATCCAACGAATAATAAAGCCGGAAGTGGTAATGATGAACATCGTTAATATGTACTAAGTTAATTTTAAATGGACGGTAGCGCTAAATAAATTGGTATCAACCTAATTATAATTACACGTGGTCATGATATAATATGTGCATCGTTAACAATGGCTTTATCCCAACATCTTCAATTCCTGCCAAAAGTGTACGACGAGTGTACCCATGGTACGCTGACTTGACTAGTGAACGCTGGGACGTCGGAATTCTGCCATGACGGGGCTTTCAATGTCGGGCATCTCTGCTGAAAGATGAAAGTTTGCACGATAATCATTATCACTTATATGTACCACTGGATTGCTACTTACCATTATAACTTGTAAACTTACCTTCGTAAAGTTCTCGGTCGCAGGCGCAGGAAACGAGCTGGAATATGTCCGTTTCGTTGTATCTGGATTGGAGGATGTCCCACTGACATGTTCCGTTGTGCTCACAGCCGCACAATCTGACCGTCAGCGTAACAGGAACAGCGACCGATCCGGTTGAGTCGTTACCAGTGAACCTACAGGTATACGAGAGCAATATTAACCACTGCACTTGTACACATAGGCCATATCAGATTTAACACCAGCAAACGAAGTAATCAATTCTTACGTTATCGACATCAGCGCCTCGAATTCATTATTTCGGTGTGACCCTGCGCATGTTACAAATTCGATTAATAATTGGCTATTTGCACTCCACGTTGTCATGTCATCAGAGCACTAAATAATGCGCAAGTAATACGCTATCGGCACCTATATTCCGCAATACGATGCCTGAATATCAGATTATCAATGCCGCACATATATAGATCATAAATTTGAATTATTATTGATCATCAAATATTCAAAGTACATTAAAGTCAGCTTACGCTTACATCGGCATAACGTAACCAATATTAACCATAATGTCATAGGGTGAACTCAACAGTTTCCCCCTAAGGCATAGGGTTGCCCGAATACAATAGAGAAACCCGCATATGCTGAAACCAAAAAGTATTAATCCAAATTAATAACGTATTAATGGTCGAAGCATACGTGAAGTTCACTGCAGACGTATTCATTGGAGTCCATACGAAATTCCAAGTATGTCTCGTAACCGGTATAAGCTGCGTTTCTGGGCTTGAGAAGGCTCTATCCAAGTTGAATGTGGCGGATTGGTTGGAGCCATTTACTAAGATTATGATCGAATTAGTTACATTCACTGTCCAGTTGGTGATTGGATTTCCAAGCACAATATACACTACGGTCCTATCTGTAAACAGAAGCAGATTTATCATTAGGCAAATTGTGTCTTAGACCGACAACAGTTTCTTCAACTTAGAAAATAATTGTGGCAATGAAAATGTTCTAGTTCATCTTGAGTACCAATAAACGTTTCGGTGGGATCAGAACAGCCACAAAATATAATACAATGATCAAAAGATTTTAGCGAAAGATACGATGCTAACAATAATTATTGGAAAAAAACCAGAAAGAGAAGCGTGAGCAATTTATTTATCACACATTTAGTATAAAATTTTCATAGTCAAGAGTGTAGAGATTCTTTCTGAACGAGGGGTGGGTAATCGCACACGAGATACAAGATCACCTGGCAAAACAATGGTCTCATTTCTCTTGAACCATATATCCGAATCATAAAAGGTGTGAAAACAAATCAGTTTCCTTGAAAAATAATGTCTCGTCAAAAACAAAAACAACATTTTTTTAGTGATTCGGTTTAATCATAAAACGTTTCGTTTCTTTGCATTAGTACTTCTACGTCAATGAACAGGATGAAATAGAATCGTTTCTATTCATTATTCAATCACAATAAGAAAAAATGCTGATACTTTAAGCCGCTTGTAGATGACTTGCATTGTGGCCATAACCTGTCTAAACACACATACCCAGATCCTGAGCTATCGTCTGAAGATTGCGATTTGCTTCAAGAGAATTATTCGCCAGATTTCTATTTCCTCCAGTAGCGACGTAATCGTAGTAGCATGGATTGTCAAGAGTGTTTCCCCGGGTGCAAAACTGATTGGCAGCGCTAGCCAACTGAGGGGATGCTCCGGCTGTTCCGAAGGTGGGAACAAAGTCTGGATGTTGGAAAGAACTGAACTGTTCACCAATCGACTGATTGTAATAGAATAATGAATCCTGTGGAGTCTGAATCAACCCTGAAAATAAAACACCACAAGTTATGCAATGGAAATGAAAACGTTCTCTAAGAATTTTTTTTTGCGCCACACAAAAGATCCGCTTGAGCACTGCAACCTATTCAGTTCAAGTCCACAAAGAGCTTAGTCGTTTATTCTGTTTGGTGCTTATCGTGCACAACAACATAGATGCTATAGGGAAACATAAGACAAACATGAAACAGGATCAAAGTTAAAGAGAAAGAGTAAGCTAGAAGAGCAGGGCTCACATGACTGTCCAAAGTTATAGAAGATTTCTTCCTCGCTGGAGGAAGATGGGATCCATTTTCCGCTGCTGTTTAAGAAGTCGTTATCTGGATTTCCATCGATGTTTCCAAGAAGTCCCTTGAAGGCAGGGTTTCCTTCCAAGTCTGCTGGAATGATGACGGATAATTGGAGCGCCTTGAACCCCACTTTAATCTGTATGGCAATTCCTAATAGAAAACATAGTGCAGAGGTTAGGCCAATACACAAATAACTAATGCTATTGCAAGTGCTAAAGATAGCGACAACAGTAATACGAATACAGTTCTGCTTATATTGAACCATTACATATTCAGAAACTAGAAGATTATAACAGGAGATAGACTTTCATCTTCATACTCTGGCTACCTTGTGTGCTACTAATATCAATTCTGCAGACGCAGTAATATTATTTGAATGAGCAGATATATTTAAAATACTGATATAAGAAATGTCAATCAAAGTGAATCTAGCCATGAATTACGTATATATGTATGGACGCAACATATTTTTGTAATCACATTTTTTTTATTCTCTTCCATGCTCTGAACTTTAAATAAATTAAATATAATAGACAAATCGCCAACCTGTCAAAAACTTTACTTCAAGCATGTTATTGCCTTTTACGAAGATAGCACCACGGTAATCGTATGTTGCGCTTCCGTCAGAGGAGATCTGGTACCAGCCGGTAAGGTCAAACTGGTCGTTAACAATTATTTTCATGCCTGAAAAAGCCAATGAAGTTTTTCAATCACACGAATTGCATGATGCAAAGGAAAATGTTTAGACAGAAAATACGCTTAATGCTTTGAATGAATGAACAAATAAAAAAGGTACGAGTTTTGTACTGAGATGAGTTTATATATAATATTAGCCAATATCTCTTGAGTCATGTACGCTCAATTTGTTAACTAACCAGTCTTGGCGTCGTCCAGTGCAACGAAAATCCTGTCTGAAGCAGTTTGTGTTGTGATGTTATCCATCGTTGAATTGAAGAAACCCTTGGCTGCAAACGCTGTGAAGACTGTTGCGTTTGTCGGATTACCGTTGTTGTCCGGCGCCTGATCTGTGCGACACTGAAGAAAAAAGATGTTATCTGCCTCCACAAGCCAGTACTCGCCCCATCCGTTGAAGGTGTAATTCTTGCCATCAGGAGTTGTAAGATGAGGATCGCCAAACATGTCACCTTAAAAAGTCAAGCGAATAAGACTCTAGAATGGGTTTCTATCACGCTAACTACCGCACTGTCATGCACCAATGTATATTGATGATGGTGATGATGACGAGTTCTCTGCCCAAAAGCAGGTAGATTGGCCTTACGTCACCCGGGGATGAGATGAGTGAGGTGGCTTCTCGTTGCCTACCTCACAGACGATCAAGGGTGAGCAACTTGTCCAAGGTCGCTCCGCAGTGACTTGAGGTGGGTTCGAACCTTCGACCCTTAGGTTGCAAAGCACAGAACATACCGCTACGTCACCGCGCCCCACTAATATTATATGAGTTTAAATAACGCAGCCGGCACACAAACATCTGTCTAGCTTAAAACTCCAAACACAGTTTGTGTGAGGTGCCTTAGGATTTTCAAATACATGCTGACAAAGCATAGAGCAACATTCAAGACATGTCTTATAGCAATGTCTTATATAATCCCATCCAGCCAATGTAATCCTGTAAAGTCTCTTTTGGCTATCATACCCAAAATGGGCAAGCGGAAACCAGCACAAGTGTCCAGTGGACGGAATTCGTAGTAGAGATGACAGTTGTCCGTATCGATGCAGCACCAGCGTTTAGGGAGAACATCGTTATCGTTATTCAAGCTTGAGTAGAAGAAGGGATTGTACTGGAGTAGAGATCCAGAGTGGTAGCTACGACTTGTGTCAATGAGTCCGGTATTTCCCCACCATGACCAGGAATACCAAACAGAGTTATAGTAGTAGCTGTAGAAGTAGTAGCAGCATCTCTGGAAGGAACAGCAACCACGTTAAGCAAGTAATTCACATAAAAAGTTCTAAGCGTTGTTGTATTGTTCGTCATCCGAATGTTAAGTTATTCACAAATATTCCTCTCCTGTATGCCCTTGCTAGAGCCAACCAACGTTATTTTGCTTGAAGATTCAATATCATGAAAACAACGGTAATTAGAATAATACCAACTCATTAAGGCATTCAAATGTACTACTGAATGGACATCAATAGACTACTCTGGAAATCTAGTCCATGCAGAAATTGGGCGCAATATCACAAAAAGGCTAGGTACACCAGATAAATTCCTTTCAAAGCAGTTGCTGATGATCGCAGAGTCATAGAGAGCAGAGTTATTCAATAAATGGCGAGCAACAATGCTCAGATAACTGAAGGAGTCACCGCTGGAGGACTTGTCGCAGACATGTGGATCCCAGCAGAATCGATAGTAACCACCTTGTTCAGAATTCCTGAACCACGAATGCTTCTAGGATCATACAATATTATGTATTGGTGGCATTAAATCCATCAAAGACGAGATTGTACTAAGTATTAAACGTTTCTTGTATACATCATAATAAGTTCCTTTAGTTAGCTGACAACTTACTTGATGTTGCATTTGTCGGGGCCCTCCCAGTGAGACATTGCCCCCGCATGGGTTCGTTTTGGTTCCACAACTTGTACCCAATCGTTAAAATATTAAGTTATGCTAACACATTCCTTTCCCTATTTTTGTCGCTCAAGCAAGTATTGCCCTGTTTAAATTCCAGGAAAACAATGATATTAAATTAATTGAATAAGAGCAATACCGACTCATAATTTTATTACAGATTCTGCATATTTTATTATTGAACAGAAATAACGAGATTCACCTGAGTGTATGTGCTAAAGGGTGAGAACAGAGCAGTTGCACATCCAGTGTTGTAGTCGAATTGAAAGCGAGGATCCCAAAGTGCCTGCCAAACTGTGCACGGGCATCGTGGAAGGAGTCGTTGGGCAATGTTGATCGCAAGTGAGTTGCTCGTCTGAGCCCAGTGCCACTGGCGACATTTGAATTCAGAGCTCAGTGTAAACGACGGTGGTACAGAAACCGGAAAGATCCACTGACCACGTGCACCTGTCAACAAGAGACAAACTCATTATAACGACTTCATGAAATTCTAACTACAACATGTGTGGCCCTAACAAGCGGGGCCCGTCGGCTCCTAATTGGGTCTCTCTTGGTGACCAACTGTATAGGATTACTGAATAAATCTGTACCTTATTTTGATGCTGAATTACTGAATAAAACACTGATTGATTGATTGCTTGACTGATACCATAAACAGTGTCTAATTACTACTGTGAACAAACAGAAACATTTTTCATTCATACATGTCAGCACAACAATAATAAAATATACACAAATACAATAATAAAATATACACAAATTCAATGTTTAATTACTTCTGTTCATAAAAATATCTCACCTCTCTCTCCGATAATGCTTGGCAGGTTGTAAGCCAGTGGAGTGCCAGAAGTGAAGAGATTTCTGCTCAGCTGGGTTCCAGCTTGATACCCCTGACAGTTAATTCGCGTAAAGTCCCAGTTAGAAAAGTATCCGTAGTTGAAGATTGCGTAGCTGTTGTAATATCTGTAATCGCTAACAAGGACCATCTGGAACGTAGTAGTCTGTGACAGAAAGTTGAACAAATTTCACTGCTATATTGAAATTGTTCCGTTTTAATCATGCATTATACGTTTGTTGTATCATAATAAGCAAGCTGTACACTTTACTTTGCGTTGCAGCTGCTGTGGCCCTTACTAGTATAGCGGAATATTGTCTCTGTGTTTCTTTTGTCAACACCACTTCTAACAACGTTCTTCATTCATCCTGCTTTTGTATTTTTGTCTTTATAGGCATTAAATACACAATGTGACAAATAATTTAGGAACAATAAATGAAATTAAAATAAATTAAATTTATCTGACCGAGAAGTATTGCAGTCATCGCTGCAGCGTGCAATAAATGTCTATGTTAGCACCAAAAGCATGTGATCAAATACTGAATATATTTAAGAATTTCATGAATATTCACTATCATTTGCTTACTTGTGACATCGTGTAATAGTATGGATAGGGCGAAACATTCTCCCACGTTATAACGACAGCCATTGAAGGCCAGAAGCCAGAGTCTCCAGCACGATTTCTGATCTTGTCATCAACCCAATTGAAAACTTGCTGTTCCAGAGGCGATGATGGTGAGTAGCTGAAGTAATCTCGACTGTATACGTTGTAATAGATTCTCCCAGGGCCATTCCCACGAGTGTCAATATCAGCCCAGAACGCCGCTATTATATTCAGGTTATTGTAGTAGTAAGAATAGCCGTTGTAATAAGGGTAATCATAATAGTAGCTCGCGTTTAATGGAAAATTAACTGGAGTCCATGAGACGTAACCGTTGCCCAAAGAAACGAATCCGTTGACGTTGATCTGGAATTAAAAGAAATCCTGATAACACTTTCGGTGTATAGTTAGCAGAATGCGAACACGACAGGCAGACACACTTCTTTTAGCAATCCATTACCCGGTTACCATATGTAGTAACTACAGCCAAAGTTAGGATGGGTGGAACAATATGGCTTTAATAGAAGCATAGTAGCGGCTTCATTCATATTAATAGCAATAGTAGTATAGTAGTAGTAGTAATAGTAATAATAGTATTATTAGTAGTGGCAACAGTAGAAACATTAGAAGTAGCGGAAGCTGTAGGCCTAGTAGTAGGAATAATTAGCGTTGATAACGATAGCAGAAGTAGCAATAGCAATCGTTGACGAGACATTGAAGAATTAACCTACGATTAGCTTTGTAATATACCATAAACTTAAATAGCTTGCTTTCGTTATTAATAACTACCTATTGCTGAGCTAAAACATAAGCTTAGGATTTCATTTGACTCGTGTTACATTGAATAATCTTAATATTTATAATGGTGTTGGCTGCAACGCCTGATTTACAAGAAGAAATGTTTAAATTAAGCATACCTACACATAGGCAATGGCGCCGTAGAGGCGTGTGCACTTCTGAGCAAAGGATGTTGGAAGAAGGGCGATATCAAATTTCAAGATTTTAAATTTAAATTGTTTTAAAATGGATATGCGAGATCTTCTGCAAGCAACTGGAATCAAAGTCAGTGTATATTATTCCATTCGAATCAGATTGCTATAGTAATAAAAAAATCGATATCGTAACAGTAATATGATATAAAATTTAACTAACGAAAATGTCTCGGAACATCTGGCTGCCAAATCGGAAGCCTTGTGGCAGATATTCCTGCCAGTAGCCATCATCCGAACCAGAATATATGCGACCTCTTGGGCTTTGTCCATAGGGACACAAATCGTTCGCACCTATACAATTTAAAATGACTCCGTTTCAATGTAATAAGTTAACGTGTAAAATCTACACATATGCAGGTATTTTTGAGTGACAAGTAGGTAAATTGCAAAACTGTATAACCCTGATCGTAAATATAAACGCGCAATTATTATCTCACTAACTCTAATTTTGTCTCACCCATTATTACCGTGCTTAACTTTACACTACCTGCCATGCGTTAAATTAACATTACTTTCACCATCTCCACTCCACGTATATTTGAAAAAACCTTACTTGTCCTTCGAAACAACACAAAAATGGGCTTTTATTGAAGGAATTTACATGAAAGTTAGTTTAAGTCATCAATAATATAAAATTTAATGAAAACAGTCGTTCTTCGTTGCTGCGAAATAAAAATTACGTCATTAATTATCGACGTCATCGTCTACATAGACTACGTTGCAGATGTAATTGAGTGTTATATTATAGAGCCTTTTATATTGCACATTATCTGTCTTCCATGGCCACACTCTGCAGCTCTGTTAAACAAAGGCCGCTCCTCTCTTAGGTCAGCCTCTGCTGGAAAGTACGTTGTCCCTAATACACGTTTCGTCTTCGTCCGGCGATCATTCACTGTTGCCAGTCCTTCCATCTGGGAACTCTCTACCTCCTATGTCCGCAACTCTCAGTGAGTCTGTCTTTCGCTCAAACCTGAAAACCTACCTTTTCCAGTCTATGCCTAAAGCTGTCAATGGTTGTCCGGCTTCAATGTGCACTTCTGAACTTCTGTAAGGAGGGCAGTTGTATTGTATTGCATTAATCAGTGGCGTTTCCAGTGCGATAAATTCATTGAAAAGAGACAACGAATATAGGCATTTGGTTCACCAATGCATGGCCATCGAAGGCAAAAGCCCGTGTTTAAACCAAAGTAGTCCTCGCTCGCGGTACAAAGAGCGAAGAAAAGTGGCACAGGACAGCAGGTGGATGAGGTGACGCATATACTTGGGAGCATGGCCACTATACGGTCTGTAGATTAAAAAACTTTTAGTTGAGTCCGACTAATAAGACGGAGCCAATGAAGGCGGTCAAACATGAAAGTAGAGATATATTTAGAATAAACTGAAGAAGACAACCTTTTGAAAGACCAGCCTAGAGAGAATTACAGTAATCGATTCGGGAGCAATAGAGATAAAGACAGAGGAGAGACGAAACGTCAGACTGCTCTAAGCCGCCTCAGATGGAAGTAGGAACATCCCCTGTAGTAGGAAGTAGGAAGAAGTAGGAATATCCCCGACTATCCACTAAGATTAGCGATACGCTCAGAACCGGTAACCATAAGACTAATCGGTAAAATTAAAAAATGTTGTCAAATCTCTTCTTTCATTCGTGAATAACTTCACTGGCTCCCAGCACCTCAACGCATTCGTTTTAAGACCCTTGCACTGATGCGTAAATGTCTCCTAAGGTCTGCCCAGCCTACCTTCCTGCCATCTGCACTAGGGTTTCCTCTAATCTGCACTAGGATTACCTTCGTTCCTCTGCCCATGGATTGCAGGGGACCCCGCAAGAGTCACAATCCAGGTAGGAGCGTCGCCTACGCGGATCCCACCAGCTGGTACAGCTTCCACCTCTCTCTCCGGGAGGAGCTGTTCTCTCTTTTCTCCTTGCCCCTTTAAAGAGGCGCCTTAAGACTTTCCTGTTCTCCGTTTAGCTATGTGTTGAGTCGTGAGCACCTCCAATATCGAGTGGCACTATATAAGTTTTCCATTACATTACATCACATTATCAGATACCTGCACATTTTTATGTTGGCGCTAGAGAAGTTTACTTAAACAAAATCAGAGTCATGTTGAGAGCGTGGAATGTATATTATGTGAAAAAAAATAATTAATTGAATTCAAGCAATATTGAAGAGAATGATGAAAACGTACGTCTTAAACACACAGAACTTTCCAAAAATAGACATTGTACCAGAACACATAGAACCATATACAAAAACGAAGAACATAGATCTTGACGGAAAAGCGTAAGAGCGGCAACACTGATAACCGTATCAAAATTTACATTGAAGGTTTCTAAATATGCCTGTCCTATAGTTTCACATCTCCTGGTTTAAATAGCATTGGCCATAAGTCTTAAGTAACACATGTAACCGAATCCTGCATTATTGGAGGTGATCGTCGACATAGAACTTTGTAATATAGAGCTTTCTCTTCATACATTCAAAAGCTCACCTTGTGATCTTGGGGTCGTCAGTGTTATCGCTGCTGTAGATATCGTCGTAGAGGCGTTGGTAGCTGGTCGAGCTGTTGTTGCACCAGCGGCAACAGTTGTACTTGGTCGAGCCGTTGTCGCACCAGCGGCAACAGTTGTACTTGGTCGAGCTGTTGTTGCACCAGCGCTGATAATAATTGGTCGAGGCGTTGTCGCACTAGCGGCAACAGTTGTAGCTGGTTGTAATCGTCCGTCTGTTGTACCTGCAGCATGAGTTATAGTTAAATGCATAACAAATGACTTCTATTGCGCCGATGTTTAGACTCTAATGCACGAGGAATTAATCAATGGCGCACCAAAGCAAAGCCATAATCTTGTCAATATCGAGAGCAGTCTTAAAAATAAAAGCCAATTAGTAGCCAAAAATTCCTTTAATTGGTGTGGAGTGTACAGTCGCTGAAATTCAGTCTCAGAAACGCTGAAGAATTCCGATGGCCACCAAGCAAAAATGCACCTCCTTAGGCCAGTGGACAACAAGTAATCAGACAGGTTACGAGAATATAATTGCCAATAGGAATTATGATTTTGGAGTCATCAGCTTAGGAATGGTAACAAGTCATATGGAATGATTGTCAAGCAGTTGATCAAGGAAGCATACCTGTAGCAAGTATTGTGGTTGTTCCAGGAGATGTAGCTGCAGCAGAAGTTACCGTTAAGGCAAGAGTTGTTTGACCGATAGTTGTAACTGCAGCAGGAAGTGTGGTTCGTTCAGTTCTTGTACCAGCAGCTGTCGTAGTTCGTACAGTTGTTGCACCTGGAGTAGTTGTGGTGCGTCCAGCTGGTCAACAGAAACATTTTCTACTGAATTGTTCGTCTGAGTTGGACTAGTTTGTGAAACAGTAATAATTGTGAGTGAAGCGAATTGTAGAAGCTGGTGTAATGTTTGCATTTTCCACTGTAGTTATTGTCTGAGCTGCTTTAGTTGGTGAAGTGGTTATCTATTTGTAAAAGAAGATATATATACATATATATATACATATATACATACATATATACATATCTATACATACATATCTATATATATATATATATATATATACACTGTTTTAGTCAGCAGAATTGTGAGATTAGCATTTGTTTGAGAAGCTATTAGTATTGTGTTAAAAATTGCAATACTGAAATGTACAGCTTCACATGCTACACATGAATTTATTTCATATCTCACATTTTACGGCAACAACACAAAACCGTGAATTCGCAGTGGTCCCATGGTCTAGAATGACCTCATTCGAGAGCCGAGCCTGTTCCCTAGATCATGTTTTGAAACACTTCGTGTCCATTTGAAAACTTACCTTTTGTACAGGCTGGAGTTGGGAGCGCTTCCCAGGCGTTACTTTGAAGAGGCGTTATATCAGTTTTTGAATTAATGAATTAAATACATACGGTCACATGTTCCGTTTGGCGTAAGGAGGAATCCGTCATCGCAGCGATCACATCTGTCAGCGCCTGTGGAGTTGCATCCATAAGTCGTGCAATTCAGAGCACAGGCTGAAATTTAGACCAACGGTAATACAATATTATGACCGAAGCCAAACATTTGAATACAACTGTATGATCATACTGTAGCATAAGAACAGACGAAAAAAACTCTGTAATGATACATGCATCGGTTGGATAATTATTCAAGCCATATCCTAAGTCACAAGTATCACATTGAAGAAGACTCTATACAGTTGAATGTCATAACTCGATGCAAATACTACATAAAAATTTGATTATAGTCATACCATCGCATGTTCCAGCTGAATTTAAGCCGTATCCCATATCGCACTGATCGCACTTGGCGGCTCCCGTAACGTTACATCCGTATGTTCGACAGTGGTCCGAACAAGCTGTAATGAAGAAATGGCTCAGTCTAGGATGCAGTTGTCAAAAGCAGCGGTGAATAAGCCTATTTGACGATTAAAGCAAGGTTCATATTTTACCAAGGCACTTTCTAGAAAGATATAAATTAAACCCGATATTTAAAAGTATTTCAAACGAAAGACTCATGTATACAAGTTTCTTCTATGAAAACCTTATAAAAGTCACAAATGCAACCACATACTCTGCATAAAATTCTGAAGTTCAACTTAACTTGTCAGAGCAATAGCGTAGGACAATATAGTTGGGTCCAGTAAACTGTCTTTCATACCGACTGCGTATAGAGGACAAACGTAGTAAGTCCAATGCTTAGGTACATGGACTTATTACATCTGTGCTATATATACAGATTTACGTCAATTTATTTGCTGCCCGTTGTATTTATAAACAAACATTTTAGCTTTGGCATCATTGGAATTGCCTTTAATGAACGTTTCCTTTCATACAGTAATAACATAATGTTCAATTGTTTTAACTATTAACTTTTGCTGCGATCTGCAATGAATGTACCGCCAGTCTCACTGCACGACGTTCGGATGTAGCAACTCTGGTTACTTCAGATACGATCGTTGTGGCGTGGGATATGGTTTGAACGACATTCGCACATGTAAAAGTAATTCTGTTTGAAAACGTTCTTTTTAAAATTGCCTCATTAATAAATATTTAGTTTTAAATACGATATTTAAATGTGTTAAAGTTAGACAATATTTCGTGAGTGTTACCAGTGCCAGAGGCGGTAATCTCGTTGAAGAGGTGGGGGACAATCAATGAGAGGGGTAAGAAATGTGGGGGACCAACGTAAAACGTTTCCCCTCTCTGTAAAAGTAGAGGACTTGTCCCCCTTAACACCCCCCCGGGATTGCAGCCTCTGACCAGTGCAAATTTTATAAAGGAACATCGGATGTGATACACATGTTGATTACGTCCTAGTTCTTACTGACGTTGATTACGATGATGAATATGATGCTATCTATTACTAATAGGCCCTTGGTGTAAATACCTGACGTTTTATTTGTGACTCCTAATACTTCTAGACTCGTTGTGGCAATTGACAAATTATTCGGTAATCCTGAAGGGGTCACTGGGAAAGTAAGTCCGGCAGTGGTTTCGTATGTAACGGGAGCAATTGTCTCAGTGGCAGTAGATGCACCAAGCGTTTGTGATACTGAGGATGGTACCACGACTGTTCCAGTATTTGTTGTGGGAGTTGAAGCTCTCATTGGTTCTGAGAACGTTGTTTGGAATGCAGATGTCATCGGGACTATTTTAGTTGTCGTTTTGGTTATATTTGTTGCTGCGGCCGAAGGGATCGATTGAGGTAAAGTTGTTGGTTGGGATGCAGTTGCCGTTGAGACTAAAGTTGTCGTTGTGGTAGATATTGTCTTTTGGGATGCAATTGTCCCTGGGGCTGAAGTTGTCGCTGACAAAGAAATTGCCGTTTGGGATGTAGCTGTCTCTGTGGCTGAAGTTGTCATTGGGATAGAAATTGTCGTTTGGGATGTAGTTGTCTCTGGGACTGAAGTTGCTTCTGGGGCTAATGTAGTCAATGTGCCGGAAATTGTTTGGGATGCAGTTGTAATTGGGATTGAAGTTGTCTCTGGGGCTGAAGAAGACATTGAAGCGGAAATTGTCGTTTGGGATGCAGTTGTCTCTGGGGCTGAAGTTGTCATTGGGGCAAAATTTGTCGTTTTGGATGCAGTTGTCTCTGAGGCTGAAGTTGTCGTTGGCTCAGAAATTGTCGTTTGGGATGCAGTTGTCTCTGGGGCTGAAGATGTCATTGGGTTAGAAATAATCGTTTGGGATGTTGTTGTCTCTGGGGCTGAAGTTGTCATTGGGGCAAAATTTGTCGTTTTGGATGCAGTTGTCTCTGAGGCTGAGGATGTCATTGAGGTAGAAATTATAGTTTGGGATGCAGTTGTCTCTGGGGCTGAAGCTGTCATTGGGGTAGAAATTGTCGTTCGGGATGCAATTGTCTCTGGGGCTGAAGTTGCTTCTGGGGCTAATGTAGTCAATGGGCCGGAAATTGTTGTTTGCGATGCTGCTGTCATTGGGACTGAAGTTGCTTCTGGGGTTGAAGTAGTCAATGGGCCGGATATCGTTGTTTGGGATGCAGTTGTAATTGGGATTGAAGTTGTCTCTGGGGCTGAAGTTGCCAATGAGCCGGAAATTGTCTTTAGGGCTGAAGTTGCCGCTGAGCTAGAAATTGTCGTTTGGAATGCAGTTTTCTTTGAGGCTGAAATTGTCGTTGGGGTAGAATATGTCGCTTCGGATGCAGTTGTCTTTGGCGCTGAAGTTGTCATTGGGGTAGAAATTGTTGCTTGGGATGTAGTTGTTATTGGGACTGAAGTTGCTTCAGGGCCTGAAGAAGACATTGAACCGGAAATTGTCGTTTGGGATGCAATTGTCTCTGGGGCTGAAGTTGTCGTTGGGGTAGAAATTGCCGTTTGGAATGCAGTTGTCTCTGAGGCTGACGATGACATTGAGGTAGAAATTATCGTTTGGGATGCAGTTCTCTCTGGGGCTGAAGCTGTCGTTGGGTTAAAAATTATCGTTTGGGATGCAGTTGTCTCCGGGGCTGAAGTTGTCATTGAGGTAGAAATTATCGTTTGGGATGCAGTTGTATCTGGGGCTGAAGTTGTCGTTGGGTTAGAAATTGTCGTTTGGGATGCAGTTGTCTCTGGGGCTGAAGTTGTCGTTGGTGTAAAAATTGTCGTTGGGGATGCAATTGTCTTTGAATCTGAAGATGTCATTGGGGTAGAAATTATCGTTTGGGATGCAGTTGTCTCTGGGACTGAAGCTGTCATTGGGGTAGAAGTTGCCGTTTCGGATGCAGTTGTCTCTGGGCCTGAAGATGTCATTGGGTTAGAAATTATCGTTTGGGATGTTGTTGCCTCTGGCGCTGAAGTTGTCGTTGGGTTAGAAATTGTCGTTTGGGATGCAGTTGTCTCTGGGGCTGAAGTTGTCGTTGGTGTAAAAATTGTCGTTGGGGATGCAATTGTCTTTGAATCTGAAGATGTCATTGGGGTAGAAATTATCGTTTGGGATGCAGTTGTCTCTGGGACTGAAGCTGTCATTGGGGTAGAAGTTGCCGTTTCGGATGCAGTTGTCTCTGCGGCTGAAGATGTCATTGGGTTAGAAATTATCGTTTGGGATGTTGTTGTCTCTGAGGCTGAAGTTGTCGTTGGGTTAGAAATTATCGTTTGGGATGCAGTTGTCTCTGGGGCTGAAGTTGTCGTTGGGGTAAAAATTGTCGTTTGGGATGCAATTGTCTTTGAAGCTGAAGTTGTCATTGGAGTAAAATTTGTCGTTTGGGATGCAGTAGTCTTTGAGGGTGAAGTTGTCGTTGGGTTAGAAATTGTCGTTTGGGATGCAGTTGTCTCTGGGGTTGAAGTTGTCATTGGGGTAAAATTTGTCGTTTGGGATGCAATTGTCTCTGGGGCTGAAGTTGTTATTGAGGTAGAAATTGTCGTTTTGGATGCAGCTGTCTCTATGGCTGAAGATGTCATTGGGGTAGAAATTATCGTTTGGGATGCAGTTGTCTCTGGGGCTGAAGTTGTCATTGGGTTAGAAATTGTCGTTTGGGATGCAGTTCTCTCTGGGGCTGAAGTTGTCTTTGGGTTAGAAGTTGTCGTTGGGTTAGAAATTATCGTTTGGGATGCAGTTGTTTCTGAGGCTGAAGTTGTCGTTGGCTCAGAAATTGTCGTTTGGGATGCAATTGTCATTGGGGCTGAAGTTGTCATTGGGAAAGAAATTGTCGTTTTGGATGCAGTTGTCTCTGGGGCTGAAGTTGTCATTGGGTTAGAAATTGTCGTTTGGGATGCAGTTCTCTCTGGGGCTGAAGTTGTCTTTGGGTTAGAAGTTGTCGTTGGGTTAGAAATTATCGTTTGGGGTGCAGTTGTCTCTGAGGCTGAAGTTGTCGTTGGCTCAGAAATTGTCGTTTGGGATGCAGTTGTCTCTGGGGCTGAAGTTGTCATTGGGGCAAAATCTGTCGTTTTGGATGCAGTTGTCTCTGAGGCTGAGGATGTCATTGAGGTAGAAATTATAGTTTGGGATGCAGTTGTCTCTGGGGCTGAAGCTGTCATTGGGGTAGAAATTGTCGTTCGGGATGCAATTGTCTCTGGGGCTGAAGTTGCTTCTGGGGCTAATGTAGTCAATGGGCCGGAAATTGTTGTTTGCGATGCTGCTGTCATTGGGACTGAAGTTGCTTCTGGGGTTGAAGTAGTCAATGGGCCGGATATCGTTGTTTGGGATGCAGTTGTAATTGGGATTGAAGTTGTCTCTGGGGCTGAAGTTGCAAATGAGCCGGAAATTGTCTTTAGGGCTGAAGTTGCCGCTGAGCTAGAAATTGTCGTTTGGAATGCAGTTTTCTTTGAGGCTGAAATTGTCGTTGGGGTAGAATATGTCGCTTCGGATGCAGTTGTCTTTGGCGCTGAAGTTGTCATTGGGGTAGAAATTGTTGCTTGGGATGTAGTTGTTATTGGGACTGAAGTTGCTTCAGGGCCTGAAGAAGACATTGAACCGGAAATTGTCGTTTGGGATGCAATTGTCTCTGGGGCTGAAGTTGTCGTTGGGGTAGAAATTGCCGTTTGGAATGCAGTTGTCTCTGAGGCTGACGATGACATTGAGGTAGAAATTATCGTTTGGGATGCAGTTCTCTCTGGGGCTGAAGCTGTCGTTGGGTTAAAAATTATCGTTTGGGATGCAGTTGTCTCCGGGGCTGAAGTTGTCATTGAGGTAGAAATTATCGTTTGGGATGCAGTTGTATCTGGGGCTGAAGTTGTCGTTGGGTTAGAAATTGTCGTTTGGGATGCAGTTGTCTCTGGGGCTGAAGTTGTCGTTGGTGTAAAAATTGTCGTTGGGGATGCAATTGTCTTTGAATCTGAAGATGTCATTGGGGTAGAAATTATCGTTTGGGATGCAGTTGTCTCTGGGACTGAAGCTGTCATTGGGGTAGAAGTTGCCGTTTCGGATGCAGTTGTCTCTGGGCCTGAAGATGTCATTGGGTTAGAAATTATCGTTTGGGATGTTGTTGCCTCTGGCGCTGAAGTTGTCGTTGGGTTAGAAATTGTCGTTTGGGATGCAGTTGTCTCTGGGGCTGAAGTTGTCGTTGGTGTAAAAATTGTCGTTGGGGATGCAATTGTCTTTGAATCTGAAGATGTCATTGGGGTAGAAATTATCGTTTGGGATGCAGTTGTCTCTGGGACTGAAGCTGTCATTGGGGTAGAAGTTGCCGTTTCGGATGCAGTTGTCTCTGCGGCTGAAGATGTCATTGGGTTAGAAATTATCGTTTGGGATGTTGTTGTCTCTGAGGCTGAAGTTGTCGTTGGGTTAGAAATTATCGTTTGGGATGCAGTTGTCTCTGGGGCTGAAGTTGTCGTTGGGGTAAAAATTGTCGTTTGGGATGCAATTGTCTTTGAAGCTGAAGTTGTCATTGGAGTAAAATTTGTCGTTTGGGATGCAGTAGTCTTTGAGGGTGAAGTTGTCGTTGGGTTAGAAATTGTCGTTTGGGATGCAGTTGTCTCTGGGGTTGAAGTTGTCATTGGGGTAAAATTTGTCGTTTGGGATGCAATTGTCTCTGGGGCTGAAGTTGTTATTGAGGTAGAAATTGTCGTTTTGGATGCAGCTGTCTCTATGGCTGAAGATGTCATTGGGGTAGAAATTATCGTTTGGGATGCAGTTGTCTCTGGGGCTGAAGTTGTCATTGGGTTAGAAATTGTCGTTTGGGATGCAGTTCTCTCTGGGGCTGAAGTTGTCTTTGGGTTAGAAGTTGTCGTTGGGTTAGAAATTATCGTTTGGGATGCAGTTGTTTCTGAGGCTGAAGTTGTCGTTGGCTCAGAAATTGTCGTTTGGGATGCAATTGTCATTGGGGCTGAAGTTGTCATTGGGAAAGAAATTGTCGTTTTGGATGCAGTTGTCTCTGGGGCTGAAGTTGTCATTGGGTTAGAAATTGTCGTTTGGGATGCAGTTCTCTCTGGGGCTGAAGTTGTCTTTGGGTTAGAAGTTGTCGTTGGGTTAGAAATTATCGTTTGGGGTGCAGTTGTCTCTGAGGCTGAAGTTGTCGTTGGCTCAGAAATTGTCGTTTGGGATGCAGTTGTCTCTGGGGCTGAAGTTGTCATTGGGGCAAAATCTGTCGTTTTGGATGCAGTTGTCTCTGAGGCTGAGGATGTCATTGAGGTAGAAATTATAGTTTGGGATGCAGTTGTCTCTGGGGCTGAAGCTGTCATTGGGGTAGAAATTGTCGTTCGGGATGCAATTGTCTCTGGGGCTGAAGTTGCTTCTGGGGCTAATGTAGTCAATGGGCCGGAAATTGTTGTTTGCGATGCTGCTGTCATTGGGACTGAAGTTGCTTCTGGGGTTGAAGTAGTCAATGGGCCGGATATCGTTGTTTGGGATGCAGTTGTAATTGGGATTGAAGTTGTCTCTGGGGCTGAAGTTGCAAATGAGCCGGAAATTGTCTTTAGGGCTGAAGTTGCCGCTGAGCTAGAAATTGTCGTTTGGAATGCAGTTTTCTTTGAGGCTGAAATTGTCGTTGGGGTAGAATATGTCGCTTCGGATGCAGTTGTCTTTGGCGCTGAAGTTGTCATTGGGGTAGAAATTGTTGCTTGGGATGTAGTTGTTATTGGGACTGAAGTTGCTTCAGGGCCTGAAGAAGACATTGAACCGGAAATTGTCGTTTGGGATGCAATTGTCTCTGGGGCTGAAGTTGTCGTTGGGGTAGAAATTGCCGTTTGGAATGCAGTTGTCTCTGAGGCTGACGATGACATTGAGGTAGAAATTATCGTTTGGGATGCAGTTCTCTCTGGGGCTGAAGCTGTCGTTGGGTTAAAAATTATCGTTTGGGATGCAGTTGTCTCCGGGGCTGAAGTTGTCATTGAGGTAGAAATTATCGTTTGGGATGCAGTTGTATCTGGGGCTGAAGTTGTCGTTGGGTTAGAAATTGTCGTTTGGGATGCAGTTGTCTCTGGGGCTGAAGTTGTCGTTGGTGTAAAAATTGTCGTTGGGGATGCAATTGTCTTTGAATCTGAAGATGTCATTGGGGTAGAAATTATCGTTTGGGATGCAGTTGTCTCTGGGACTGAAGCTGTCATTGGGGTAGAAGTTGCCGTTTCGGATGCAGTTGTCTCTGGGCCTGAAGATGTCATTGGGTTAGAAATTATCGTTTGGGATGTTGTTGCCTCTGGCGCTGAAGTTGTCGTTGGGTTAGAAATTGTCGTTTGGGATGCAGTTGTCTCTGGGGCTGAAGTTGTCGTTGGTGTAAAAATTGTCGTTGGGGATGCAATTGTCTTTGAATCTGAAGATGTCATTGGGGTAGAAATTATCGTTTGGGATGCAGTTGTCTCTGGGACTGAAGCTGTCATTGGGGTAGAAGTTGCCGTTTCGGATGCAGTTGTCTCTGCGGCTGAAGATGTCATTGGGTTAGAAATTATCGTTTGGGATGTTGTTGTCTCTGAGGCTGAAGTTGTCGTTGGGTTAGAAATTATCGTTTGGGATGCAGTTGTCTCTGGGGCTGAAGTTGTCGTTGGGGTAAAAATTGTCGTTTGGGATGCAATTGTCTTTGAAGCTGAAGTTGTCATTGGAGTAAAATTTGTCGTTTGGGATGCAGTAGTCTTTGAGGGTGAAGTTGTCGTTGGGTTAGAAATTGTCGTTTGGGATGCAGTTGTCTCTGGGGTTGAAGTTGTCATTGGGGTAAAATTTGTCGTTTGGGATGCAATTGTCTCTGGGGCTGAAGTTGTTATTGAGGTAGAAATTGTCGTTTTGGATGCAGCTGTCTCTATGGCTGAAGATGTCATTGGGGTAGAAATTATCGTTTGGGATGCAGTTGTCTCTGGGGCTGAAGTTGTCATTGGGTTAGAAATTGTCGTTTGGGATGCAGTTCTCTCTGGGGCTGAAGTTGTCTTTGGGTTAGAAGTTGTCGTTGGGTTAGAAATTATCGTTTGGGATGCAGTTGTTTCTGAGGCTGAAGTTGTCGTTGGCTCAGAAATTGTCGTTTGGGATGCAATTGTCATTGGGGCTGAAGTTGTCATTGGGAAAGAAATTGTCGTTTTGGATGCAGTTGTCTCTGGGGCTGAAGTTGTCATTGGGTTAGAAATTGTCGTTTGGGATGCAGTTCTCTCTGGGGCTGAAGTTGTCTTTGGGTTAGAAGTTGTCGTTGGGTTAGAAATTATCGTTTGGGGTGCAGTTGTCTCTGAGGCTGAAGTTGTCGTTGGCTCAGAAATTGTCGTTTGGGATGCAGTTGTCTCTGGGGCTGAAGTTGTCATTGGGGCAAAATCTGTCGTTTTGGATGCAGTTGTCTCTGAGGCTGAGGATGTCATTGAGGTAGAAATTATCGTTTGGGATGCAGTTGTCTCTGGGGCTGAAGCTGTCATTGGGGTAGAAATTGTCGTTCGGGATGCAATTGTCTCTGGGGCTGAAGTTGCTTCTGGGGCTAATGTAGTCAATGGGCCGGAAATTGTTGTTTGCGATGCTGCTGTCATTGGGACTGAAGTTGCTTCTGGGGTTGAAGTAGTCAATGGGCCGGATATCGTTGTTTGGGATGCAGTTGTAATTGGGACTGAAGTTGTCTCTGGGGCTGAAGTTGTCAATGAGCCGGAAATTGTCTTTAGGGCTGAAGTTGCCGCTGAGCTAGAAATTGTCGTTTGGAATGCAGTTTTCTTTGAGGCTGAAATTGTCGTTGGGGTAGAATATGTCGCTTCGGATGCAGTTGTCTTTGGCGCTGAAGTTGTCATTGGGGTAGAAATTGTTGCTTGGGATGTAGTTGTTATTGGGACTGAAGTTGCTTCAGGGCCTGAAGAAGACATTGAACCGGAAATTGTCGTTTGGGATGCAATTGTCTCTGGGGCTGAAGTTGTCATTGGGGTAGAAATTGTCGTTTTGGATGCAGTTGTCTCTGAGGCTGACGATGACATTGAGGTAGAAATAATCGTTTTGGATGCAGTTGTCTCTGGGGCTGAAGCTGTCATTGGGGTAGAAATTGTCGTTTGGGATGCAGTTCTCTCTGGGGCCGAAGCTGGCGTTGGGTTAAAAATTATCGTTTGGGATGCAGTTGTCTCCGGGGCTGAAGTTGTCATTGAGGTAGAAATTTTCGTTTGGGATGCAGTTGTCTCTGGGGCTGAAGTTGTCGTTGGGTTAGAAATTGTCGTTTGGGATGCAGTTGTCTCTGGGGCTGAAGTTGTCGTTGGGGTAAAAATTGTCGTTTGGGATGCAATTGTCTTTGAATCTGAAGATGTCATTGGAGTAGAAATTATCGTTTGGGATGCAGTTGTCTCTGGGACTGAAGCTGTCATTGGGGTAGAAGTTGCCGTTTCGGATGCAGTTGTCTCTGGGGCTGAAGATGTCATTGGGTTAGAAATTATCGTTTGGGATGTTGTTGTCTCTGAGGCTGAAGTTGTCGTTGGGTTAGAAATTATCGTTTGGGATGCAGTTGTCTCTGGGGCTGAAGTTGTCGTTGGGGTAAAAATTGTCGTTTGGGATGCAGTAGTCTTTGAGGGTGAAGTTGTCGTTGGGTTAGAAATTGTCGTTTGGGATGCAATTGTCTCTGGGGCTGAAGTTGTTATTGAGGTAGAAATTGTCGTTTTAGATGCAGCTGTCTCTATGGCTGAAGATGTCATTGGGGTAGAAATTATCGTTTGGGATGCAGTTGTCTCTGGGGCTGAAGTTGTCATTGGGTTATAAATTGTCGTTTGGGATGCAGTTGTCTCTGGGGCTGAAGTTGTCTTTGGGTTAGAAGTTGTCGTTGGGTTAGAAATTATCGTTTGGGATGCAGTTGTCTCTGAGGCTGAAGTTGTCGTTGGCTCAGAAATTGTCGTTTGGGATGCAGTTGTCATTGGGGCTGAAGTTGTCATTGGGAAAGAAATTGTCGTTTGGGATGCAGTTGTCTCTGAAGCTGAAGTTGTCATTGGGGTAAAATTTGTCTTTTGGGATGAAAGTGTCTCTGGGGCTGAAGTTGTCATTGAGGTAGAAATTATCGTTTGGGATGCAGTTGTCTCTGGGACTGAAGTTGTCGTTGGGGTAAAAATTGTCGTTTGGGATGCAGTTGTCTTTGAGGCTGAAGTTGTCGTTGGGTTAGAAATTGTCGTTTGGGATGCAGTTGTCTCTGGGGCTGAAGTTGTCATTGGGGTGAAATTTGTCGTTTGGGATGCAATTGTCTCTGGAGTTGAAGTTTTAATTGGGATATAAATTGTCGTTTGGGATGCAGTTGTCTCTGAGGCTGAAGTTGTCGTTGGGTTAGAAATTGTCGTTTGGGATGTAGTAGTCTCTGGGGCTAAAGATATCATTGGGGTAGAAATTGCCGTTTGGAATGCAGTTGTCTCTGGGGCTGAAGATGTCGTTGGGTTAGAAATTGTCGTTTGGGATGTAGTAGTCTCTGGGGCTGAAGATATCATTTGGGTAGAAATTGCCGTTTGGAATGCAGTTGTCTCTGGGGCTGAAGATGTCGTTGGGTTAGAAATTATCGTTTGGGATGTTGTTGTCTCTTGGTTTGAAGTTGTAATTGGGATATAAATTGTCGTTTGGGATGCAGTTGTCTCTGAGGCTGAAATTGTCGTTGGGTTAGAAATTGTCGTTTGGGATGCAGTAGTCTCTGGGGCTGAAGATATCATTGGGGTGGAAATTATCGTTTGGGATGCAGTTGTCTCTGGGGCTGAAGTTGTCATTGGGGTAGAAATTGTCGTTTGGGATGCGGTTGTCTCTGGGGCTGAAGTTGTCGTTGGGTTAGAAGTTGTCGTTGGGTTAGAAATTATCGTTTGGGATGCAGTTGTCTCTGGAGCTGAAGTTGTAATTGGGATATAAATTGTCGTTTGGAACGCAGTTGTCTCTGAGGCTGAAGTTGTCGTTGGGTTAGAAATTGTCGTTTCGGATGCAGTTGTCTCTGGGGCTGAAGTTGTCACTGGGGTAGAAATTGTCGTTTCGGATGCAGTTGTCTCTGGGGCTGAAGTTGTGGTTGGGTTAGGAGTTGTGGTTGGGTTAGAAATTGTCGTTTGGGATGCAGTTGTCTTTGGCGCTGAAGTTATCTCTGTGACTGAAATTGTCGGGGTAAAAATTGTCGTCGGGAAAGAAATTATAGTTGTAGTTGAAGCAATCGGAAGAGGTGTAGTTGAGACTGGAATCATAGACATATAGCATAAAATAATCATGGAATGTGTCAAACTTCAATTCAGTGATGGAAAAAGTTATAGGTTATCGAAACACAAATTTGAGAGAAGAGAACTGCGTCACACACTATACATTGGTATGGAACACGTCTCATGCACCTCCGTGTGTGAGGATTCAGGTTCGTATATCGAGGTTTATTTAAGAGATAAACCCAAATTGGATCTTCATTCGGCAGGACGGTCACATGGACACTACTGACCCAGGCGAATTTTTCACCAGTGTATTCTTTCTATCTAGAAGTTTCAAGTCTTGTCGCATGATATATCCCCTCAATTCTTCTACTGCGGTACTGTATCAGAAGCCGAAGTAGGAACTGGAGCTAACGCTTCTAGAAATGTATAGGCCTATATATACACCAGCTTCGGCGAGGTCAATCTAAAGGCCTAATACTGTCAATGCAGATAAGTAAGAAGTTAGATTAGATTAAAGAGATAAGTTTTCAAAAATGCCACGATATATTGTAAAAAAGAATGCTCGAATCACTCCGGTAATGTATGCACTCACTTTTTCTCAATAAACATATAGGTCACCTCTTGCCCTCGCCGGTCTGCGGATTGACTTGATCTTGTTCCACGGGCAAGGACTGCTATAACTTAACACCGTTCCTATGCAATCGTGGGCCCTTCTATGTCTAATAACCTACCCCCGTTATCCGTAGCAAGCTTTTAATCGGGCTCCCACCATAATCCCATCGTTGCCTGAAGACTATTTCCTTAGGGTTGTCACGATGAGCGCGCTTCTGAATAGCTAGCACTGTAGGAAGCACTATATCAATAATCAGATACGATAAGATTACTAGTAAATAATTGTTTTTCCACATTTCACCTTCGTACCAGCTGCCATGATTATGAATTGTATTAGGTTGACCAGACCTCGGGATTTGTGTTCTTTCAGGGTTGCCCTTCCTTATTAGACCCCTTTCCGATTACTATATTTGAATCATACCTATATTACTTGGTCGGATCAATTGTAAACATTTGAATGTTACGTCAATCAAAATTCGTAATTGGCAAAAACATTTTAAAATACCTGACGTTTCAGTTGTGACATCAAATACTCCTTGAGTTGTAGTGGTAAGGGACAAATTATTTTGAAAAATGGAGGTCGTTTCGGAAACAGTGGATAGGGCGGCAGTTTCAAATGTCAAGGGACCAGTTGTCTTAGTCATAGGAGTTGGTGCAATAGTTGGGATCACCGTACTATTTTGTGGTAAACTAGAACTTGCAGTTAAGGAAGAAGTTGCAGATAAGGTAACATTTGGATTTAGAGGTGTTATTCCTGTCAATGTGTAAGTAGCTATCGGTGAAGAACTGGCTCCTGTCGATAGAGTAGTTGGTGGAGAAGTGGTTCTTGTCGATGATGGAATAGATATCGGTAGAGAAGTAGTTCCTGTTAAAGCAGGAGTAGTTGTTGATGGAGAATTGGTTCCTGTCGATGGAGGAGCAGTTTTTGGTGGAGGAGTGCTTCTTGATAACGGAAGAGTAGTTCTTAGTGAAGCAGTGATTCCAGTCGATCGACGAGAAGTTGTTGGTGGAGAAATGGTTCCTGTCGATGGACGAGTAGCTGTTGGTAGAGTCGTGGCTCCTGTCGAAGGAAGAGTAGTTGTTCCAGTGAATAGAGGAGTAGTCACAAGTAGGAAAGTAGTTCCTGTCACCAGCGGAGTAGTTATTGTAGGAGTAGATCCTGTCGATGCTGGATAAGTTATCAGTGGACTAGATCCAGTAGATGGTGAATTAGTTATCGGTGAAGGAGTATATCCTGTCGATGGTGGAGGAGTAATTCCTGTCCTTGGTGGAGTAGTTATCGATGGAGATGTAGATCCTGTCGATGGTGGATAAGTAGATCTTGTTGATAGTGAAGTAGTCATCGGTGGAGCAGTAGATCCTATCGATGGTGGATTAGTTATCGGAGGAGGAGTAGATCCTGTCGATGGTGGATTAGTTATCGGAGGAGGAGTAGATCCTGTCGATGGTGGAGCAGTTATCGGAGGAGGAGTAGATCTTGTCGATGGTGGATTAGTTATCAGTGGAGGAGTAGATCCTGTCGATGGTGGAGTAGTTATCGGAGGAGTAGATCCTGTCAATGGTGGAGTAGTAATCGGAGGAGGAGTAGGTCCTGTCGATGGTGGATTAGTTATCAGTGGAGGAGTAGATCCTGTCGATGGTGGAGTAGTTATCGGAGGAGTAGATCCTGTCAATGGTGGAGTAGTTATCGGAAGAGGAGTAGATCCTGTCGATGGTGGAGTAGTTATCGGAGGAGGAGTAGGTCCTGTCGATGGTGGATTAGTTATCAGTGGAGGAGTAGATCCTGTCGATGGTGGATTAGTTATCAGTGGAGTAGATCCTGTCGATGGTGGAGTAGTTATCGGTGGGGTAGATCCTGCTGATGGTGGTGTAGTTATTGGTGCAGGAGTAGATCCTGTTGATGGTGGAGTCGCTATCAGTGGAGAAGTTACTGTCGATGGGTGAGCAGTTATCGAAGGAGGAATAGTTTCTGTCGAGAGCGAAATAGTTGTAGGTGTAGTAGTTTCTGTCGATGGAGAGGAATGAATCAATGGAAGAGTTGTACCTGGTGATGGAACAATAGTTGCCGGTGGAAGTGTAGTGCCTGTAGATAGCGGTGGAGTAGTTATCGGTGGAGGAGTAGATCCTGGAGAATTAGCTATTGGTGTCGTCGGGGTGGAAGTCATTGTAGGAACTGAGGTATATTGAGTCGTTTGGGCTACTGTTGTGATTGACCTATAATTTGTCGTTGTAGGGGCAGTAGCCGTTTGGGTTAAGGTTACTGTTGTGGTTGAAGCTGCCGTTTTACCTGACGTCATTAACTCAGTAGAAATTGACTGCTTGGCTGAAGTCTCAGTTTGGGTAATGGTCGTGGCTGCTGTCGTAAATTTATTTGCTAACAAAAAATGCAGAAAGGACCAGAGATAAATCTCCAGTGGCGACTCCTTCTACCTTAAAGCGGCATGATATTACCAACTGAAATAGCAATTTGAGGTCTCTGTCAAGGAAATCAAATGGAAAGAGTTAAGCAAATTATATAACTAATATATAATAAATATGTCAATTCATATATGGTGCTGCAACACATGTCGTAAAATTGCGTACACAACATTTCATTTCGCAAGTAGGAAGAAATTAGGTACAGTTCATTAGAGTTCTCAACCAATACTGCCAGGGTCATACGACGAGCACGCCAAACATTCGGCGCCGACCCCCATATACGGACAGAGATGTCTTCAAACGGACAGTCTCGTACTCGGTGTCGCAACAATGAGGCGAAATCTTAAAATAGCATCTAATGACTGTAATTATCTGAACCAACCCGAATGCATATTCGAGACTTGTAAAGGCGACAATACATGGTGAAAATATTATATGACAAACTGTGCAAAATGAGGCGTACTCGGAATGCTCGTTGAAAACTTTGTAGGGCTAGTGGTTCGTAGTTCGGTTGTCGACAGAAGCAGAGTTGTAGTTGCATGAAGCGTTGAAGTAGTGACTACTACAGTAGGATTTGCTAAACAGCATTACACAGACAAACTCACCGAGTGTCTCAAACATTAATTCGTCAATAATAACAGTTACATAAATACAATTAACACCAGAAAGCATCGTAACTTAGCATAGTGACTAGGCATCATAACCTTAAATAGTTGCCATAAGTTTACCTTAAATGCATTGGCAAAAGGGCGACGCAAATTTATCACATGGAACTACAATTATATTCTATCTAGAATATCGTGGAATTTGAGCATTGATATATAATATGTACTCAGTTATACGTACAGCGGGGAGGAAGAGATATAATATACCTGTTCGCAGATTCTCTAAAATCACATTATGATTTTGGACAATCTGCGAACAGGTACGTATGCCGGGAAGAGTAGGAACAGAAATTGTGCGAACGCAAACTAAATATATCTAATTATGACATTGAAATTCAGATTAAATATAAGCGATCATCGAAATAAACGATAAAGCTGATGGAACAATTAAATAGACTCAATATGTAATTGGCAAAAGCGTAGGAAAATACCTGACGATTCAATTGTCACATTGAAAACTTCCCGAATTGGAGTGGAAAGAAGCAAATTGTTTTGGGAAAAGAAGGTCGTCACTGGGCCAGTGGTATGAGTACTAGTTTCATATGTCACGGGAACAGTTGTCGCAGTCAAAGAAGGAGAAGATACTGTCGATGGTGGAGTAGTCATCGGTGGAGTAGATCCTGTGGATTGTGGGGTAGTTATGGGTGGAGGAGTAGATCCTGTCGATGGAGGAGTAGTCATAGGTTGGGCAGATCCTGTTGATTGTTGGGTAGTTTTCGGTGGGGAAGAAGATCCTGTCGATGGTGGAGTAGTTATAGGTGGGGAAGAAGATCCTGTCGATGGTGGAGTAGTCATCGGTGGTGGAGTAGATCCTGTCGATGGTGGAGTAGTCATCGGTGGTGGAGTAGATCCTGTCGATGGTGGAGTAGTTATCGGTGGGGAAGAAGATCCTGTCGATGGTGGAGTAGTTATCGGTCGCATAGCAGATTCTGTTGAGAGTGGAGTAGTTATTGGTGGAGGAGTAGAACCTGTCGATGATGGAGTAGTCATCATTGGGGAAGAGGATCCCATCGATGATGGAGTAGATATCGGTGGGGATGATGATCCTGTCGATGGTGGTGTAGTTATAGGTGGAGGAGTAGATCCTGTCGATGGTGGAGTAGTTATAGGTGGCATAGCAGATTCTGTTGAGATTGGAGTAGTTATCAGTAGAGGAGTAGATCCTGTCGATGGTGGATTAGTTATCGGTGGAGGAGTAGATCCTGTCGATGGTGGAGTAGGTATCGTTGGAGAAATAGATCCTGTCGATGGTGGATTAGTTACAGGTGGAGTAGATCCTGTCGAAGGTGGATTAGTTATCGATGAAGGAGTAGATCCTGCTGAGAGTGGAGTAGTCATTGGTGGAGGAGTAGATCCTGTCGTTGGTGGATTAGTCATAGGTGGAATAGATCCTGTCGATGGTGGAGTAGTTATCGGTAGAGGAGTAGATCCTGTCGTTGGTGGATTAGTCATAGGTGGAATAGATCCTGTCGATGGTGGAGTAGTTATCGGTGGAGGAGTAGATACTGTCGCTGGTGGGGTAGTCATAGGTTGAGCAGATCCTGTTGATTGTTGGGTAGTTTTCGGTGGGGAAGAAGATCCTGTCGATGGTGGAGTAGTTATCGGTGGAGGAGTAGATACTGTCGCTGGTGGGGTAGTCATAGGTTGAGCAGATCCTGTTGATTGTTGGGTCGTTATTGGTGGGGAAGATGATCCTGTCGTTGGTGGAGTAGTTATAGGTGGGGAAGAAGATCCTGTCGATGGTGGAGTAGTCATCGGTGGTGGAGTAGATCCTGTCGATGGTGGAGTAGTTATCGGTGGCATAGCAGATTCTGTTGAGAGTGGAGTAGTTATTAGTGGAGGAGTAGAACCTGTCGATGATGGAGTTGTCATTATTGGGGAAGAGGATCCCATCGATGATGGAGTAGTTATTGGTGGGGATGATGATCCTGTCGATGGTGGTGTAGTCATCGTTGGAGGAGTAGATCCTGTCGATGGTGGAGTAGTTATCGGTGGGGAAGAAGATCCTGTCGATGGTGGAGTAGTTATCGGTGGCATAGCAGATTCTGTGGAGGGTGGAGTAGTTATCGGTAGAGGAGTAGATCCTGTCGATGGCGGAGTAGTCATTATTGGGGAAGAGGATCCCATCGATGATGGAGTAGTTATTGGTGGGGATGATGATCCTGTCGATGGTGGTGTAGTCATCGTTGGAGGAGTAGATCCTGTCGATGGTGGAGTAGTTATCGGTGGGGAAGAAGATCCTGTCGATGGTGGAGTAGTTATCGGTGGCATAGCAGATTCTGTGGAGGGTGGAGTAGTTATCGGTAGAGGAGTAGATCCTGTCGATGGCGGAGTAGTCATCGGTGGAGTAGATCCTGTCGATGGTGGATTAGTTATCGGTGGAGTACTAGATCCTGTTGTAGCTGAACTCGTTGCAGCTGTTGTACTGAGAGTAGTTGTACCAGCAGCAAGTATAGTTGGACTAGCTACCGCAGTTGTACCTGGCTGAGTTATCGTCGAGACCGCTATCAACAAATTATCATGAAAAAACGTGTATTACAACGTTGAGAAATATTTCGAAACTAATGTCTCAATTAATAACAATTTAGGGACACACTCTTCGGCTGCAAAATTGTGTATCTAGTTGTTTAACACTCGACAGCATCGTAATGCAAAAACATTGCTGGAATTTTCAACGACCAGTCTACCACAGATATTGCGCTGAATTCCGAAACGAAGTGTATTGAGTATCTGATCCCGTTAGTAAATCGACGTTGAAGGGGCCTGCCTATCATGATAATGTAATGCGTGTTATTGTTGTTGCTGCTGCTGCTTTTGACGATGGTAATGATGATGTTTCCCAAGTACAGTTCCTATGTTAACTCGTGAAGTAGATCGTGATTTGACGATCCTATTAGAAACAAACAATAATCGCAAAATTAACAACCAAAAGAAAATATCAAATAATGCATACGCTCAGTGCTAATTGGAATGGATGTAATGTTTGTTGGGCGAGGTCTACTGCTTGGCAGCTGCGTTGATGACGGAACATTTGTAGCTGAATTTGAAGTAATCGGCAGAGATGTAGTGACGGCTGGAAACATAGACATGCAGCACACACAAATCAGAATATTTCAACATTTCATTTAGTGAAGCAAATAAAATATTAATAAAAAAATATACCATAGAACCGGTTCACACACAACATTAGTTAAAGCACACGGATCGTGCAGGTCTGTTTGTGAGGATGTCGATGGTGATTTATTTATGATAATCAAATCTCTTTCCAGCACGGATCGTATGCGGAAACCTTGATTGGCGTGACAACAAATCAAACTGGCTTAGGCGTTGAAGGATCACACCGTATTCTATCATTGAAGACCGTGAGAAGCCACACGTTTATCACAGAAATATGTATATTCATTTTAAAATTTGAGAGATTTCGCGTTTGATACTCTGCACAAAACGTTCAACCAACGTGAACGAAAATTCGAATGACGTTTGGTAGAAGGGAGACGCAAGCATGGCTGCTGTCACATGTCCATCAGGCAAACATACACTTAAATACGTCCCAAAATCGTGAAATTTGAGAGCTGATAAACGACTATACAATATATAGTATATGAAATATTTATTATATATAATATAATATATATTTCGTAAATCTCATCATTCCCTCCCTCAATGCGTGCGCAATATAATTACGCACGCATTGAGAGGAGAAATGATGAAATTTAGAAAAAGTTGCATGCAGGTGCGTATGGCGAAGGGAGGGTCTCAATAGAAAGTGTATGTATGCAAAGAATTTCTAATAATAGGGCACACTTTCAGATAAACTCTAATTCGGGCATAACACTGTTGATACAGCAATGATTAAAATTAAGAATAAAGATTCAGGGAACAAGGAGATAGATCCAATATATAATTGGCAAAAACATTCGATAATACGATAATACCTGACATTTCGATTGTGACATCGGAAACTTCTCGAGTTGTAGTGGAAAGAGACAAATTGTTTGGTGAAAAGGAGGTCGTCAGTGGGCCAGTGGTATGGGTACTAGATTCATATGTCACGGGAACAGTGGTCTCAGTCAAAGAAGGAGAAGATTCTGTCGATGGTGGATAAGTTATCGGTGATGGAGTAGATCCTGTCGATAGTGGAGTAGTTATCGGAGGAGTAGATCCTGTTGATGGTGAATTAGTCATCGGTGGAGGAGTAGATCCTGTCGATGGTGAATTAGTTATCGGTGGAGTACTAGATCCTATCGATGGTGAAGTAGTCATCGGTGGAGGAGTAGATCCTGTCGGTGGTGGAGTAGTCATCGGTGGAGGAGTAGATCGTGTAGATATCGGAGTGGTGATCTGTGGAGCAGTAGTCACAGTTGATGAAGGATTAGTTATCCGTGAAGTTGTTATATGTGGAGTAGTTCCTGATGATGCAGTTGTACTCGGTGGCACAGTAGTCACAGTCGATGGAGGATTAGCTATAAGTGGAGTTATTTGTGAAGTAGTTCCTGATGAAGCAGTTGTTGTAATCGGTGGAACAGTAGTAAAAATCGATGGAGGATTAGCTGTAAGTGGAGTTATTTGTGAAGTAATTCCTGATGAAGCAGATGCTATAATCGGTGGAACAGTAGTCACAGTCGATGGAGAATTAGTCATAAGTGGAGTGTTTATTTGCGGAGTAGTTCCTGATGATGCAGTTGTTGTAATCGGTGGAACAGTAGTCACAGTCGATGGAGAGGTAGTTATCTGTGGAGATGTTATTGGTGGAGTAATTCTTGACGATGCAGGTGTTGTAATCTGTGGAGCAGTAGTCACTGTCGATGGAGGATTAGTTAAAAGTGGAGTTGTTATATGTGGAGTAGTTCCTGATGATGCAGTTGTTGTAATCGGTGGAACAGTAGTCACAGTCGATGGAGGGGTATTTATCAGTGGAGTTGTTATGTGTGGAGTAGTTCCTGGTGATGCAGATGTTGTAATCGGTGGAACAGTAGTCACTGTCGATAGAGGATTAGTTATCAGTGGAGTTGTTATTGGTGGAGTAATTCTTGATGATGCAGGTGTTGTAATCTGTGGAGCAGTAGTCACTGTCGATGGAGGATTAGTTAAAAGTGGAGTTGCTATATGTGGAGTAGTTCCTGATGATGCAGATGTTGTAATCGGTGGAACAGTAGTCACTGTCGATAGAGCATTAGTTATCCGTGGAGTTGTTATTGGTGGAGTAATTCTTGATGATGCAGGTGTTGTAATCTGTGGAGCAGTAGTCACTGTCGATGGAGGATTAGTTAAAAGTGGAGTTGTTATATGTGGAGTAGTTCCTGATGATGCAGTTGTTGTAATCGGTGGAACAGTAGTCACAGTCGATGAAGAGGTAGTTATCTGTGGAGATGTTATTGGTGGAGTAATTCTTGACGATGCAGGTGTTGTAATCTGTGGAGCAGTAGTCACTGTCGATGGAGGATTAGTTAAAAGTGGAGTTGTTATATGTGGAGTAGTTCCTGATGATGCAGTTGTTGTAATCGGTGGAACAGTAGTCACAGTCGATGGAGGTGTAGTTATCAGTGGAGTTGTTATGTGTGGAGTAGTTCCTGGTGATGCAGATGTTGTAATCGGTGGAACAGTAGTCACTGTCGATAGAGGATTAGTTATCAGTGGAGTTGTTATTGGTGGAGTAATTCTTGATGATGCAGGTGTTGTAATCTGTGGAGCAGTAGTCACTGTCGATGGAGGATTAGTTAAAAGTGGAGTTGTTATATTTGGAGTAGTTCCTGATGATGCAGATGTTGTAATCGGTGGAACAGTAGTCACTGTCGATAGAGCATTAGTTATCCGTGGAGTTGTTATTGGTGGAGTAATTCTTGATGATGCAGGTGTTGTAATCTGTGGAGCAGTAGTCACTGTCGATGGAGGATTAGTTAAAAGTGGAGTTGTTATATGTGGAGTAGTTCCTGATGATGCAGTTGTTGTAATCGGTGGAACAGTAGTCACAGTCGATGGAGGGGTATTTATCAGTGAAGTTGTTATGTGTGGAGTAGTTCCTGGTGATGCAGATGTTGTAATCGGTGGAACAGTAGTCACTGTCGATAGAGGATTAGTTATCAGTGGAGTTGTTATTGGTGGAGTAATTCTTGATGATGCAGGTGTTGTAATCTGTGGAGCAGTAGTCACTGTCGATGGAGGATTAGTTAAAAGTGGAGTTGTTATATATGGAGTAGTTCCTGATGATGCAGATGTTGTAATCGGTGGAACAGTAGTCACTGTCGATAGAGCATTAGTTATCCGTGGAGTTGTTATTGGTGGAGTAATTCTTGATGATGCAGGTGTTGTAATCTGTGGAGCAGTAGTCACTGTCGATGGAGGATTAGTTAAAAGTGGAGTTGTTATATGTGGAGTAGTTCCTGATGATGCAGTTGTTGTAATCGGTGGAACAGTAGTCACAGTCGATGAAGAGGTAGTTATCTGTGGAGATGTTATTGGTGGAGTAATTCTTGACGATGCAGGTGTTGTAATCTGTGGAGCAGTAGTCACTGTCGATGGAGGATTAGTTAAAAGTGGAGTTGTTATATGTGGAGTAGTTCCTGATGATGCAGATGTTGTAATCGGTGAAACAGTAGTCACAGTCGATGGAGGTGTAGTTATCAGTGGAGTTGTTATGTGTGGAGTAGTTCCTGGTGATGCAGATGTTGTAATCGGTGGAACAGTAGTCACTGTCGATAGAGGATTAGTTATCAGTGGAGTTGTTATTGGTGGAGTAATTCTTGATGATGCAGGTGTTGTAATCTGTGGAACAGTAGTCACTGTCGATGGAGGATTAGTTAAAAGTGGAGTTGTTATATGTGGAGTAGTTCCTGATGATGCAGATGTTGTAATCGGTGGAACAGTAGTCACTGTCGATAGAGCATTAGTTATCCGTGGAGTTGTTATTGGTGGAGTAATTCTTGATGATGCAGGTGTTGTAATCTGTGGAGCAGTAGTCACTGTCGATGGAGGATTAGTTAAAAGTGGAGTTGTTATATGTGGAGTAGTTCCTGATGATGCAGATGTTGTAATCGGTGGAACAGTAGTCACTGTCGATAGAGCATTAGTTATCCGTGGAGTTGTTATTGGTGGAGTAATTCTTGATGATGCAGGTGTTGTAATCTGTGTAGCAGTAGTCACTGTCGATGGAGGATTAGTTAAAAGTGGAGTTGTTATATGTGGAGTAGTTCCTGATGATGCAGTTGTTGTAATCGGTGGAACAGTAGTCACAGTCGATGGAGAGGTAGTTATCTGTGGAGATGTTATTGGTGGAGTAATTCTTGACGATGCAGTTGTTGTAATCTGTGGAGCAGTAGTCACTGTCGATGGAGGATTAGTTAAAAGTGGAGTTGTTATATGTGGAGTAGTTCCTGATGATGCAGTTGTTGTAATCGGTGGAACAGTAGTCACAGTCGATGGAGGGGTAGTTATCAGTGGAGTTGTTATGTGTGGAGTAGTTCCTGGTGATGCAGATGTTGTAATCGGTGGAACAGTAGTCACTGTCGATAGAGTATTAGTTATCAGTGGAGTTGTTATTGGTGGAGTAATTCTTGATGATGCAGGTGTTGTAATCTGTGGAGCAGTAGTCACTGTCGATGGAGGATTAGTTAAAAGTGGAGTTGTTATATGTGGAGTAGTTCCTGATGATGCAGATGTTGTAATCGGTGGAACAGTAGTCACTGTCGATAGAGCATTAGTTATCCGTGGAGTTGTTATTGGTGGAGTAATTCTTGATGATGCAGGTGTTGTAATCTGTGGAGCAGTAGTCACTGTCGATGGAGGATTAGTTAAAAGTGGAGTTGTTATATGTGGAGTAGTTCCTGATGATGCAGTTGTTGTAATCGGTGGAACAGTAGTCACAGTCGATGGAGGGGTAGTTATCAGTGGAGTTGTTATGTGTGGAGTAGTTCCTGGTGATGCAGATGTTGTAATCGGTGGAACAGTAGTCACTGTCGATAGAGTATTAGTTATCAGTGGAGTTGTTATTGGTGGAGTAATTCTTGATGATGCAGGTGTTGTAATCTGTGGAGCAGTAGTCACTGTCGATGGAGGATTAGTTAAAAGTGGAGTTGTTATATGTGGAGTAGTTCCTGATGATGCAGATGTTGTAATCGGTGGAACAGTAGTCACTGTCGATAGAGCATTAGTTATCCGTGGAGTTGTTATTGGTGGAGTAATTCTTGATGATGCAGGTGTTGTAATCTGTGGAGCAGTAGTCACTGTCGATGGAGGATTAGTTAAAAGTGGAGTTGTTATATGTGGAGTAGTTCCTGATGATGCAGTTGTTGTAATCGGTGGAACAGTAGTCACAGTCGATGGAGAGGTAGTTATCTGTGGAGATGTTATTGGTGGAGTAATTCTTGACGATGCAGGTGTTGTAATCTGTGGAGCAGTAGTCACTGTCGATGGAGGATTAGTTAAAAGTGGAGTTGTTATATGTTGAGTAGTTCCTGATGATGCAGTTGTTGTAATCGGTGGAGCAGTAGTCACAGTCGATGGAGGGGTAGTTATCAGTGGAGTAGTTATCAGTTGAGTTGTTATATGTGGAGTGGTTCCTGGTGATGCAGATGTTGTAATCGGTGGAACAGTAGTAACAGTCGATGGAGAGGTAGTTATCTGTGGAGATGTTATTGGTGGAGTAATTCTTGACGATGCAGGTGTTGTAATCTGTGGAGCAATAGTCACTGTCGATGGAGGATTAGTTAAAAGTGGAGTTGTAATTGGTGGAGCAGTTCCTGATGATGCTGGTGTTGTAATCGGTGGAACAGTAGTCACAATCGATGGAGGGGTAGTTATCCGTGGAGTTGTTATTGGTGGCACAGTCCCTGTCGATGGAGCAGTAGTAATCGGTGGAGCAGTAGTTACTGTCGATGGAAGAGTAGTTATTGGTGGAGCAGATTCTGATGCTGCAATGGTTGTAATCAGTGGAGCATATACTGTCAATGGCGGAGAAGTTATGGATAGAGTAGTTGCTGTTGATGGGGAACTAGTTGTCGGTGTTGTAGTTCCTGTTGACGGAGCAGTAGAAATAGGTGGAGTCGTTATCGGTGGATGAGTAGTTCCTGTCGATGAGGAAGTTAACAGTGGAACAGTAGTTCCTACCAATGGAGGAATTGTAATCGATGTAGAAGTAGCTATTGTCGATGGAGGAGGAGTTGTCAGCGGAGTAGTAGATACCTGGTGATTAGTTTTTGGTGTAGTTAGGATAGAAGTCGTGACCGGAACTGAGGTAAAGACTGTCGTTGGGGCTACTGTTATAGTTGAACCTAAATTTTTGATTGTGAGGACAGTAGTCGTTTGGGATAAGGCTGGTGATGTGGTTGTAGTTGTCGTTTTACCTGATATTAACTCAGTAGAAATTGACTGTGCGGTTGAAGTTAGAGGTTGAGTTATGGCCGTGGTTGTCGCCACCGCTGTTGTCGCAATTTGAGCTGCAGAGAAAAAAACAAAAATTAAAAGAGATTAGGCTCCAATAGCGCAGTGCCATCAGCGAAGTGACTGAACCAAACTCATGGAGCAATTTTATGCCTTTGTGCGTAAACTTTGAACGTAAACTGAAGATATCAAGGAAAGGTAACGGAACGAGTTTTGGAAGAAATCGGAAGAGCAGCAAAAATCAAACAAAAAAACGAGAAAGAGTTAAGGCAAGTATATAACTAATATATACTAATCATATGGCGGTGCAACATTATCCATGCTATTAAATGGCGGAAATAAGTTGACGCTGTTTCAATGTAGTTCAGAACCCATACTCAGCGTCACAAGGCGCACCGTATACAAATAGCAGTCTGCAAATGGACAGTCTCGGACTCGGTGATGCAACAGTGAGGCAAAACCTTGGAACAGCATCCATTGAGTGTAATTTTCCCATGAATGAATGCATATTTGAAACGCTGTAAAGGCGATATAAAATGGTGAACATATTACGTTATAACGAAAAAAAAATCATTCATACTGGTTTGTGGTTCGGTTGTCGACATAAGTAGAGCTGTAGTTCTAGGATTTGCTAAACAGCATTACACAAAATCATTAAACGAGTGTCTCAAACATGAATTCAATAATATTAGCATTCGCAACAATACAATGAAAACCATTGAGTATCGTAAATTAGAAACGTAAATAGGCATTATTACTCTAAAATTCGATGTTGTCGAAAGACAGTAATGTGAAAAGTGAATACAAACAGAACTTTGTCTTATTTTACAGATGCGCTAAAAGAAACTGGACAAAATATTGAAATTATCAATTCATATTTAATTGCTGAGAAATACAGTTGGAAAATACATACGCTCGCATGTTTCATTTGAATTTAAATTATATCCTGTGTCACACGCATCACATTTTCCGGCACCAGTGTTGTTGCATCCGTGCGTTGTACAGTAGGGCGAACAGGCTAAAAATTGCGATAACAAAATTATGTCAGCTTCAATTTACCTCGTTGCAGAAATAATGTGTGCAGTGCTAATTAATATCTAAGCGCACGATAGCCACTTCCTCGTTAATTAAAGAACGCTCGCTTAATTCACAGGACACGCTCGCATCGCGTGGGCTACTTATAAGGGAAAAATCAGTTGACAATTAACAAGTCATTTCAATGCGTTTAATAGACTACAAATAATTATAATACTAATAACAAAACGTAATCTTAAGCAGAAATCCTCTAATAAGGAGCACAAAATGTAATTCAACCAATGGTGATAAAATTTAACCGAAGTCAATAATTCAACTGCATATTCAAACATGACATAAAAATAGCACGAGCAATAGCCAAGATAAATAAATTAAATCACACATACCGTCACAAGCGCGAGATGAATTCAAGCCAAACCCTAAGTCACAAGTATCACATCGGCTAGCACCAGTGCTGTTACATCCGTAAGTTGTACAATGTGGAGAACAAGCTGGAAAGAAATGATTCAATTTATTTATTGCTTTTAAAACATCAGGTTGGATAACTTGATAACCAAATTCTTATAATATTTCCATGAACAGTGCATGTTAGAGCAAGTTCTTTCGTAATTCCAATCAGTGTAGACGCATTGGTATTTATCCCAGCTCATCAGAAATAATGGGTTTGCATTCAACGCCACATGGCTAGTATAATCCTATATCCTGACTGACGTTGCATGTGTCAGAGGTTATCCATCCAAATATCAACCAATTCGTGAAACAATTTTTAACACAAATTCGCACAGATTCTGTGAAAAATACAGTCAGACAGTATAATTAGTCGCAAATATCGAATTCATATTGTTAAAAGTCTTACCATCGCATGCTCCAGCTGAATTTAAACCGTACCCCGCATCACATTCATCGCACTTCGTAGCTCCCGTAACGTTACATCCGTATGTTACACAGTGGCTGGAACAAACTGGAATGAAAAATGGCCTTGTATTTATGGCGTTGTAAAAGCAGTGATGAGCGAGAACATCTAAAGCTTATAGGAAGGTTCATCTTTTAGCAGAGCTCTTAAAGAATAGCATAATTTAAATACAGCATCATGAAACTTCTTTAAATAAAAGACAAAGGCATGCATATTTAGCAAGAGCTATTCTTCAAAAAAAATCAGAGATGTCAACACATCTATAATTATAAAACAATTCTGTATTTCGTGAACCCAACATACAAATAAATTGGTTACATTCATTTACTAGTATTCGAAATATTCACACGAACATGCGGAACAGGTCTAGTAATCTGTCTATTACGCTCAAATTTTTTGTGTGAATTGTGTCCCATGCATATATAATTCAACATTTAACTTATAACTGCTTTCATTTCCTGTCATCTTTCTTACAATTTTGCACCCAACACCCAATTGATAAAGTCTTAAATTTTTAGTCTTACTTCCCTTTGATTACGCCGTATCGACGCCATCACCTCGTGTGTTCTTACAATATTAAAACAATATAGCGAGAGTGCTACCAGCCTAATTATCTAACATTCAACTTATGCATTTAAAATTTAACAAGATTTATTTAGCAGGCTGTTGACGCAGTACATTTTCAAACAGACTTACTTTCACATGCGCCAATGCTATTGACACCATAACCCATATCACAACGATCACATCTGAAGTTACCCGAATTGCTACATCCGAACGTCATGCAGTGTGCGGAGCAAGCTGAAACGAATTCATTTCAAAAAAAAAATATAAGAATCATAATTTGGAGACCATATTTGCATACCCCAAAGGAAATGAATCAATATCCAATGTCACAGATATATATACTATATTTATTACATCATGTTATTCCAGCAGCAAAATTAATATGAAAAACATTGACTTACGGTCACATGTGTTAGATGGATTATTTATATATCCTGTATCGCAACGGTCACATTTTCCGGCACCCGTGCCATTACATCCGTACGTTGTGCAGCGGTTAGCACAAGCTGAATAAAAAAAATAACAGCAGTCATTTGCAAGACTTGAGAATTTGTTGTCAGCCTAATTTAAACAAAACTGCAGCAACACTGGTTGTTGCCTTTGCAGAAAGATGGTTGATACTTCAATGGCAACACGTTCGCAAGAAGATCAGAAATTTAAGACGCTGACAATTGAGCGTTAGCTGCAAAATTGTAAGAGAGAAGACAGGAAATGAAAGCAGTTCTAAGTTAATTGTTGAATTATCAATGCATGGGACACAACTCACATACAAATTTGAGCGTAACAGGCAGATTACTTGACCTGCTCCGCATGTTCGTGTGAATAAATTTCGAATACTAGCAAATTAAATGAACGTAGCCAATTTATTTGTATGTTGTATGATGAAGTATAAAATTGTTTTATAATTATAAACAGAATTTGTGGTCGTACTGTGGATTTCTTTGATTTTTTTATAAGAATAACTCTTGCTAAATATGCGTACCTTTGTATGATGATGTATTTAAATTATGCTATTCCTTATGCTTAAGTGCTCTACTAAAAGATGAACCTTCCTATAATTTTTAAATGTTCTCGCTCATCACTGCTTTTTTGCAACGCCATAGGCCTACATACAAAAGCATTTTTCACTCCAGCTTCTTCCAGCCACTGATCGATCTCGAAATTAATTTTAAGACAAAATAAAAACATTCAGGGCAACTTTATTATGCAGATACTTGTTTTGTTAAACAGTCAATAATATAAACATGGCATGCATTTAATCATGCTATCTTGAAATATTTTAATACATACGGCTGCATGTTGCATTTGACGTTAGACCAAATCCAGCGTCGCATCGATCGCATTTGAAAGCACCCGCAGCATTGCATCCATACGTTGTGCAGTTCGTAGCACACACTGAAATGAATGACATGCTTTTGGAACTGAAGCAAAATCAGAGTTTTTGACAAGACAGGATTTCGCAGATATATCGTGTACTTTCACAGCCACAGACTGTTTTAAAACTATAGTCTCAGTATTCTCTTTCTCCATAGAGCAACAAATCGATGGAGCTTGTACAATTGAAACTGGCTTTGCTCAAAAACAACCAGTTAAGGAGTAAAAGCAATAAAAATATGTCTTTCAACTTTATTATTAATTATATTAACGGTAATGTAAAGTCCTGCACAAGAAAAGGGTGACCGGACAATTCGGGCCGGACAGTTCGGTGACAGACAGTTCGGTGACAGACAATTCGGCGCCGAGACAATTCGGCGCGCGGACAATTCGGCGCGCGGACAATTCGGCGCGCGGACAATTCGGCGCGCGGACAATTCGGCGCGCGGACAATTCTGCGCCGGTTGAGTTTGTAAGTGTATTTAGACCAGATATCGGTATGCATTAACTGACATTTTTAAACATTCAGAATGGAGCGAAATAATATTCTCCATATTATCCAGCACATGTTTGGTCATTGTAGTCATAGTCAACACATAGGGACCGTGTAACCTTCTAACTGGAGTAGTACTCTACTGTAGAGAAAACTAAAGAATATTACAAATTAGATCGATTTCGATTTCCGACTCATAGTATTTACCAACGGCAGTCGAAGTTGATAAATTTATGTCTTAATGTTACTGTACTTTTAATCGCAATTACTCAAAGTCAGTATTATAGGGCTTTTGTCTTCATCAGTCTCTATAATAACCAGACATGTGCTGGATAATATGGAGAATACTATTTCGCTTCCATTCTGAATATTTAAAAAGGCCAGTTACTACATACCGATATCTGGTCTAAATACACTTACAAACTCATCCGCGCGCCGAATTGTGCGACACAGAATTGTCCGACGCCGAATTGCTCCGGCGCCGAATTGCTCCGGCGCCGAATTGTCCGCGCCGAACTGTCCGGGAACCAAGAAAAGATATACCCGCACCAGGAGTCACGGTTGGTCCAGCAGTTGTACCAGAAGCAGTTGTAACTAGAGCAGCTGAAGTTGCAGTGATAGTTGAAGTAGTCGGCAGAGGTGTAGTCGTCACTGAAAACATAAACATATAGCACACAATTAATCAGCGAATTAATCACTACTATTGATAAATGGAATAAAGTAATTGGGATACAAATAAGAGGTCTGAGGACAATCACGCACAATACATTGCCTATAGCGCGCACGTCACATGCACATCATGTGTGTGAGGATGCCGATTTGTATAGAGACTATTTAAGATATTAATATCTCTGTCCACCACGATGACGCACACGAAGACCTTGAAAGGTGTTGGCACCAATTCAAACAGGTTTCCGTGGTGAAGGAAAAAAACGCACCCGATCGTTTCTCGCAAGACCATACAAGGCTACACGGTCGCAAGCTAAAATCGAAAACGGATCTCATTCTGCTAAAGATGTTGTGGAAGTCGGTGCTGGAGTAGAGACTGAAGTTGAAATTATGTCCAAAGTGCGGACTTGAAGTGGCTGCTATCATCGTAAGCGTAATGGTACTTCTAAAGCCCAAGTAAAGAGCACCAGCCTATTCACAAGCGCTGCGTCGAGTCAAATTTTGCCAAAAGAGTTCTCAGAAGAAGGTCCCTTTTCAGTTGCCAAAGGGGCCGGGTAGCCGTCAAGGCGTCTGTCGTTTCGGACAGAGAATTTCTGAGAAAAACACTTTGAAAATGCATACCCTCGCATGTTTCATTTGCAGTTAGATCATAACCCGTGTCACACGTATCACATTTGCCTGCACCCGTGAAATTACATCCGTACGTTGTGCAATGCTCGGAACAAACTGAAATTAAGAAACTTAATTAGTCATTTGATTATATAATAACATCAATAAACCAGTAGGAGCAACACATCAAAATATAATGTTATTGGGCGCAAGTTAATTACCTCGGAATGCAACATAATAACAAGTCTTGAATGACCGTTAGCACTATGATGAGATGCTGCATTGGTCTTCCAGTCACTTTTAGCGCACTCTCGTTCCTAAATAGTCAACGTTGCACTAAGTAAACGATATTTAAGTTGATTGCAAGGTATAAAAGATATCTCAATCATAAACACGAAATTGTCTATGGTGCAACGAACTAGCTGAGCGCTGATCATCACTTGCTCGTTAACAAAACAGCAATTTAGTGGGATATCAATCAATCAAAGAAACTTAATATAGCGCCTCTTCAAAAAATCTACTCAGAGGCGCTCTCGGTCCAACCTCGGCCAAATAAGACAGATTTCAGAGTGGAATAAAAAATTGGGCAGAGAGTTTCTAGGCAAGAGCCGAAGATCCACAATGGGAGGCCATTCCAAGTAGCTTAGATATACTGAGATAGTGCACAAGGACAACATTCGGCTGACAATTAGCTAGTAATTTCACCAAGTTTAACAGACTATGATGATCTACATTGTTCATACGCATATACCATCACAGGTAAGGTTAATCGTCAGACCAAATCCCGCATCACAGTAATCGCATTTGCCAGCACCATTGGTGTTGCATCCTGACGTGGTACAGTTATCAGCACAGACTGAAATGAAATCACATTTTACACTCGGTAACGTGTAGCTGTAAAATCTAACTCTTAAGTAAAAATTTTGCCTTCTCAATTGTTGGCTCTGAAATAGGCTTCCTTGGCGTTGTGCCTGTCCCACAGGATCCACTCTGACTCTATTGATACTCACCTTAAAACTGTTCTTTTCGGCCATGCATGAGAATGGATCACTCATGAGTAGTAACCTTGAAGGAACGCTATATATATTTCTGTAATGAATGAATGTATGAATAAAATCATCAATGGGGTCGTTTTTTTATAGATCGCATTTGCAATTCAGGACCTGTAAAATGAACCTGCTGTTCAGGTCACGTCAAAACTCAGGGGAGTATCGGATGGTCAATTTTCATGGCTTGAAACTGAATTACTGTCGCTTTCAGATACCTCGAGTAGTTCAAGTAATTTGCCTCAATCGCTCCGGTGTACTCGTAGCAAACAGTCACCAAGTTGTTGGCAAGTTCCATCTCAAACTGTTGACCTTATTCCAGGCATCATATAGACTATTATAGTTAAATTCTTAAATCCGTTGTGTTTCCTATAAAATCCGAGTTCTTTTAGGCAGAATATTTAGTAGGCCCTATTATTTACCGATCAACCATCATTCTAGAGAATCAATTAATATGCACTAACTTTACGCAATAAGACAATTTTGCAATCGCATTGTACAATCCACACTAATTAATCATAAAGACGGCAATTTATTAAACGAACTTACTAATGTCAAGAACCATCGTAACGGTCGCGTCTACAATAAATGGAAAATAAAATTATTTAAAAGCAAAGTAATCGTATTTCCACAAACTCAACATAGGTGAATTTTTTAAATCATGTATTTCAATATATAACTAAATTTGAAACATGTGATAATTATATTTTTACAATAAAATCGCTTGTTAGGAATGTCATCTCATAACATGGCAATCTAGCACATCATAAAGTGCTGCATACCATAAGATAGCTTTTAGAAAGTCATTCCTATGACGGAAAGGTTCGTGGGTTTAATAATTGACTAACGATGGTGCTCTTTCTCTCTCTCTCTCTCTCGCCTAAACAGGAGCTACATACATTTATATATGTATCTTTGTTTATTTGACAAGCTGACACACCGGAATAGGCGTAAGTTACATGATGCACGATTTGGTTGCCTTCGGCATTGGGTTCAATCTTTAAGTAGTTGTGGAATCTTCTACATCTTTCAAGACATGTGAAATTGGTCTACTTTGTAAAGTTACAAATGACATTACCTGACTAAATTATTATTGTGGCTACTCTAAATAGAATGAGTATGGACACTTACTGTATTGGCAGAAGCTACCATAATGATTTTCAGTACAGTTGCAAGAGAAGCCGTTAACTTCGTCCACACATCTTCCATCGTAAAAACAGGGCGCGCTTATACATTCGTCGATATCTGCGAATACATACTGAATCGTCTAATAAGATCACCACAGTTTAAAATGTAATAATAATAAAATGAAGCATTTAAATAGCGCCCCTTCAAGATATCTACTCGGAGGCTCTCTTTGTGCTGGCCTAAATGATGTTAAATGTCATACTGAACGAGTAAAATACGTCTGTTAGCAAAACAATGCACAATAATCGAACTGGTGTTTTATTCGTTCATTTAACATCCACCAGGCCAGCGCAGAGAGCGCCTCTGATTTAAAAACGACCCACGACCGCATGACAGTGTTATTTCACAGGTAGACAATCCAGAACGAAATCCTTTTTTACTGGTATGCTGTACTTTAAAGTGTAGTGTACAACAGAGTACGAATATGCAGTTGGTTCAATAAAGAATATACTTACTGACATAATGTTCGATCACACTACATTAACTACAAATTACACACAAGTTGATAAGCCATTCAAACTTTCTTACTTGTTTCGCAGCGTAGCCCCGTGAATCCTGGTTGGCAGTCACAATCATAATTTGCAGCGGTAATGTTTCCGTTCTTGCAAAATCCATCATTCTGGCACCTTACGATGTTCAAAGCTTGGACCAGCTGGTCGTTTGTTTCATTATAAACGCATGCGTCCAGCACTAAAGTCACATTCAGTTAAATCACATCACTTGCAAATGAAATCAGTATGCTGAGTCAGTAATGATAATGAATTGGTAGATAAAACATTTGTTGGTACCAACGATTATTAAGATACCTTTTGGTAGAGTCCTCATTTGTGAAATGTTTAGTAGGCCTTAGTATGTGGACCTACAGGAAGCGTGACTAATCCAGGACAAACGATATTTCAAATGCCTATAGTAAGTGGTCTAATACACATACATACACATTCGGCAATAGCTTCAAAAACCATTGCCTCAAAGGCGGTTTATAAATATATCGAAAAATACAAAGCAATAACAGAAAAAGCTTAAAACTTACGCTCGCAAGTATCCAGTACCGCCTGGTACCAAAGCCTGCAGATACAACTGTAAGAACCGTCGCTATTGTGGCAGTCGCTGTTACTTGGGCACCTGTTCGATCCAGAGATGCATTCGTCCACATCAACGTCGCAATCACCTCCGGTGTATCCAGCGTTCGCACATGTCAAACAACCACCGGTGTTCGTGCAGTTGACCGAGCTACATTGGCAGACCGTTGCACAATTCAGACCCCACCAACCGGACTCACACGCTGTGCAAAACACATGATTGAAATTTAGTCCACTTTATGAGTTTTAAGGATGTTGAGTAAGCCTAAAAGTAGTCAACTCGCTGGGATAGATCACTAAACTCATAGCAAATATAAAATATACAACGATTTAAGAGGAAATAACGTGGTTCAAAGCCTACAACTCTAGTACAATTTGAGCGCCTGAGTCAGATGTGTCTGACCACGGACGTTCTCTCTACTTGGATGGCCTCCAAATGGCTCCTCTTAAACCCCTATAAAACGCAGCTTATTTGGTTGGGAGGACGTAGGCAACTTGAGGGTATTGACATCCACGACTTACTCTGCTCTTTCCTCACATAATCTTATCCCTCTCAGTCCGTGATCTGGGAGTTATTCTTGACTCTGAGCTCACCGTCTCTCAACATGTGAACATGTGAGTTGCTACTACCTGCTTCGTCAGCTTCGAGTGGTTTCTCGCTCTCTCTCACCCACGACGCGATCGTGGTTCTTGTTCACATCTTTCTTACTGCTCGAGTGGACCATTGTTGTTCTTTACTTGCTGGCCTTCCTCGGGTGGTTCTGGAGCGGTTGGATCGGATTATGCGCTCGGCTGATAGGCTTATAGACGGTTTCCTCACATCTCCTCTGTTTCTGCATACATGCGCGGTGTTTTGCATTGGCTGCCAGTGTCACAGCGAATTTCATACCGCATTGTTGCTCTTGTTTCGCGTTGCATTCTTGGTTATGCTCCATCTCACTTGCGTGATCTCTGCTGCCCAGTGTCTGACGTTGCAGCGCGTCGGTTGCTTCGCTCTGCGACGAGGGGTGTGCTTCTACAGTTCCACGTGCTCGCTTGGCTATTAGGCTTCATCTACTCACGACGGTTTTAAACAATGAGGTCACATGCAATGTCAAGATCATTAAGAACAACCTTAGGTCGTTCAGTGATACTAACGTTCACAGTAGCGTTCATTCTGAAGGGTGTAGCCCGCGTGGCAATTACAAGTGTAGTCACCATCCGTGTTATTGCAATCGGCGTTACCTCCACACGGATTCATCGAAGCGCCACACTCGTTAATATCTGAAAAAGAATCACACGATTGAATTATGTGTTTCGTCATCTAAGCATTTACTATACAATGATTTGCTAGCTCGTGTCATAATCGTTTGTGATGACAATTGATGTAATCGAGCATTTACTTAGCGCCCCTTAAAATATCTACTCAGAGGCAATAGCCTGAATGATGTCAAATGTCATTATGAACGAATGAAAAACATCATTCAGTAAAACTATCAAATAGGCTAGCGCCGAGAGCGTCTCTGAGTAGGTCTCTATTGAAATATATAAATGAAAGTCACTAGAATGGATCGTCAAATGTTAAGACTTAGCTTAGCACACCACAGTGGAAATAATGTGTATTTGCTTAGTTACGCTAAAGCAAAGGCGAGGTGTGACTGGAAGGAGGTAAATATTTAAACACTAAAATTAGTCAAATTGAAAAAATATATTATCATGAAACTCCATACATCATCTATGTAGCTACAATTGTTGCTGGAGACAAAGTTTGTGGCATTATGAGGAAGACAATGAACATTTAAACGGAAAGGAGCCTTCTCGAGTTGAAATTCTTTAAAGTTGAGAGTGTCCTGAAGTTGTGGTTAGGGAATAAACCCTATCAGCGTCAGGTTGTAGTAAAGAAAACAATCGAGGAAAATACGAGTCCGGTGGTTTCTGTATCGAGACACACACGTCAACAGGAGCTGCTCAGGCAAAAAATATTACACGTTCTATAGGCCTATATACTCACTATGAAAATGAAGAGAAGAAATATTCATGCATAGGATGAAAGCAGAGGTTAATTTAAACTTACCAATGCAAGTGTCGTTTGCTCCTTCTTCGTATCCGCGTCTACAACCACACTGCACTTCAGAGTGGTTGTAGTAGCAGTAGTCGCAGCCACATGTTACATTTGGCGATCCTGGAATACATATCTTAGTATAGTTAATGCTAGGACAAAGAAACACAAGTATTTCCATCGTGTGTATCTTTCTCAGTTATGTTACTGTTAATCAGTGTAGAGGTAACGACGTGTGGCACGGTGGCCGATTGGTTAGAGCGGTTGGCCCGTAACGCTTAGTGTGTGTTGAGTTCGACCCTCATTCGAGGCGTCACCGTGTAGAGACCTTGAGCAAATTCCTTATCGCACAATTGTTCTGCAGTACAACTACAATTGCGTCGTCGAGGCGTGTGCACTTCTGAGCAAAAAATGTTGGATGAAGGATGATATCAAATTTCAGAATAAATAAAACACACACAAATATATATATTATGTGAATAAAATGCTAATTAGTAACTTCTATATCGCTATTGTATAATGCAAAAGGCATTAACTAATGGCCCACACCAATCAGACCGCTATTCAGGACAACACCCGCAAAATTAGACACAAGGGCTGAGCATGCGGACTTAAGCCTACTGTGAGTTCCTGCATAACTAATGTCCATCCAATGTCTTCATAAATGTCCTCAAATGTGCTGCATGTGTTCCAAGATATGCATCACACAATTGTCTATATATGTAGCCTACTGCTTCTCTGGATTTCTAGAGAAAAATTGCTAGAAAAATTTGTATCTAAAAGTCCGAATGCTGACCTCCCGAGTCCCAACCCAATTGGTCATAGTTCGCTTGAATGTTTTACCCTCTGTTATCGTATTACTGTTGTGTAAGCCACTTTCTAAACCTTCGCACTTGCCATGACCCTACCTCATTGCCGTACAAAGTATGTGCTTGTCAAAGCCTGTAACCGTTGTTAATAGGAGTATTGAAATTGGAAAACTTAATGGAGTGCAAAATTGACAGTAATTATAAGCAAATGAGGTGCAAAGGCTAGGTAATAGTGAGCATTGATTAGTAGCTATTTTACGGTCATTATACAACACAGTAGAAATGCATTTTGATATTACCATGCCTACAAAGTTCAGAAGCGTACAGATACTGTACATACAAACAGTTGCGCAGAAGCAGCCTAATTATATTGCACAGCAATTGTGCGCGAATGACTTACTCACAGTCCCTCCCATGAAATACAGTAACCGCCTTGGACAAAGAATGTGCCTGCACTTTTCACGTCACAGGCCGACCGCTCTAACCAATCGACCGAACGGTCTTCTACTCTTAACAATGTTTATCGTTTAAATACTCAGCCAGAGGCGTCCATATACGGGGGCCCGGAGGCAAAATTTCACGTAAGGGGGATATGTTTTAGTCTTAGGAGGGGGGGAATATCTTGCCTTTCTGACACTTGTGATCGTGGTTTTTGCCCCCATCACTTAGAGGGGATTGATGCCCCTGTACCTTAGCTGACGTCTATCTTCGTAGTTTCTTCCAGTTGTTCTCATTTACTTGATAAACGCTTACTGTTTCGGAGTATACGCTTTATTCTTAACTGTATCTGACGAAAAAGGATCGTTAATTACCTTGACAGGTGTAGCCATCGTCGGCTAAGTTATAGTCTTCAACACAACTGCAGTTGTAGCCACCAAATGTGTTGCTACAAAGCTGGGAACAGTTGTCCAGACGCTTTTCACATTCGTCGACATCTGAAAAGCGTCGACCATTACAAAATGTACAGCATTTCCTCTGATATATCATAACTAGAATGTACAAAAGCCCAATCATCATGCAGATTATTAAAACTAAACCTCTACTGTTATATATATATTGTTAGAGAGGTCCTTAAGTTCAAACAAAGAGTATAATATAAATTGGCTTCAATTCCAAGTAATTAAACATGAGTATACCTTTTTCAGAAACCAAAAGAAACAAAGTTCATCTTCAGGCAGAACAGAGTAGTAAAACAGCAACTTTCAACACAACCTTGTTGGTAATTCGACAGGAAACGGTCAGCAGGTTTAAGAATAATAGTTTACCACAAAAGAGTAGTCACTAAAGTTCAACCTCAACAGATCTGGCAAGAACGATCGCGTCCGACCAAAAACACCAGTCTGTCCTTTACACTCCTTTATAGATGGTTTATATAGCTATCACCACACCTCTTTCTAGTCTAGCCACTAAACTACCGAAGGTAAATATACGTTACCATCCCTCACCAGGATTCATGCTCATACCAGCGACATAAGTAGCAGCAAGATTATGCAACAATATAAACTATACATATATATAGTATAATATATTATATATATATATACATACATGTACCGGTTATACCGTGAATTGCAGTTACATCCCAGCAGCAGCATGAATATATAGGCAATTTGTAGGCAATTTGTAGGCAATTTACATGGCGTTTTTGCTTGATACAGTAGTGGTTAGGTACTAGACAGTCACTCGAGAGATCGGGAGCAGATTTTCTTACGACATTTCTGCTCAATCTTCATCTCTTATCCAATTCGTGTATACACTAGGCGTACACCGTCGGTGTGAGGGTGAGACGGCGAGAAAGCTGGCGCTTCATTATGCCAAGACTAAGAAAATAAAGTCGCTAACACTGAAAACCCATTTAGCTGACTCAAGACTAGCTCATGGGACTCTTCTTCTCTTCTTACATGGCTTTGGTTTTAAGCGTACATAGATCTTCCATCTTGTCAGATCACGTGATATGGGCACAACATCAGGAAATACGGATTGATCATCAGATGTGATGTAACAATTGGGATAATGTACATATCAAATCATTTATATAGGGCCTTTATAACTAAATCAAAGACGACCAGCAGTCTTTATGACGACAGCTGATAGAGTGCTGTCTTTATAATCAGATAGTTCAGTTAATCTTCATAGTTTCCATAAGTTCTGATAAATTTAATGTTCAATATGGCGACAGCTGATAGAGTGCTGCCTTTGCAATCAGATAGATCAAATAGTCCTCATTAAGATCTGATAAATTTAATGTTCTCTTGCGTATCTACCTTGACAGACGTTGCTCTGTTTGATGAATCCGCTTTTGCATGTGCAATTGTATCCACCGTCGGAGTTGATACATAGCTCAGTCACTGGATCGCAATACGAGATGTTGGAGTTCGTCTGGTTGCATTCATTAATATCTGTAATAATTGGAAAAAACATAGATAAGACATCTCAAATCTAGGAAAAAATAGATATAGGCCTATCAACAATATGCAGGAAAAGCCAGGAAAAGATTTGCAAGCAGTGTGCTTACAGCAGTGGTGGCAACCCTTTATTTTTGTTACATGAGTGACAAGACACAGCAAAATTGCCCGCTTCCAGTCTGCGAGTAATTACATAAAAAAGGCACTGTGGCATGTCTCGATGTCAAAATAGGTGCTCATTTAAGCGATCAATTTAAACAACGGCCTCACACACCGCATTACTGTGGACATATAACATTTATTAAGGAAAATTTGATAAAGCAACTTAATAGACTAAAACCGAAATGTTTAAGCATAGATGAACTCCATCATAATGTTTACATGAAGCGAGGGACAAAATTGGAGATATATTAGCCCAGATCTTCAACAAATCGAAGCAGATTTTTTTTTAAAATTAAGATGCCCTTGAATAGAAGGCAAAGATGGCAATCAAGAAATTTTGCAGAACCTACGGCATGTCTCGCGAAGTTAGCATGGCTTACTATTATATTGCAAATATATTTTGTTTCTAGAGCAAGCAAGCAGTCGTTTTTTCATAAAATAGACGCTTTTTTGTCTTTCCTTGACTTCAGCGATTTCACATAACTTCATTGTAAAACAATGTCGATATTATATGCCAACTTTTGTTGGTTACAACGCAGCTAACTTAATTTTGGTCTGGTTGGTGAAGATGCCACGAGAAGCGCACGTTTCATTAGCGTGAGAAATATCGTGGTCATTTAGATCTCATCATGATTACAATGTAATCAGATATAATTATCATTTGCCTCGATCCTACACGTACTTATCCCACCAGTAATTATTTTTATAATGTCTAACTTAAGAGTTTTAATAGATACTAACCATAAATTGCTACAATAACTTGACACAATAATTTATTATGTAAACACAGAGACGCCATATGTGGCTATGATACGTGATGTCATCGGATGTACATGTTTGCCGAAAAAGAAGTACATATGGATCCTGATAGCGAGAATGGTGATAAGGCTATTTACGTAAAATGCCGTTTAGAATTCGTTAACTCTCTTGCATTACGTTAGGTAATAGGTTTAAATTCATCTGCGCACGTAACAGTCTAAACTAGTAAATCGAACACAGTTTAGGAGAATATTCCAAGTTATGTCGTGTCAGGCCACCATTGTCAAGTAAGTACGTATATTCTATATTGAACCGGTTGCAAACATCAAGATATGCAAAACGCGAATTCAGTATACATGTAGTATGATAGTACAACGTTCTCCCAGTTTAAAGCTGACAAATCTATAACTGTTATATCAAATTCTAAACATAATGAAATTAGCAAACTCTTCAGGGCCAAATAAATTCAGAAAAATCTGAAATAAGATTACAGAATGTCATTTCTTCTGTTAAACATGTTTTCTTTGGCCGTGGTTGAACTGGGAGTGCCTCTGACTAGAATTCTAAAGAGGCATTATATAAACTTTCATTGATTGATCGATTGTTATGTGCCATTAGAACCGGTCTAGAGTTTCATATTAGAGTGTTGATAACATTGCTTTTGCCATAAGAGGGCGTTGATTGAAACGATTATAGGCCTAAATACAATAGAAATTTACCATGTTTCTCTTATTTCCACAGAGCGAATAGATCTGAATGTTTATTATTTTTATGGTTAGGGGCTATAATTATTCCTCTAATGGTTGCCTCCACAATTCTTATGTACCAGTCTTGCGTTTGGTCGACCAATCCAGGAGCTTGGCCTACGTGGGTTCCACCAGCTGGAACAGTCTCCCCGTCTCTCTGTAAGAGGAGCTGATCTCTCCCCTTCCGGAGACGCCCGAAGGCTTTCCTGTTCTCTGCTGAGCAACTGTATGTCTTGAGTCGTAGGCACGTCTGATCTCGCTATATAAATATTCCGTTACAAGTTACACTTTATGGTTTGCGCAAGACTATAATTTCAGAATTCGAAACGGCATAGCGACTGACCGGCACATTTATCGTCAGTGACTGCATACCCGGTGACACAGTCGCCACACGCGAAACCTGGATAGGTCAGTGAGCAATTGCGGTTGGGTCCACACGGATCAGAGAGACAGGCGTTGAAGTAGCTCTCACAGAAAGACCCTAACAAACATCAAATTGAAATAACTAAGTCGTCGTTCAAAGTATCGCAATGTCGCACACGTAGCAACTATACAGATTATAGACACGCGTCGTCGTCGTCGTCGTCAACAACAACAACATCATTATCATCATCATCATCAATATCATCATCATCAACAACAACAACAACATCATCATCCTGATCTAGTCTCATTGCAGCAGTGTTCTTCACCATTCGAGCTTTCAATAAAATTGGAATGTTGCTCTCGTATCGTTTTCAACATGAAACGAAGTGTTGGCAGCCACAGTCTAAGTTAAGCTTCTGAGAAAAATGGAAACCTACCCTTTAATATTGAGAGTTTAAAATGCTTTACAATCATAACTAATGTCGTCGGTAGCTAGGCTGCATGTCATTATATCATATATAACTTAACAAACGCAAGCAATTTAAGAGAATATGACCATAAAAATCTTGCTTCTTCAACTACAACAGATTTCGTGTAATCTTTGTAACCATAGATACGAGAACAAACGATAAATAACTGATTGGATGACGTAATTTCCCCTTCGTCGGCTTAACATCATTAAACGCGCAAGAACGCCTGAATATAGTCAGGAATGTGTAATAATATTAATTAATAATGATGATGACGATGACTATTAGGAACCTACTATGATGATGATGATGATGATGATGCTGATAATCATGACGATTATAGTAATAATAATAATAACCACCCTGCCCCAGATGTCAGTTAAAACTTCTCAAACGCTAAATGACTCGTCAATGTGTAACGTAATGGACGCCTTGCATGGCTGCCGACAGTTAAATTCGACTACTGTAATAACACTTCTCATCATTCGTTCATGATGTGCTTGTAATGATACTGAGGTTTGTGAGTTTGAGATTTAAAAAATTATTTTTATTATTATTTTGCTAATTGGTGTAAAATATTTGTGTGAAATGACATTTAATATCCTTTAGGTCTGCGCAGAGAGAATCTCTGAGTAGGCATCTTGACGGGGCGCTATATAAATGTTCTATTGCATTACATTACATTGTTACTTTGAGTATAATTATTATTCAATTATCATCAGCGTCGTCATCGTCATCATCATCATCATCATCAGGCCTATTATTATATTTTTGCCCCTAAGTATACATTATCCCTCAGGGACTGGAATGAAGGTCTAGAATAATTAAGCTACTAACAAGAATAAGAAAATGTAGTCTGGAATGATTATTATTATTATTATTATTATTATTATTAATATTATTATTACTATCATTATTATTGTTGTTGCTGTTGCTATTATTATTATTATTGTTATCATTATTATTATTATTATCGTTGATGTAGCTATTATGAGTATTATTAAGTTTACCGTTGTACACTCCTTCCGCACAGACGCACGAAACAATCTGGAAGATGTCTGAGTCGTTGTATCCCTGCTGAAGCTTGTCCCACTCGCAGGAACCGTTGTTCTGGCAGCCACAGAGTTTGACGGTCAGCGTAACAGGGGCAGCCATCGACCCACTCGAATCGCTTCCATTGAACCTGTAAAGTCCCCATGTTGGATATATTTAACGTAACGGTAAGAAAATCTTCACGTGTTCTTGTAACCATAGCGTGATAATGACAGCATTCTGATGACATCATCCTAATGACATCATCCTAATGACATCATCCTAATGACATCATCCTAATGACATCATCCTAATGAAATCTTTCTAATGAAATCTTTCTAATGAAATCATTCTAATGACATCATCCTATTGACAGCATCCTATTGACAGCATCCTAATGACATCATCTTAATGACATCATCTTAATGACATCATCTTAATGACATCATCCTAATAATTGACGCAGCGTTTTAAGGTTAAGCCGTTTTAGGGTATACTAAGTTACTGTTTAAATCGCTCTTCCGATTATGTCTACGTTACAGCAGAGTTTACATAGCGCAGTTTCGAAGAAACTGTGAAGCGCGATGTTTAGAGTGTAGAATGTGCAGAATGTCTACTGGAAGCTCGAGTAATGCAATAATTCCCTTTTATCAAACTTTAATCCACACAATTCAAGCGTTTGCAGCTTATCCAGAACGATTACAAGGCGTATTGCGTGATCTGCAGACAGACTTATCTTCTATCTTTAAGCCTGTATGGACTTAAGTGTGACAGCTTCATGTGAATGTGCTTTAGCCTACTGAATCATAATCAAGTAACGGTTTACGTGGATTACGTTGATTACACGAATTACGTTGATTACGCTGAATACGTTGATTTCTTTAGAGACTTTGTAACAAAGTCAAACGTACGTGAAATTGACTTCGTTTAGGTCAGTTGGATTCCAGGTGAACTTCCAGGTCGACGTATTGTAAGGGACCAGATCTGTCTGCGGAGTGGTGAAGACCCTCTCCAGATGCAAGGTAAGAGATGAATCGGTGTCCGTCATTGAGATGTAGATGGAGCTCGTCTCATTTACCGTCCATCTGGTGACTGTACTGTTGATCACGATATTCACAATCGATCGATCTGGAAGAAACCATATGTAGATTTATAGGGCGCCTTTAGTAAATAACTATTCGGAAGAAAAGCAAAGCTCTTAGGGAGCGAGTGTACGATGAAAAGAAGCGTTGACTGTACTGTTGATCACGATATCACAATAAATCGGTCTGGAAGAAAACTTCGGGACCATTTGCTCTTTTTTTAGAATTATCGCATCTTTAGATTTATATAGCGACTCTAACTGAATTACTATTCAGTGGCGTTCTCAGCTCAGAAAGCGTGGGGAAAAAACGCCTGTAAAGAGTGAGAGGCCGATGGAAAAAAGCCAGTCATTAGTTTAGCCCTTATTGATGGAAAAAGAGTGATTCAATGTAGATGGACAAACTGCAGCAAATTTGGCTGGGTGTTGGGAAAAGGCAGTCTTAGTCTTAGGAACAAAAGGATCAAGATTATCAACATCGCAGTGAACGGAAAGAAGTTCCAGATAACTTAATTTATTTGAAGTTGTGGCAAGATAATTATTCACAGGCGCTCCCGAACCACGCCCGGTCAACAGGGAAGGTCTCGCGAAGTTTTTAGAAAAAGCTAGACAGGTGCCCAGAGAGAGAACGCCGGTCAGTTGGGAGACCATTCCAAATGTTTCATTAACAAACCATGCCATCTGTCAGCTATCGACGGGTAACCGTTGGTCAGTTCCACGCTTGTGCGTGGGCCCACCACTGGTAACTCATTTCAGCGTACTGCGCATAGTTTTGCTAACAGACATTACTTGTTACCTATGACCTTCAGCACCATTTTAAGCCAGCGCAGAGAACGCCTCTGAGTAGATATCTTGAGGGACGCTATATAAATGCTCGGTTACATTGCTTTACTTAGTCCGATTTGTTTCCACAATCCGCATAGCACATCAACAGTAATCTACTTACTCAAATCCTGAGCCAGCGACTGATAGTTGTCATTAGCGTTCAAGGTGTTTCCAGCCAGCTGTTCGTTTCCGCCGGTTTGGATGTAGTCGTACTGGCACGTCGTATCCAGGGCGCCATTTCTTGTGCAGAACTGGGTGGCCTCATCGCGTAACGCTGGGTCGGCGTTGTCCGTTCCAAAATCAGGGACAAACTCCGGATGCTGAAAGTATTCGAAACTTTCTCCTTTCGAAACGTTGTAATAGAGCAGAGTATCCGAAGAGTTCACCACAATCCCTGTTTGCATGGAATAATAATAATAATAATAATAATAATAATAATAATAATAATACTAATAATAATAATAGAGGCACAAAGCATGATATCAATGTAGACCATACTATATTATCCCCGACAATGCTATTCTAATTTTTGTGAATAAAAACATTGCAGCAGCATCTTGTCTTGATAAAAAAAAATTTCAACAGTTAATTGGTGCTATTTAAGTACAGGAGTTAATTGGTGTAATTTAAGCACAATAGTTAATTGGCGTAATTTAAGTACAAGAGTTAATTGATGCCATTTAAGTACAAGGTATCATAGTGTAAAATGGTCGATTTAGAAAACGATTAGGATAAAGAGGTAAATATAGAGCAAAAGGAATTTGTTCAACCATAATATATTAGTTCAGATATGTGTAACAGAAGATAAATGTACCAAAATTATCACCATATTCTGACGAAGCCAACATTGGTATATATATATAATATAATATATATATAATATATATATTACATATATATATATATTATATATATATATATGAGAGATTAGTGATAATATCAAATCGCAGTTGTATCGTATTTTATTTTCGACACGATTAACTGTGGTTGGAGATTATTCACATGTTTTTCCAAACTGGTGGAAGATCGTTTCTTCGTCAGAGTTCGACGGAATCGTCGTCCCGTAGACATTGAGAAAGTCATTGTCCGAATTCCCATCGATATTTCCCAGCAGTCCCTTGAATGCGCCGTTGCCCTGCAGGCTTTGAGGGAAAACTGTGGAAATTTCGAGTGCCTGGTACCCACACTTTATTTGAATTGAGATACCTTGAAAAGAAAAATTGCAACGTGTCAAGAGAAGGCTTAGATCACATTCACAACATGGAGTAGTTCATCAACTACTCATCATGGTTACTTAGTCAGCAAGTTTTACGATTGAATAAGACTAATTTAAAACACATGAGCGCCTGTTAATAAGCTGGTTCCCTGCACTTGTTTTCGAGTGGCGTTTTAGAAGTTTTGGAGCTTATGATGAAATACTGTTAAAATGCCGTCTGAAGTAATGTGCTCTAGACGCTCCATTGGTAACACTCATTATTTTAGATCGAATTGAACTCGTAATCCATGTAAATAATATTGTCCACCGAGTAGAAAAGGTCAAACGCCAAGTCATAATTGCATTTGAGCCAATGTATTTGGTTTCAAATTCAAGTGAGATATTTCTTTTAGCTACCTCAGACTAACCTCTGGACATCCCTTTGATTCGCCGCACGCTCGTAAATAAGTTGGTACCGTGCGCTTAGAATTCGAATGGAGCATTAGAAGCTAGACCATTACGATTACGAATTCAATACATAAGAGGGTCCTCTGACCTGACGAAAAGCTTGCTTCAAGACTGGTATTTCTCTTCCCAAGCACAACGCCACGGTGACTGAAATCAGTACCTCCGTCAGATAAATCTCGAAACCAGCTGGTTAGATCAGTCATATCGTTGAGGAGGATTATCATACCTAAAAGTGAAATGAAGAAATAATATCGTTAAAAGGAAAATTTGCGGTTGTGTAAGATGTTGTCAAAACACTCGAGTGTAATGTGCTAGGAAAGGAGGTAAGACGATGTTAAAGGAGCATGAGTAAAATATCAAATGTCATAAAAGTATGCCATTGCTGTACCCAACAGTTACGATTACGAAGTTAATTCATTCATTCATTACGAAGATTTACATGTATATATTCAGGAGCGCTTCTGACCTCTGCACGGCTGAAAAGAACAGCTTAAGGCGAGTGTAAAGAGAGCAAGGGTGGTCCTTGAGGACAACCGCAACGCCAACGGGAGCTTGCTACAGAGCGAGGGCCAACCACTGAGAAGGCACGGTTTTGTTCAGTAGTTTTGCGGGCCAGTTGGATTATGTGTTAAAGACATAAGACAATAAAAACCACCGACAGAAGAATTCTATTGTATTGTTCTAGCAAACTTAAAAACAGTTCTGCAGTCACTATCGCTCTCACGCACATTATAAGCATCTAAACAGCTCTCATTATTTTGCACATCACGACAATCGACACGTTACTGTGGTTTGCTCCTCGCTATGGAACACGCTCCCGTTGGCGTTGCGCTTGGACGTCTCTGCGCCTTAAGACTGTTCATTTCAGCGGTGCCGGTGTCGAGAGCGCTCCTGAGTAGTAGGCCTAGTCTTCGATGGGCGCTATGTAAATTTTCGTAATGAATTAATTAGATACTGATTCTGCGACGTACCGGTTTGTTGTTCATTTAACCCGACAAAGATCTTATCGGACTGAGAGTACGTTGTGACATTGTCGGCCGTTTGATTGGCGTAGGCCTGGGCCGCGAATGCCGAGAACACGGTGGCATTCGTCTGGTTACCGTTGGTGTTTAACGCTCTGGCGGTTCGACCCTGCAATAGTAGGATGTTCTCAGCCCTCATTAGCCAATATTCGCCCCAACCGTTGAAGGTGTAGTTCTTGCCATCCGGGGTAGTGATGTGTGGCTCGCCAAACATGAAAGCTGGATAACATAAAATGTATTTCTACACGACTTTCTTACGTGTCTGTACTATGAGCAATCATAACGGCTAAGGTGTTTAATCGTTTGATGCTAGGTCACCTTAAGTAAAGCTGTGCACAATAGTTGCCTTGCCAGTTATCTAAGACTAAGGTATCCATCTAAGGTAGCCAGATTACAACCCGGAAGCAATGCGCTAGCGATGGCTCGATTGTGCAAGCGTGAACGAATTCGTGAACAAATATTTCAGTCACCGTTTGATCGTTGTGAACCTATGTGCAGAACTGAAGAATTTATTGCCTCAATCGACTATTACTAATACCACGTGTAAGATATGCAAATTTGTATATCTTACGCCATGCTAATACTAATAATAATAACAGCAGCGACAACATTTATCTATCAGCTGTCGACGGGAATCCGCTGGTTGCTTCCCCCCTTGTACTTCGGCCTACCACTTGCGACTCTTTTCGGCTTATGCTGAGCAGAGTTTTGCTAACTGATGTATCTTATTTGATCAAAATGATATTTAATGTCATATAGGCCAGCGCAGAGAGCGCGTCTGAGTAGATGTCTTGAAGGGGCGCTATAGAAATGCTCCATTACATTCTATGGCACCGTAACACAGCATTTGTTGTCACCGATGCGCCTTACATCTCCGGTGATCACAGCACCCAGCCCAGACCAACCCAATGCTGCATGTATGATCGGACTTAACCGAGAGAGAATATCCGAAAAAAATAATTGCTAATTAGATATCTTGAAGGGGCGCTATATAAATGCTCGATTGCATTACATTACTAGGGGAAAAAACGACTGAAGCGGTAAATTGCATTCACGTAGTCTCATAAGTGAGTCACGTATACGGCTGTGATCACACGGACACTACTTACCAAAGAACGGCATGAAGTAGCCAATACAGGAAGCCTGTGGTCGGACTTGGTAGTAGAGGTAACAGTTGTTGGACTCTAGGCAGCACCAGCGTTTCGGAAGGATGTCGTTCTCATAATGTTGGCTGTAGTAGAAGTAGGGATTGTACTGGAGCATGGAACCACTCTGGTACGTGTAGCTGGTGTCGAGGAATCCATAACCCCACCACCACCACGACGACCAGTAGTAGTAATAGTAATAGTAGTAGTAGTAGTAGCCGCCGTAGAAGTTGTAGCAACATCTCTGCAAACATAAATTTCGATTTTTTTATAAATCAGTCAATCAATCATAGATACTTGATATAGCGCCTCTTCAAGATATCTACTTAGTGGCAGGTGTCAAATTACTCTTTACCCTACGCTTAGTTGATTGTGATGTTTTGAATCTGGTAGAAAGATATTTTGCCATTACTTCATAGATTTAACTATTTAGTCTATTCCAATTGATATGATGGTGAGTATAGTAACCCACGTTTCTGATCGCAAAACATTTAATTGCAATCCCTACTGTATCTCGAAGGAGCATCTAACATACATACCATATGTCAGCTTTTGACGGGAATCCGTTTGTTGGCTCCACACGCGTGCGTGGGCCCACCAATGCAAATGATCTAGTCATGGAATAAATGCACCTAATCGTCTTACTACCAATTTTGTTGGGGAGGGGCTTAGCTCTATGGATCCCTCTAGTATATTACATATGACTTCGCTGTTTCGGTAATACATGTACATGTGTCTTTGGTGTTGTACAACAAGCATTTATTTTTATGCGAATACTGATAAATCATGTTATTACCTGTGTATATGTTCCGTAAGTGGAGAACATGGCGGTGGCGCAACCCGTAGAGAAGTCAAAGTAGAAGCGAGGATCCCAAAGCGCCTGCCAAACGGTGCACGGACATCGCGGCAGATAGTATTGAGCGGCAAAGTTGATGGCCCAGATGTTATTCGACTGCGTCCAGTACCACTGCTGACATTTGAACTCCGGGCTTTGTACGTAGGACGTACTACCGGAAATTGAGAAAATCCACTGGCCAACGGTTCCTGCGCTCATCCAGAACGCAAATGCAAAACTCGTAAGCAATTTGAAAGTCATCAATAAAGATAAGGGACACTTGCACATCATGGACTGTTTTAGGTCCATTGACTGAAAACTGGTTTCACAACTGTATTTGTAACAATGAAGTATTACAGTGTCAAATTTGTCATGGAGGGGGTCGGGTATATCTTCGGTTCTATTGGAGATATCTTAACAGTCGTTGCACTGTAAGAAAAATAATTTAATGTTGCAAAAATAAAATGGAAGAAAATAAATTTCACCAATATGCGACTTGGGCCTGACTTTGTTAGAGCACATCACAGGGTGACTGCTTAAGATTTTACACGATTAATTGTTGCTGCTCCATCGAGCAATTGAAACTGTACCTCTTTCGCCGACTATGGCTGGCAGATGGATTGCGCTTGGTGAGCCAGATGTGTACATATTTCTGTAAAATGAGGGATTCGCCTGGTATCCCTGACCGTTACTTCGATATTGGTTCCAGTTATTGAATTCTTTGTAGTTGTAGATGACGTAACTCTGGTAATACCTGTAGTCACTGGCCAGAATCATTTGAAATGTTGTCGTCTGCAAAAAGAAATTACACTAATTAAATCCAACTGGGGACAAACCATAGCCACAACCATACAATATACAGTTGAAAACTGCTCAAAAATTAATTACACAAAACTTAAATTTCACAAAGCTTCAGTTACACAATAGCACAAAAGTTCAATTAGAATATAACTGTCGATTTTATGTACTTTATGAAAGTTAGTTACCAAATTGATGTTATATTTAACTATCCTGAAATTTTGCCTGCTCACGTTATATTGAATATTAGCATCAATGGTGCTGATTTAAGCAGCTGTTTTATTATACAAAATAACGAAATTTGCAAGACACACTTATATAGCTCACATATTGAATATGGTAATTATAAGTTAAAATAGGGAAAATGAATGTGCATTCTTCTTATTTAAAGTTTAGTTTGATTATTAGTAGGACCCCTACTCCACGTCGATATCTCATAAGACGCAGCGGTCGTGAATAAGCTGGTGCCCTGCGCTTTAGCTATGGATTAGCACTATAGAAATTCAGAAATCTCGAGTATGGTAACCAAGCGTATCAGCTTGCTCACGACCATCAGATATTAGTGTAGGTCATAGTAATAATAAAAATATTTGTTTGGGGATATATCTAGCATTTTGTGAGGTTGTGCCAAGTGTCGGGAATCGGGCGGGTGAACACATGGAGAACACATTGGGGCACAAAACTGTGGGACCGAGTTCGATAACCTTGGCTAGTCCTTCTTTCGCTAGGCGACGTTTGTCGAATTGGATGTATACATAACATAATCGGCACCTTGCAAGGCTGCCAACAGTTGAATTCGACTCCTGTAAGAACTTGTTATTATGTCATACTGTACTCGTAATCGTGCTGCGGTTTGTCGGTTTGAAATTGAACGAAAATAATTCTTATCATTAGAATTTTTATTCATCTTACTTCTGACAATGTATAGTATCCCGGATATGGCGAGACATTCTCCCATGTTATGACCACCACCATGGAAGGCCAGAATCCGTAATCTCCATACCGAGTTCTGATTGTCGTCGTTACACAATCGAAAACTTCTTGATCCTGACTACTTATGTAAGAGTTGTAATAGCTTCGACTGTACGCATGATAGTAGATTCTTCCTGGGCCATAACGCGTGTCGATGTCAGTCCAGAATATTGCGATCATCGGCAGATTATTGTAGTAGTAGGAGTAGTAGTAGTAACTGTAATAGTTGTAGTAGTAGGTGTAGAATGGGAAGCTGACAGGTGTCCAGGACACGTAGCCTTGTCCAAACGTAACAAATCCGTTCACATTTATCTACAATGTTAATAATGCTAATTCACTTCGAGGCGCTTTAAGTAAATAGTAAGGTGAAATGAGACTTCTCGACATTGTCCTGAATGTTTTTCTAAACAAATTTAATTCAAGTAGAATGCTCATGTCAACGTCATGATGACGGCTCTTTGGAAGTTGCCAGTTTGGGTTATATTTGTTTATGACTCGCCTATCAGCTGTCGACAGGAATCCGTTGGTTGGTTCTGCGCTTGTGCGTGGGCCCACCATTGGTTACTCTATTGAGCTTACTGTGCATAGTTTTGCTAAGAGGTGTATTTTTTCTAGTTCACTATGACATTTAGCATCATTTAGGCAAGCGTAGAGTGCGCTTCTGAGTAGATATCTTGAATGAACACTATATAAATGCTCGATTATATTACATTACATTACCAATTACTTGAATTGGTCAGACTCGAGTAGCCCTAACAGTGTCACGGTTTAGTTGTTAAAGGCAGGTCAAAGCGATCGTTGTAAGGCCTCATGGATATGACAGGGCAGTTGCTAAATCTAGTTGTGAATTCTACAGGAAGCCAAAGCAGCCAACAGAGCAGATATATGGAGTTTAAACGAGAAGATGATGGCAAAAACCGCACAAGACAGAGAGCTTAGGATGAGTTGAGGCCTTTGGACTTTACCATAAGAATAATAATGATGATAGCAATGAGAGCGATGATGATGATGACCATAATGACGATGATGATCATGATGATGATGATGACGACGACGATGATGATGATGAGGACGATGATGATGACGACGATGATGATGATGAGCGTCGTCTGGCTCCACATCCAACCTTTACCAAATCAACAATACGGTTACAATGTGAAGCACAATTTCCAAGGCAGGCACTTACGTAAATGTCGTTGAAAAGTCGATCTCCAAACTTGAATTGCTGAGGAAGATAATTCTGCCAGTAGTCATCGTCCGAACCCCAATAGACATAATCCCCTCGATCCCTGCCGTAGGGACACAAGGGTCCCCCTGAAATCATTACACAGAATATTATGGAGAACTATTTCAATGAGCACACTCCTTTAAACCAGAATATGTACATTCTGGTATAGTTCTTCTTTAACAGTCTTATTCGACGACGATGATGATGATGATGACGATGACGACGACGATGATGTTGATGTGTTCTCAGCCCGAAGGCAGGTCCATTGGCTGTTATTATACCATGGGATGAGATGAGTAATGCGATTTCCAGTTGCCTTCTTCGTAGATAATTTTGGGTGAGCAACTTGTCCAAGGTAGCTACGCACTACACCGTGACTTGAGGTGGGTTAGAACCTTCGACCCTTAGGTTGCAAGACACAAAACGTACCATTGCGCCACCGCTTCTCAATAAGTATCCAATATTATACTGAGAAACCTTTACAGAAGGTCTTGCAGTAAACCCTCGAGATTTCATATTATGTTAATTGATCGTAAGTAATGTATGAAATCAAGCATTTATATTGTGCCCATTCGGCATTTCTACTCAGAGGCGATCTCTGCGCCGGCCGTGTGGTTGTTAAAAGCCACGTTATACAGGTAAAAATACATCAGTTAGCAAAACTATGTGCAGTAAACTGAAAAGAGTCATTAGTGGTGGGCTCTCGCAAAAACGTGGAACCAACTAACCAAACAATACATTATATTCGTAAAATAAGGTAGAATAATTTATTTTTACCGTAGGTGGGCCGAGTTGTCGATGTTGGAGGCCGTGTTGTCGTGGTTGTCGTTGTCGTAGTTGACGTCGTCGTTGTTGACGATGTTGTTGTCGAACTAATAGTTGTAGGCCTAGTAGTGCGGGTTGTTGGCACGGTCAGTGTAGTATTTGGTCTGGAAATAGGAGTAGTATTTGGCCTGGTAGTTGTGGTGGTTGGTAACGTCGGAGTAGTAGTTAACCCTGGACAATTAATTCCGCGACAAGTAGTGATCTCTGTGACGGTCGGAGTAGTGTTTGGCCTCCGAGTTGTGCTAGTCATTGGTAAGGTCAGAGTAGTATTTGGCCTCGGAGTTGTGCTGGTCGTTGGTAAGGTCAGAGTAGTATTTGGTCTCGGACTTGTGCTGGTCGTTGGTAAGGTCAGAGTAGTATTTGGCCTCGGAGTTGTGCTGGTCGTTACTAACGATGTTTTTTTCACAGACGTACTATAAGTGGTAGTTGGAGGTGATGTTGTGGTTGTCGCTAATAGAGTGCTAGTCGTAGTTGGAGGTGGTGTTGTGGTTGTCGTTAATGGAGTGGTGGTCGCAGTTGGAGGTGGTGTTGTGGTTGTCGGGAATGGAGTGGTGGTCGTAGTTGGAGGTGATGTTGTGGTTGTCGTTAATGGAGTGGTGGTCGTAGTTGGAGGTGGTGTTGTGGTTGTCGTTAATGGAGTGGTGGTCGTAGTTGGAGGTGATGTTGTGGTTGTCATTAATGGAGTGGTGGTCGTAGTTGGAGGTGATGTTGTGGTTGTCGCTAATGGAGTGGTGGTCGTAGTTGGAGGTGGTGTTGTGGTTGTCGTTAATGGAGTGGTGGTCGTAGTTGGAGGTGGTGTTGTGGTTGTCGTTAATAGAGTGGTGGTCGTAGTTTTAGGTGGTGTTGTGGTTGTCGTTAATGGAGTGGTGGTCGTAGTTGGAGGTGATGTTGTGGTTGTCGCTAATGGAGTGGTGGTCGTAGTTGGAGGTGGTGTTGTGGTTGTCGTTAATGGAATGGTGGTCGTAGTTGGAGGTGGTGTTGTAGTTGTCGTTAAGAGAGTGGTAGTCGTAGTTGGAGGTGATGTTGTGGTTGTCGCTAATGGAGTGGTGGTCGTAGTTGGAGGTGGTGTTGTGGTTGTCGTTAATGGAGTGGTGGTCGTAGTTGGAGGTGGTGTTGTGGTTGTCGTTAATGGAGTGGTGGTCGTAGTTGGAGGTGATGTTGTGGTTGTCGCTAATGGAGTGGTGGTCGTAGTTGGAGGTGGTGTTGTGGTTGTCGTTAATGGAATGGTGGTCGTAGTTGGAGGTGGTGTTGTAGTTGTCGTTAAGAGAGTGGTGGTCGTACTTGGAGGTGATGTTGTGGTTGTCGCTAATGGAGTGGTGGTCGTAGTTGGAGGTGGTGTTGTACTTGTCGTTAATGGAGTGGTGGTCGTAGTTGGAGGTGGTGTTGTGGTTGTCGTTAATGGAATGGTGGTCGTAGTTGGAGGTGGTGTTGTAGTTGTCGTTAAGAGAGTGGTGGTCGTAGTTGGAGGTGGCGTTGTGGTTGTCGTTAATGGAGTGGTGGTCGTAGTAGGAGCTGGTGTTGTGGTTGTCGTTAATGGAATGGTGGTCGTAGTTGGAGGTGCTGTTGTGGTTGTCGCTAATGGAGTGGTGGTCGTCGTTGGAGGTGATGTTGTGGTTGTCGTTAATGGAGTGGTGGTCGTAGTTGGAGGTGATGTTGTGGTTGTCGTTAATGGAGTGGTGGTCGTAGTTGGAGGTGATGTTGTGGTTGTCGTTAATGGAGTGGTGGTCGTAGTTGGAGGTGGTGTGGTTGTCGTAAATGGAGTGGTGGTCGTAGTTGGAGATGGTGTTGTGGTTGTCGTTAAGAGAGTGGTAGTCGTTGTTGGAGGTGGTGTTGTGGTTGTCGTAAATTGAGTGGTGGTCGTAGTTGGAGGTGGTGTTGTGGTTGTCGTTAATGGAGTGGTGGTCGTCGTTGGAGGTGATGTTGTGGTTGTCGTTAATGGAGTGGTGGTCGTAGTTGGAGGTGGTGTTGTGGTTGTCGTAAATGGAGTGGTGGTCGTAGTTGGAGATGGTGTTGTGGTTGTCGTTAAGAGAGTGGAAGTCGTTGCTGGAGGTGGTGTTGTGGTTGTCGTAAATTGAGTGGTGGTCGTAGTTGAAGGTGGTGTTGTGGTTGTCGTTAATGGAGTGGTGGTCGTAGTTGGAGGTGGTGTTGTGGTTGTCGTTAATGGAAAGGTGGTCGTAGTTGGAGGTGATGTTGTGGTTGTCGCTAATGGAGTGGTGGTCGTAGTTGGAGGTGGTGTTGTGGTTGTCGTTAATGGAATGGTGGTCGTAGTTGGAGGTGGTGTTGTAGTTGTCGTTAAGAGAGTGGTGGTCGTAGTTGGAGGTGATGTTGTGGTTGTCGCTAATGGAGTGGTGGTCGTAGCTGAAGGTGGCGTTGTGGTTGTCGTTAATGGAGTGGTGGTCGTAGTAGGAGCTGGTGTTGTGGTTGTCGTTAATGGAATGGTGGTCGTAGTTGGAGGTGGTGTTGTGGTTGTCGTAAATGGAGTGGTGGTCGTAGTTGGAGGTGATGTTGTGGTTGTCGTTAATGGAATGGTGGTCGTAGTTGGAGGTGGTGTTGTGGTTGTCGTTAATGGAGTGGTGGTCGTAGTTGGAGGTGATGTTGTGGTTGTCGTTAATGGAGTGGTGGTCGTAGTTGGAGGTGGTGTTGTGGTTGTCGTTAATGGAGTGGTGGTCGTAGTTGGAGGTGGTGTTGTGGTTGTCGTTAATGGAGTGGTGGTCGTAGTTGGAGGTGGTGTTGTGGTTGTCGTTAAGAGAGTGGTAGTCGTTGTTGGAGGTGGTGTTGTGGTTGTCGTAAATGGAGTGGTGGTCGTAGTTGGAGGTGGTGTTGTGGTTGTCGTTAATGGAAAGGTGGTCGTAGTTGGAGGTGATGTTGTGGCTGTCGTTAATGGAGTGGTGGTCGTAGTTTGAGGTGGTGTTGTGGTTGTCGTCAATGGATTTGTTGTCGTAGTTGGTGCAATAGTAGTCGTTGGTGTGACTGTGGTGGTACTCTGAGGGATGGTGGTCGTCGTTGGCATCAATGTAGTAGTGGTCTGTGAGGTAGTAATCGTTGTTTCTGATTCTGTAGGAGTAGTCTGTGGGACTTTGGTGGTGGTCAGGGGGACTGTAGTAGTTGTCTGTGTGGTGATAGTCGTTGTTTCTGAGGCTGTGGTAGTGGTCGGTGGGACTGTAATGGTGGTATGCACGGTGTTAGTGGTTGTCGGTGGGACTGTGGTAGTGGTCTGCTGGGTGGTAGTAGTGATCAGTGGGACTGTGGTGGTGGTTGGTTGGACTGTAGTGGTGGTCTGTGGGGTGGTTGTGGTCTGTGGGCTCGTAGTCGTTGTTTCTGAGACTATGGTAGTGGTCGGTGGGACTGTGGTAGTGGTCTGCAAGGTGGTAGTAGTGGTCGGTTGGAGTGTAGTAATGGTCGGTTGGAATGTAGTGGTGGTCGGTGGCGTGGTAGTCGTTGTTTCTGAGACTGTGGTAGTGGTCGGTGGGATTGTGGTTGTAGTTTGGGCGACTGTAGTTGTGGTCGGTGGAATTGTGGTGGTGGTTTGGGCGACGGTAGCTGTGGTCGGTGGGATTGTGGTTGTAGTTTGGGCTACAGTAGTTGTGGTCGGTGGGACTGTGGTTGTGGTTTGGGCGACTGTAGTTGTGGACGGTGGGATTGTGGTGGTGGTGTGGGCGACTGTAGTTGTGGTCGGCGGGATTGTGGTTGTGGTTTGGGCGACTGTAGTTGTGGTAGGTGGAATTGTGGTTGTTGTTTGGGCGACAGTAGTTGTGGTCGGTGGGATTGTGGTTGTGGTTTCGACGACTGTAGTTGAGGTCGGTGGGTTTGTCGTTGTAGTTTGGGCGACTGTAGTTGTGGTCGGTGGGATTGTGGTTGTGGTTTCTGCGACTGTAGTTGTGGTCGGTGGAATTGTGGTTGTAGTTGGGGCGACTGTAGTTGTAGTCGGTGGTATTGTTGTTTGGGCGACTGTAGTTGTGGTCGGTGGAATTGTGGTGGTGGTTTCGGCGACTGTAGTTGTAGTCGGTGGAATTGTGGTTGTGGTTTCGGCGAGTGTAGTTGTGGTCGGTGGGATTATGGTTGTAGTTTGGGCGACTGCAGTTGTGGTCGGTGGGATTGTGGTTGTAGTTAGGGGGACTGTAGTTGTGGTCGGTGGGATTGTGGTTGTGTCTTGGGCGACTGTAGTTGTGGTTGGTGGAATTGTGGTTGTGGTTTGGGCGACTGTAGTTGTGGTCGGTGGAATTGTAGTGGTGGTTTGGGCGACAGTAGTTGTGGTCGGTGGGATTGTGGTTGTGGTTTGGGCGACTGTAGTTGTGGTCGGTGGGATTGTGGTTGTGGTTTGGGCGACTGTAGTTGTGGTCGGTGGAATTGTGGTGGTGGTTTGGGCGACAGTTGTTGTGGTCGGTGGGATTGTGGTTGTGGTTTGGGCGACTGTAGTTGCGGTCGGTGGGATTGTGGTTGTGTCTTGGGCGACTGTAGTTGTGGTCGGTGGAATTGTGGTTGTGGTATCGGCGACTGTAGTTGTGGTCGGTGGGATAATGGTTGTAGTTTGGGCGACTGCAGTTGTGGTCGGTGGGACTGTGGTTGTAGTTAGGGGGACTGAAGTTGTGGTCGGTGGGATTGTGGTTGTGTCTTGGGCGACTGTTGTTGTGGTCAGTAGGATTGTTGTTGTGGTTTCGACGACTGTAGTTGTGGTCGGTGGGTTTGTGGTTGTAGTTTGGGCGACTGTAGTTGTGGTCGGTGGGATTCTGGTTGTGGTTTCCGCGACTGTAGTTGTGGTCGGTGGGATTGTGGTTGTGGTTTCTGCGACTGTGGTTGTAGTCGGTGGAATTGTGGTTGTAGTTTGGGCGACTGTAGTTGTGGTCGGTGGGATTGTGGTTCTGGTTTGGGCGACTATAGTTGTGGTCGGTGGGATTGTGGTTGTGGTTTCGGCGACTGTAGTTGTGGTCGGTGGAATTGTGGTGGTGGTTTCGGCGACTGTAGTTGTGGTCGGTGGGATTATGGTTGTAGTTGGGGCGACTGTAGTTGTGGTCGGTGGGATTGTGGTTGTAGTTTGGGAGACTGTAGTTGTGGTCGGTGGGATTGTGGTTGTGGCTTGGGCGACTGTGGTTGTGGTCGGTGGGATTGTGGTTGTGGTTTGGGCGACTGTAGTTGTAGTCGGTGGAATTGTGGTTGTGGTTTCGGCGACTGTAGTTGTGGTCGGTGGGATTGTGGTTGTGGTTTCTGCGACTGTGGTTGTGGTCGGTGGAATTGTGGTTGTAGTTGGGGCGACTGTAGTTGTAGTCGGTGGTATTGTTGTTTCGGCGACTGTAGTTGTGGTCGGTGGGATTGTGGTTGTGGTTTCTGCGACTGTGGTTGTGGTCGGTGGAATTGTGGTTGTAGTTTGGGAGACTGTAGTTGTGGTCGGTGGGATTGTGGTTGTGGCTTGGGCGACTGTAGTTGTGGTCGGTGGGATTGTGGTTGTGTCTTGGGCGACTGTAGTTGTGGTCGGTGGAATTGTGGTTGAGGTATCGGCGACTGTAGTTGTGGTCGGTGGGATAATGGTTGTAGTTTGGGCGACTGCAGTTGTGGTCGGTGGGATTGTGGTTGTAGTTTGGGGGACTGAAGTTGTGGTCGGTGGGATTGTGGTTATGTCTTGGGCGACTGTTGTTGTGGTCGGTGGGATTGTTGTTGTGGTTTCGACGACTGTAGTTGTGGTCGGTGGGTTTGTGGTTGTAGTTTGGGCGACTGTAGTTGTGGTCGGTGGGATTGTGGTTGTGGTTTCCGCGACTGTAGTTGTGGTCGGTGGGATTGTGGTTGTGGTTTCTGCGACTGTGGTTGTAATCGGTGGAATTGTGGTTGTAGTTTGGGCGACTGTAGTTGTGGTCGGTGGGATTGTGGTTGTGGTTTGGGCGACTATAGTTGTGGTCGGTGGGATTGTGGTTGTGGTTTCGGCGACTGTAGTTGTGGTCGGTGGAATTGTGGTGGTGGTTTGGACGACAGTAGTTGTGGTCGGTGGGATTGTGGTTGTGGTTTCGGCGACTGTAGTTGTGGTCGGTGGAATTGTGATTGTGGTTTCGGCGACAGTAGTTGTGGTCGGTGGGATTATGGTTGTAGTTGAGGCGACTGTAGTTGTGGTCGGTGGGATTGTGGTTGTAGTTTGGGGGACTGTAGTTGTGGTCGGTGGGATTGTGGTTGTGGCTTGGGCGACTGTAGTTGTGGTCGGTGGGATTGTGGTTGTGGTTTCGGCGACTGTAGTTGTGGTCGGTGGGATTGTGGTTGTGGTTTCTGCGACTGTGGTTGTAGTCGGTGGAATTGTGGTTGTAGTTTGGGCGACTGTAGTTGTGGTCGGTGGGATTATGGTTGTAGTTTGAGGAACTGTAGTTGTGGTCGGTGGGATTGTGGTTGTGGTTTCGGCGACTGTAGTTGTGGTCGGTGGAATTGTGGTGGTGGTTTGGACGACAGTAGTTGTGGTCGGTGGGATTGTGGTTGTGGTTTCGGCGACTGTAGTTGTGGTCGGTGGAATTGTGATTGTGGTTTCGGCGACTGTAGTTGTGGTCGGTGGGATTATGGTTGTAGTTGGGGCGACTGTAGTTGTGGTCGGTGGGATTGTGGTTGTGGCTTGGGCGACTGTAGTTGTGGTCGGTGGGATTGTGGTTGTGGTTTGGGCGACTGTGGTTGTAGTCGGTGGAATTGTGGTTGTAGTTTGGGCGACTGTAGTTGTGGTCGGTGGGATTGTGGTTGTGGTTTGGGCGACTATAGTTGTGGTCGGTGGGATTGTGGTTGTGGTTTCGGCGACTGTAGTTGTGGTCGGTGGAATTGTGGTGGTGGTTTGGACGACAGTAGTTGTGGTCGGTGGGATTGTGGTTGTGGTTTCGGCGACTGTAGTTGTGGTCGGTGGAATTGTGATTGTGGTTTCGGCGACTGTAGTTGTGGTCGGTGGGATTATGGTTGTAGTTGGGGCGACTGTAGTTGTGGTCGGTGGGATTGTGGTTGTAGTTTGGGGGACTGTAGTTGTGGTCGGTGGGATTGTGGTTGTGGTTTCGGCGACTGTAGTTGTGGTCGGTGGAATTGTGATTGTGGTTTGGGCGACTGTAGTTGTGGTCGGTGGGATTGTGGTTGTGGCTTGGGCGACTGTAGTTGTGGTCGGTGGGATTGTGGTTGTGGTTTGGGCGACTGTAGTTGTAGTCGGTGGAATTGTGGTTGTGGTTTCGGCGACTGTAGTTGTGGTCGGTGGGATTGTGGTTGTGGTTTCTGCGACTGTGGTTGTAGTCGGTGGAATTGTGGTTGTGGTTTCGGCGACTGTAGTTGTGGTCGGTGGGATTATGATTGTAGTTTGGGCGACTGTAGTTGTGGTCGGTGGGATTGTGGTTGTAGTTTGGGGGACTGTAGTTGTGGTCGGTAGGATTGTGGTTGTGGTTTGGGCGACTGTAGTTGTGGTCGGTGGGATTATGGTTGTAGTTTGAGGAACTGTAGTTGTGGTCGGTGGGATTGTGGTTGTGGCTTGGGCGACTGTAGTTGTGGTCGGTGGGATTGTGGTTGTGGTTTGGGCGACTGTAGTTGTAGTCGGTGGAATTGTGGTTGTGGTTTCGGCGACTGTAGTTGTGGTCGGTGGGATTGTGGTTGTGGTCTCTGCGACTGTGGTTGTAGTCGGTGGAATTGTGGTTGTAGTTTGGGCGACTGTAGTTGTGGTCGGTGGGATTGTGGTTGTGGTTTGGGCGACTATAGTTGTGGTCGGTGGGATTGTGGTTGTGGTTTCGGCGACTGTAGTTGTGGTCGGTGGAATTGTGGTGGTGGTTTGGACGACAGTAGTTGTGGTCGGTGGGATTGTGGTTGTGGTTTCGGCGACTGTAGTTGTGGTCGGTGGAATTGTGATTGTGGTTTCGGCGACTGTAGTTGTGGTCGGTGGGATTATGGTTGTAGTTGGGGCGACTGTAGTTGTGGTCGGTGGGATTGTGGTTGTAGTTTGGGGGACTGTAGTTGTGGTCGGTGGGATTGTGGTTGTGGTTTTGGCGACTGTAGTTGTGGTCGGTGGAATTGTGATTGTGGTTTCGGCGACTGTAGTTGTGGTCGGTGGGATTGTGGTTGTGGCTTGGGCGACTGTAGTTGTGGTCGGTGGGATTGTGGTTGTGGTTTGGGCGACTGTAGTTGTAGTCGGTGGAATTGTGGTTGTGGTTTCGGCGACTGTAGTTGTGGTCGGTGGGATTGTGGTTGTGGTTTCTGCGACTGTGGTTGTAGTCGGTGGAATTGTGGTTGTGGTTTCGGCGACTGTAGTTGTGGTCGGTGGGATTATGATTGTAGTTTGGGCGACTGTAGTTGTGGTCGGTGGGATTGTGGTTGTAGTTTGGGGGACTGTAGTTGTGGTCGGTGGGATTGTGGTTGTGGTTTGGGCGACTGTAGTTGTGGTCGGTGGGATTGTGGTTGTGGTTTCGACGACTGTAGTTGTGGTCGGTGGGTTTGTGGTTGTAGTTTGGGGGACTGTAGTTGTGGTCGGTGGGATTGTGGTTGTAGTTTGGGCGACTGTAGTTGTTGTCGGTGGGATAGTGGTACTTGCCTCCGCTCTGCTTAACCAAATATCTAAAACAAATAACAGAATCGTTTTAATCTGTTTTCATTTCAATAATTTAGTTATTCTTCTGTATATGTTGGTGTGTTGTACTTTCTATTTTTATTTGATTTCTCGTGATTGAATTGTCTCTTTAGACTTTCTATAAAATTTAACGCTGCTGATTAAAGAAATTTTGATTCATTGGCATTCCATTTAGACATAGTTAGGAATAGTATGGAGCCTCTCAGTTGTGATTCCCAGTATTTGGAGTATCCTTCCCTCTGCTCTGCGTTTTCTTCTGCGGGACCAGTCAGACATAATCTTCTCACGATTTTCCTCATAGCATGGGATTGGGTTAGGAGCGCCGCCTTTCACTATTTTTCTTTAACGGGCGCTGTGTAAATTACACATATTGATCGATAAGCATGGACTTCGTAGCCCTTGTGTCATAATCGGCCACTCCATGGATGGTGTCAATCATAGCCCTCTTGCCAGACAAAGTGTTGGTGGTTGTATATCTGAGAATATGTTAAGATCCTCTTACAGTACTAGCTATTCAGAAGCGCTCTCAGCGTGACAACCTCGGGGAAAATCTTCAGGCAGCGAAGGGATGAGGATGGGACCACTACTGAAATCTTCATACGGATTGGGTGGGTGGATGAGGGTGGGTCGGGTAGATCATTCCATATAAATATCAAAGACGGTGTGTGGTCATCGGAGTTCTTTCCCTGGGAAGAAGGAGATGAGGTCGATCAGTAGAACGGACAGAGTGGTAAGAGACGGACGGTAGACAGGTTAAGGTGTAGACCCATTTGCGTTCTTAGCACTGGGATCAGTACCTTTTATTGCATGCGAATATTGTTGCTGTCATCATCATCATCATCATCATCATCATCATCATCATCATCATCATCATCACCGTCATCGTCATTGTCAAAATCATCATCATCATCATCATCATCATTATCATTACCATCGTGATCGTAACCGTAATCTCAAAACTTTGAAATCAACGCGTAAGTACAAGGGCAAGGCTCCAGCTTATTCACGAGCGTGGTCCAGATAGTACTTACTGAGCAGAAGGGCGACTACGACGATTGAACGATCCGTGTGACGTCTTTGCAGGAGACCCATTTCAACTGCGTACTACCTATTGGGAATAAAAAAAACACATATGCGGATAGTGGCACTGTTCAGAAGAGTAGGCCTAATTAAGTACTTACGGTTTTGGAAAGAAGAGTTGCATCACCCTGCAAAAATTGATTTAATATCAGGTTTTTATTAAGGTCGGTCTAATTCTTTTGTAAACAAGCATAAAATCAGTCATTTACATGTCTGCAGGAATGTCTATCGGTCGATATATACTAGGAAGAAAATGAGAGTAATGCAACTCATTACATCCTAGTATTTCGTTGTGCCGCCTCTAGCTATGATCACAGGGTGATGCAATAATTATTTCCACTACTCTAGTTATGTTAACAAGTGACAGACCTAGTGTAGTCATAAAATATGAAATAGAAGGGTTTCTTAATCGTTACTTAGCGACCGTGTTTCATGACCAGGTGATAAACGTCGACCTCCCCCTTTCTCCAGGCTCGGGAATGGCGCTACCACAGATAGGTTAGTGGTGGGGTTGGAGCGGAACGAGACAGGAAGGACGAATTGAAAAAGGAAGAGGAAATAGTGAAAGGAAAGTGTTGGGGAGATATACAGAGAAGAGAATGGAGATGAGAATATTGAATGGGAGAGATTAGAAAGAGAAATAATAGGACATGGTGGATGAGAATAGAATAGTCAATTCGATAGAATGCGCTTTCTCGATCTGTTCGCTCTAAAAGGCTGTCTGGCAGTCTCTCATCCTCTCTTGCTTTTCTCAAAACCTGCTTCTTTTCACGGGGTGTTGGGCATTGGCACCGCTTCTGAACGGTTCGCCCTACTAGAGGCGCTCTATAAATACTTTAATACAATGCAATTGAGGATAGGGAGAATAAGATAGAGAAACCAGCGGATAGAAAGAATGAAAAGCAAGTATAGAATCAGAACTTAAATAGACAGATAGAAAGAGTGTTATTAAAATGGTGGAGAGATGGCCGAAATAAAAGAGATAAATATTATTAGGGGGCAAAGCCAGCAGTGTAAGTAGAGAATTAAATACCAGCTGAGAGATCTGACTCTATAATAATGAGACGTATGTCGTTGGGATACTTTTCTGAGCCACATAATCTAAAAGCAAAGATTCGCCTGTGTAGAGATGGCGGCAATGTAAACAGGTATTTGAATTCAACCGATACATCGTTGGTTGTGCGTGACCACGTCAACCGATACATCGTTGGTTGTGCGTGACCACGCCTGTCAGTAAGACTACAGTCTGAGAGAAATGCAATATAAATATGTGTCAGCCGTGCACAACGGTATAACTGTCATGTCTTGAATAAAGACTTGCTTGGCTGTTCATTGTTAAGTCGGTTCGCGAGCACTTTGATAAGACACATCTGCCGAAGTGATTTAAAGGAGAAGTAGGCGTTGGCCTGTCTTGGCAGTACCACAATACAACGAGGAAGTCGAGCACGTGTGGGTCGGAGGGGAGGGCTTTCGTGCAGAAGTTTTCGCGTTTTCCAAATATAACAAGCGAGTGTATAATCAGAAAAAGCGAGCTCAGAGATCACAGCGCGTTACTGGTAATAGTATTTTTTTCTTAGTGTGATGCAGCGTGGCTCGTGAGGCGTAGCAGATGAAGCATTGGAGAATACTTAAATATTAAGAAAAGCGTCGGATTTGCCGTGTTTGCTTATATTAGCCTCGTGTGTGATTAAGTCTATGGTTAGTTCGGTATCTTGTCGCTGCCTTCCAATAGATCTCTCCGTCTGTATGTATATGTGTCTCCGTCTGTATGTATATGTGTCTCCGTCTGTATGTATATGTGTCTCCGTCTGTATGTGTATGTGTCTCCGTCTGTATGTGTATGTGTCTCCGTCTGTATGTGTATGTGTCTCCGTCTGTATGTGTATGTGTCTCCATCTGTATGTGTATGTGTCTCCGTCTGTATGTGTATGTGTCTCCGTCTGTATGTGTCTGTGTCTCCGTCTGTATGTGTCTGTGTCTCCGTCTGTATGTGTCTGTGTCTCCGTCTGTGTCTCCGTCTGTGTCTCCGTCTGTGTCTCCGTCTGTGTCTCCGTCTGTGTCTCCGTCTGTGTCTCCGTCTGTGTCTCCGTCTGTGTCTCCGTCTGTGTCTCCGTCTGTGTCTCCGTCTGTGTCTCCGTCTGTGTCTCCGTCTGTGTCTCCGTCTGTGTCTCCGTCTGTGTCTCCGTCTGTGTCTCCGTCTGTGTCTCCGTCTGTGTCTCCGTCTGTGTCTCCGTCTGTGTCTCCGTCTGTGTCTCCGTCTGTGTCTCCGTCTGTGTCTCCGTCTGTGTCTCCGTCTGTGTCTCCGTCTGTGTCTCCGTCTGTGTCTCCGTCTGTGTCTCCGTCTGTGTCTCCGTCTGTATGTGTCTGTGTCTCCGTCTGTATGTGTCTGTGTCTCCGTCTGTATGTGTCTGTGTCTCCGTCTGTATGTGTCTGTGTCTCCGTCTGTATGTGTCTGTGTCTCCGTCTGTATGTGTCTGTGTCTCCGTCTGTGTCTCCGTCTGTGTCTCCGTCTGTGTCTCCGTCTGTGTCTCCGTCTGTGTCTCCGTCTGTCTCTCCGTCCGTCTGTCTCTCCGTCCGTCTGTCTCTCCGTCCGTCTGTCTCTCCGTCCGTCTGTCTCTCCGTCCGT
>OY365813.1:28685796-28735796 GCA_959347315.1 Bimastos eiseni | reverse complement strand
TCTCTGTCTCTCTCTGTCTCTCTCTGTCTCTCTCTGTCTCTCTCTGTCTCTCTCTGTCTCTCTCTGTCTCTCTGTCTCTCTGTCTCTCTGTCTCTCTATCTCTCTCTCTCTCTCTCTCTCTCTCTCTCTCTCTCTCTCTCTCTCTCTCTCTCTCTCTCCTCTCTCTCTCTCTCTCTCTCTCTCTCTCTCTCTCTCTGTCTGAGTGCCTCGATGCCTTTATCCTTTAAATCGGGGGTCTCAGCAATTTTTATAATGACGGGGCCGGACTGCCGAAGGTGCATGAGGGAAATGGGGTAGGTATCTCATAGGGGGCCATGCAAACGGCTGAATTAGGCTTTGAAAACGGGATTCTGATGTACATTTTCAATTACATACATCATAGAAAACTCACAAGGCATGAAAAATGACATATTAGACCTTTTCTTCTCAATTGTGTTGTCTTTAGACAAGACTTCGCGGGCCAGAAATATATCGTCGGTGGGCAAGAAATGGCTCGCGGACCGGCTCTTTAACATACCTGCTTTAAACCCTGCCAGGATGCCATACTAGGCTTGTATAGAATCACTATATCCACACCTAACCCTAGGAGAACCCATACGCTCCAATTGTCTCTACTTTTGGTAGACTGGCTGAACATTAAACTGTCTCTCTCTGGTTTGATCAATTGCTCCCCCAGTGTTCCTATTCAATTAGAATTCTGCTGACATTCAAAGTGGTATAGATCTGCAACTTGCTTATTTCCCTGCTTTGAAGGTTCATCGGACCATTCAAAGGGCTTGTCGTTAGGAACTACGCCCCATACCGGGTTTGTCCGTCGCTTCGCTCTATTTCCCGTGGAGTTCTTGTGGTACCTCGCTGTCGACAGAGTGCACAGTGAACTCTCATCCAATGGCCCATCCATTTGCAACTATTTTCCTGATGACAATCAACCCATCTTTTAAAAATCTTATCAAGAAACGTTTCTAACTATTCCAAAACCCACCTGTTCAGCTCCCTTGTTTCAAGCCAGGTATATGAATTCATACGTACATAAGTACATAAGTACATACATCCATACGTACATACATATGTCCATACGTACATACTTCCATGCGTACATACATACGTGCATACGTACATTGTACTTATGTACGTCGTACATACGTGCCTACCCGCATACATGCATACATACATACATACATACATACATACATACATACATACATACATACATAACTTATTGTAATTTTTACAGAACATTTTTAAATCGCCGCTCAAAACCAGCCGCACCCGAGTTCCAAGTCAACGGCTAGGTGGAATATAGGAAGGTCTTCAAACGCCTAGTGATCAGAGGAGAGAGCTAGGAACTCCATCTGAAGGGGAAGCTGGAGACTTCCAATTGGAGGGACCCACATAGACAAAGCATACACAATGCATACATACATGCAATAATACATACAATCATACATACAAACAATACATACATGTATACAACTTCTCCGCTCACAAGTAATGCTTCCGGACAAGATGAAATTAATTTAACCACAAATAAGGAGAGTCAGACCGTTAATAAAACCAACTAGAAATCTTTAGATCACTGCCGGACAAGTTCACAACACAAGTAAAAGCCTGGAGTATTATTATTGGCTGCTATCATTTCTCAGCACGTGATTCCCTCCCTATTGATCACAACCACTCAATCTCTCTCGTTGCCATGTCATTCATTTGTGAGTTTTGTCAGTTGCTTGCTTGCCTGCCTACCTGCCTGCTTGATTGATTGATTTATTGATTGGCTGATTGACTGATTGATTGATTGGCTGATTGACTGATTGATTGACTGGCTGGCTGGCTGGCTGTCTTACTGACTGACTGAGTGACTGACTCACTGACTCACTGACTGACTCACTGACTGGTTGTGTGTGCTCAATAAAACTCTTTGGTATTGCTATTAACCTTTTTTTAAACGATTGATGGTTTTCCTCATCACACGATTAGACTCATGGCTTTCCTTAACTTGACGCCGTCGAGACGATAATTAATTCGTCACTTATTGTCTAAAGAAATGTTCTCTCACGGTTAGACAGTCTGTCTCTCGATGGCCAGGCCGGACGTCCTGGTTCTGCGTGTTATAATTTAGAACTCAGCAAGGCATTGCAGGAGCTGACTTCATGTTCAGATTTATAACCATTAGCTTATTCACTCACGTCACGGTTAAGTCTATCTTAGCTGTGTCGGTTCTAGTTGCGGCTCTACAGGGGGGCAGAAGGGCCAGTTCCCCACCAACTGAATCGGTGGCTCCTCGTCATCATCGTCGTCAAAATCATCTTCATTTAACTGGGAAGCTTATCCAGATTGTTCAATGTCCTACTTCATCGAGAAGCCTCATACACTTGTATCTTGTTGGTAGTGACAAGCACCGACAATCTGTGCATATGATGGCATGTGTGTATGAATGCATCTATGTACATCTGTCCGTGAACTTAATGTTGTACATGAAGGTACAACCTTCAATATAAAGCAAAGACACTCGATGCCCCTCTTTTCAGAACTTCGTGTCGATACTCCTCCGTGCGGTGCCCACTGCACACTGAACAGTAACATTGACATTTTTTATTAAAGGCTGTTGATAGAGGCCTTGGGGTAATTGCTCTCAACCGAGGAAACCTGCCTTATGAGAACGCTTGTCCGAACTGGTGAATTATTGGGAGTCTTTTGTCGTTAGCTTTCAAGTCGGTTGTGATGTACATACTTCGGTTTGCCTACATATGTATGTCCGAAATGTTCGCACGCGATTAGACATATTTTCAGTCAGCTAGAACGGTGAATGCGTATTAGCTATGCAGGACTTTCTGAGCGAACAGCAATACATCTTCGATATTAAACCAAGACAGTCTTCAGTTCAATGCAGTAACATCCAGTTAAATAATTATGAGCGAGAAAAACGCTCTTGCATTTCAGTCAACGCTGTATGCAAGTCTAGAGACTGCAATAGCACGACACTTTAAATTCACTCAAACGATTCAATAGATTATGAAGTTGGTATATTAAGCTTTAGTGTCGGGGATCAGCTATGAGTACCATTAAGCGTTCTTCCACCGATCAATATCCAGTGCTTCCAGTGTCACCCTTGCTAGCATATCTGCGTCTCTGTTAGATTGTTAACTGTGACGCTGTTCCTTGCAATAACCTGAAATTCAATTGGATAAAGTATTGCCACTCGAGCATTCTAATTTCTTACCATACGACAACCAAGAATAAAACTGGCGTTCAGTATGAATACAATATCCAGTCAATGTCAGGTCTCAGTCAGGCGTCATATTCAAACAGAACGATTCGTATTGAACGTCGCAATTCTTCGGAGAAAATCCCTTTTTAACAGTTGCGCTGGATCCAGCTGAAACATAGAAGAAAAAAGCACATGAAAGCCTTCAAGAACTAATGTAACTGCTGTGGTGCGCAGCAAGATATTCCAAATGGTATTGATACATTCATTCACAGATGTATAATTTTTATAGCGTCATTTCAAGGCAACTACTCAAATCAGGACAAAACATAGAAGAAAATAACCCATGAAGCCTTCAATAAAAGAATTTTTTGGTAGGCAGCAATTGATTCTGAATTTTATTCATTCAACAATGCAGTGCTTTTTCTGGCGGAACGCACCGGAACGGAGTTCCAGCACCTTTTTTCAATTGCCTAATAATAAATGGTAGTAGTTGTGCAAAAACTCTGGAATTTGACATAACACTTTGCAATTTAAATTTTTTGCTTTCTAAAATTAATAAGTAGTTCCTTAGATTGTATAGATTGTGCTCAATTTATTTTATTTGGAGGATAATTTTAGCGTCATTTTTTTCAGCATAAAGGATGCGTTCCGGCACCTTTTTCGCTAGAAAAAAGCACTGCAAAAACTGTATATAGCGTCCTTAAGATAACCACTCAAAGCGCTCCCAACTCCAGCCCTGAAAAAGGGAACTTTTCAAATGGCCATAAGGAGAACGACTGTACGACTAGGGAACAGATGTAACTCCAGAGAAAGGCCATTCCATGCCCTATCGCCTACCACAGAGAATGCGGTTTTGCATAGCAACTGTACAGTCAAATTGAATCACAAGAACCCCTCTCAGCAGAGCGAAGGGCGCGACTACACCGGGCCTTCAAAACCCGGTTGACAAAATCTATTAGGTGCAAGGCCGAGTTGGCATCGCCAGACCAGAGAGACAACTCTATACGCAATGCTTTGTCGGACAGGAAGCCAATGCAGAATGCTTGCACTTTATACTTTAACGGCCTGGTTTGTTAAAAGTGACTGAGAAATCAACGCACCTCGTCGTTTAATTGATATTTTATACAACGTTTTTAACGTTGAATAGACATTGCACGCACACACACACACAGTACACACACATTATATGCATACATTGCAATGATTTATACTCTGCGTGACGCCTGTTTTCTTTCGGTTTCAGTAGAACGGTCCGTTACTGGGACTCTTTTGCTGCAACTTGCCTCGGGATTGTTGATAACTTGAACGCTACGAGGCGTTGGCAAAAGGAGCTAAACAAATATATTCAGTTACCGACGCGTACTCTTTTTACGGTTGAGCGGATTCTCTAGGTCTACTCAGAGTCAACAGCGCGGAACCGTAATAACGTTTTAGAACCTGTCGATTGCAACGTTTAATGGAGTTGGTGTAGACCAACTGTGGCGATTAAAATAAAAATATAATCGTTGAGTTCTTTTTAAACACTTTTTAAAGAGTTCGCGATATGAAAGCAGCAGCTGTCTAGTGAAGCTGTTTTTATCAGACTCATGTAAGGTTAACCTTAACCAAATGGTTTTATTATCACCTCACCCAATAGAACACAATGATGGTAATGCATAACAAAACAGTAATACGCGGAGAGAAGGGATGATAGGGAAAGAAATACCCTAATGGACCTATGGGTACTGAAAACAGAATTTCCTGCTTAACATTAAGCATAGGTTAAGAAAACGACAAACAATTCATTATCTTAACTAGTCAGTTAATTCTGTCGGCGCACATACTAGTAATTTTCAGGGATACTTAACAGGAGCTCTTTATTCTTGTTTTTGAAGAGTCGGATATTGCTAGATAGACGAATTTCAATCGGTGTCATATTCCAAGGGATATGTCCTTTGCATTTAATAGAAAATTGACTGGTGTTGGCTCTATAAAGGATAGGGCTATAATTGAGAGGGGAACGGACATTGTAAGGGTTAATAGCGGAAGTAGGTATAAAATGACTAGAAAATATCGGAAGTAGTAGGTTAATGGTTGAGAAGTGCTGTTGTTTTCCTGCATCTGGTCTATAGTTTCTGCGATAATATATACTCCAATCAAAGAAACTTGATATAGCTCCTCTTCAAGATATCTACTGAGAGGCGCTTCTCTGTGCTAGCCCATATGGTGTTAATTTCATACGAATATTTTGCATCACTTAGCAAAACAGTGCACAGTTTAGTGCTAACGATTAACACCTTGCGATAACACCAACGCATGCGAGTGAAGCTTGTGCAGAAAGATCTAGAACATTAGATTGCTATATAATGATGCAAATGCCGACAATTATTGGACGCATATACGTTTGTTGCCGATCCGAATTGATATGTAGCACATAATGGGAAGGATACACGCAATTTCCATAGACACAGCTAAGTAAGTAATTAAGTAGGTATCAGATTATTTCCGCCTGAACTTACTCGTTCTCCTAAATTCACCAGAGAAAGAGAATTGGAGCGGAAGGGAAGAGGAAAAACAGAAAAAGACGAAAGACGAACTAGTCGTGAATAAGCTGGCTTCCTGCGCTTTGTTTTAGAAGTTTTGAGATTACGATTATGCTATAGTAAGTTGAAAGTGGTGGAGAAAAGTAAACACGGAACAGAATACGCAGATTACAATATTCGAATTAAAAATTGCGTTAGTTTTATTTACAGTACCTTGTACTAACTCCTAGGTGCAAGGGCGGCGATCCCGGGGGAATCGAGGGGTACAGGTCCTTTTACGGAGGGGACACGATATGCGTTTGCTCCCCCCCCACATTTCCTACTCCTCTCATTGGATGTCGCCCACCCCCACCTGTCAAACGAGATCGCCGCCTTTGGCTAGGTGGTCTATCAATAAGTGTAATATAATTAATTAATTAATTAATTAGTCTTCGAAAAGAGCAGCCTGAGTCCTCACCTGTAACGCCTATATCCTGAGCCAGCAACGCGTTATGCGGGATGTGGGCATCTAGGAAGTCCTATAGGCGCGTCCAACTTCACGCTTGGTCGAAGCCAATGTGTTGTCAAGGCCCAAGTCACCCCTCCGCTAGGCTAAGAACCACAGAGCCAGAAGACCCTGCTCATGCTTAAGCAGTCGACGCCTATCTAAGGCATGCTTCGTATTCATAAAAAATCGTATATCACTGAAATCATGTTACGCTTCGTTGGAACGTGGGGTAGATATGCTAGCCATTAAGTGTATTTTAAGCTGCTCAAGTTGGCGTCCTCAGTAAAAACTTGCAGTGCGATCTAAAGAACCGGCCCCGGTTTCTTTAACGCCTGACTGCTTGTTGCAACGGTTTGTGATTACAGCCTTAGGTTAAATGTTTCATTAACTGATTGCTGAAGAGGTTGATATAATATATATTAGAAATTACGTATTATATATGAGGTAGATATAACCTATATATATATATATAATATTGCCTTACATTAGAAATTATTTGTTATAAAATAATGCATATATGAGGTAGATATATATATATAATATACATTAGAAATTAGGTTTTATATATACGCGCTTGGTTGGTTTCAATATGGATTCCTATTAAATGTCTCAATACGTGCATAGAATATGAATATGTAAACACGAGGTGACATGTATATTAGGCGACATGCATAAGCTATAGAGCGGTGGAAGTAATTATTGCATTACCTTGCAAAAACTTAAAAATCGATTTATTAGGCCTGCATTTAAAGTTAGTTTTTTATTGTCACTCGAATTATTTTTGTAAACAAACAATAAATCTGTCATTTATGTATATGTTCAGGAATGTCTGTTCGTCAATGCAAGGAAGAAAAAATTGTTTCTATCCATTACGTCATGATATTTCGTGACACCGCCTCTAGTCTTCATCACAGGGTCATGCAATAATTATTTCGACAATTAAAATATTACGCTTATCTAAAATCAGAAAATTTAAGTTCTATATTGTTCGAGCTCTAGGGGCCTATCAATGATCCGTCAGCATCACACACGCACACTCACACACACACAATACAACTGTAATTTGATATCGCCCTCCTTACAATTAGTTCAAAAGTGCACACAAACCTCGACAACGCAACTGCAATTGTAATGCAGAGCAAATTGTGCGCAAAGAACTTGCTCAAGGTCCCTACACAGTGAACTCTCGAACGAGGATCGAACCCGCACTCTCCGCGTTGCAGGCCGACCGCTCTAACCAATCGGCCACCGTGCCACACAGGCAGATAAATGACAACGAACGATGTCGACGCCGTTGAGCAACAGTGCGTGGCGATCTGGCTCACGACCTCTACACAATTAACTGCCTTCAAGAAGATTCAGACTTCGTGTTACAAGGCGATCGTTCAGACCAGTTTGTATCATATAAATTCAATTCAATTTTATTTGGCAACCATCCAGAAAGAAAGCAAAGAAATACAATAGAACAACATGAATTAACAGGTTTTCAGCTTCACAGGAGACCACGAATAAGTTGTAGATACCGCCAGCTATAGACAGTTGATCAAGTAATATAAGAGATGGCCAACGTGTCGCTTTTAAACAGACAGTCACATAGGCTAAGATTACATCGAAAGAAAACTATGGTGATGATGGTGACAGTGGTGATGGTGATGATGCTGATGACCAGGTTTTGACTTATAAAATTTGAACTGGAAGGGTTGTAAATTAGTCACATGTCGAGGTGTCGCGGGATCTGAAACTGGTCTACGGGCTAAATTGTAGAAGGTAACTGTGGGTGTGGGTGCCACTAAAAGCTGAACTGGTGGTTTGCTTGACACCAAGGTAATGGTTGAGAATTAACTGTCGGGGTTGAAAAAATGAACTGGGGATTGAACCATCCCAACGCTTCGACAATTCAATCACTGATGATGACGACGACTACCACGACGATGACGATGATGTTGACGATGATGAGTCTTCTGCCTGAGGGCATGTCCATTGTCTTTAATGCCGCCCGGCAATGAGATGAGTGAGGTGGTTTCTCGTTGCCTTCTTCGCAGACAAAATTTATGGGTGAGCAACTTATATAGGTAGATTCGAACCTGCGACCCTCCGCTTACAAGACGCAGAACATGCTGTGTCCCGTCAGAATAATACACAAAACGATAAACGTATTGTAGGTATTGACTGAACACTGGACTTCGAGGATGAAGACTGTAGTATTGTTGAATCCTATAGGTTAACATCATTCGTCTAGTGATGCTAACGCCATGCTTTGATTAGAGTTCGAAAGACTGGAGATGTACCTGAAGCTCATTCAATTAAATCATTCCAGTCACTTCCTAGTTATCTGTGAACCTACTGCAGAAAATCCCGAATAATGTACTTTGTTCAAAACTTAGCGACTTCCTTTCGCATGACTCGTGACTCTTAATGGCAACTATATGTAAATATATATCTGTAAATATATAAATATATAAGGAGTGTGCGTGTTTGTTTAGCATATGTGTCAATGTGCGTGATGCGTATGTGTGCGTCAGGGCGTAACAGATTCTCGGATGAATACATTTTCCTAATTATAGTGTGGTGAGACGTATAAGGATGTGCTAAGGGCCTTGTCCGTCAAAGCGACTGGATTCAAAGCGAGCCGGCGCGAAGTCAGTATAATGACGGCGAAGCATGTCGGGACAACGCCCAGTGTATTCAACTGCCCGTCAAATACCTACCAGACAGACTTTATGAAAGATACACATTACACAGGAAGAGATGTTGTTCTTTTTTCGCATTCAAGTGTTCACGCGATCGTTACGGATGAAATGCTTACGAAACATGCAAACGAGACTCGTTCTTTCTATGTTGATCTTGTCAAAGCTATCCTAAGATGATGCGAAGCATACAAACAACAGTCTCCTTCTTTCGATTTTGTTATTGTCAAAACTATCCTAAGACGAGAGAGGAATGGATGACAGCGAGTTCTAGGATGGGATTTTTAACTAATGTCGCCGCCATGTCATAATGACACCATCAATCAATTAATTCATTTTTTGAAGCTATTGAAAGCAAATCATGGCAGCAATTATTTTCCACCAATCAGCAGCACCAGAAAGGACACTAGTCCTGCTAGGTAGGGCCAACTAGGTACCCTCAAAAAGCATAAGGGACTTAATGCAAAGACTTTCGTTTGCACAATCTAAACATTTCTAGTCTGGGATTAATCAGACTTTGCTTAGTCGACTAACCGATCGACGCAGTTTAGCTCGCAACTGTCTAAGTCTAACCAATATTGAACTATTCGACTTTTATAGTCTTAAGTCAGTAAGACTTTACCTTGTCTACTTGCTTCTACTAATTCAGCCAGCTTCATCAATATTTCAGCCAGTTTCATCAATATTTCCTACATCTTCAATCGAGATTTCAGGGTTCAATTCTCTAATATGCTAGGATCAAGCGCGGATGTGGTGTGAACTGCAAAGCGTGACAGGCCCATTATCATCTGCGCGCTACGTCATGAGTAAATGCGCCACCGTTCGATGTGTAGGAATTATCGTCACTTGCGTGAACCGAATATGAAGCTGAGCAAATTAATGCTAAGGAACATTCGAAAGAGGTTGTGTGTGATACGTTTAAACTATGCTCGCAATCGTACTGCGATTTGTCAGTTTGAAATTAAACGAAGATATCGTTGTTGATACATAATTTTCAAATCCGACTGCGTTTAAAATTCACAGAATTTCGTACTCATGTGGAATTTGTTTAAACTTACATTACTGAGTAAACAGTAATTGCTGTAAATATTTGCGGGAATGTTATTTGCATAAATCGCTGGATTCTGGTGTTCCTCACTTACTTAGACGGGGTCAAGAAAACAACATTTCGGACAATCTGCATATTTCACGGTCGAGCGCTTCCACTTTTAGCAACAACACGAAAAACCAACAGCGAGGCTCTCCAAGAAATTCAAACAGGTAGTACTTTGTTTGAAATCAGAATTTGCGATGATCAAAGTAGCTGTAGGGTACGTTTTAATCTTCCGTGGCTGGGTGGAGTGCATTTTGAAGTATTTAGTTAGACTGAAGCTGGGAATTATGTTAAGGTGATACATACAGGTCAGGAAGTCAGTGAATGGATAGTACTTATATCGAAGAAACGCTTGCATCTATCTGCTCTTTGCTTGTGGCCCCAAAGTCAGATTTTCACAAGTCCCTCAAGTCTGTTATTCTTTAATCGCAGCTGGGCTGTGGCGATCCTTTTGTAGGTTCTCAAATGGGCGCTATATAAATGCTCACAATGAATGAATGAATATTCTAGGGTTTCTGATTGAGGGGTGGCACATTTTGTGACGTCAACCCCTCCCCCACTCGCCTGGAATGGTTGAGCAAGCCCACACTATGAAACTATAGAATACTCCAACTTCCAACTAAGAGGCCAATGACTGCTATGCCTAGGGGCCCAGAATTTCTCTGTCTAAGAACCAGGAATGTATCAACCTAGGAGCCCGGAATTTCTCTGCCTAGAGCTCGGAATTTCTCTGCATTTGGCCCGTAGTTCTTAAACCTAGGAGCACGGAATTTCTCTGCTTAGAAGCCCGTAATTTCAGTCGGCTATATTTTGGCCCCAAAGAAACAGGTCTTATGACATTCTGATACAAATGTCTCTGGCCGTATCCATTTGCACCAAATTAGGTTAACGACTATAGCCTTTAAAAGACCTACAAATTTCCTGTGCTATGCACACGCACTTAGCCTATAGAAGGCTTCTGACGGCAACCGGAAATCTTTTATATAAAAATTTAATATCCTAGATCCCGAACACAAACAAAAGATTTACTCAGAAACCAGACTATTCGTGGATCTGGTCGTCGTGTAACTTTATATAGATTCAATTTCGTGACTATATTGAATATCGGAGATTGTCTGAAAACTTGAAAGCGAAATCGTGGCGGTGGTCCAAAGGGGGGTTGAAATCGCAGCAGTTGTCTTTTACTATATGTTTAGTTCTCCCTGGGAAAGGCATGCGTTAAATTTAGCGGAGTTGCTTTCAAACGATGATGGCCTAATTTTATTCCTACCCCATCCGGACATGAGCAATAACTTACCCCATGGGGAGCATTGTTGGCGAGCCGGAAAACACGAACATGATCTTGCATGCGGACAAAGTACAAGCAAACAAAATCACGACGCATGCTTGAGCATTATATGGCATTAGCAAATAATAGAGGCTGATGATTTTGGTTTGGAATTAGGTGTTCACGCAAACCCTAGGGCGCTCGGTGATTTTTTTTTATTACATCACGGTGGGTATTCAACATCTTTGTAAGGTTCTCAGAAGACTTGATTTAAATTCAGACGTTACGTCAGCCAATCGGTTAGCGGTTTCAGCTTGTTATCAAGGAATCTGTATCAAAGGAACGGTTACTTGTCAACTTGCCCGTGAACGTACATGTAGATGTCGCTCCTAATTAAATTTTGCTTCTATTTGAAAAAATTATGTTTTAAACCTAAAAATTCATTTCTTTTATTTCCTGATACAATTATTCGTCAATTTTTCCTCATAATTAAAAATTTACGAATCGGCTTTTAAAGTCAACGATATGTGAAAATTTCTTTCTCCCGATTATGGGCCAAAAACTAGTGACACGACGTTAAATATGGACTGTTCAGTCCTGTGCATAATCGGTCCTTGGCTTGCGATTTGATGATTACTGGTTCAACGATCAACAGAGTCTCTTACGGAGTAGTCTAGTTGTAATGGTAACCATAACTGAACATTTTTTAAAATCAGCTGCGCACCCAACTGACCCAAGTCGGCGGCTAGGTGGTTAATAGGAAGGTCTTTAAGCGCCTCCGAAATTGACCAGGCGAGAGGAAGCCTGTTCCAACTGGAAGGAACCCCATAAGCAAAGCTCTTGTTTGGGTTGTAGCAGTTCGCATACGCGGGGGGGCAGCAATAATCCACGGGCAGATGGGCGTAGAGAAACCCGTTTGGGGTATGGAGAGCACCCTGGTACAGAGAGCCGAAAGGTATTCCGGAGCAGAGTCAACAAGACAGTTTCGAACCTAACGCAAAATTATTTGTTGTTCGTAATTGCTTCGCGACTCACATTCGGATTCACTGCCTTTCGCGCTTAAAAGTGCATGGTAACAACAAATAATGGTAATGGTAATGATAATGATAATGATAATAGTAATGATAATAATGATAATAATAATAATAATAATAATAGTAATAGCAATAGCAATAATAATAATAATAATAATAATAATAATAATAATAAAACAATTTATATAGCGCCAAGGCCGAAAGAAAGGGCGTTGTACACAAAGAAAAATTGTCAATTACATTCGTATGATTGTTGGATAAGATATAGCTTAAGTAGCGATTTATGATGATGATAATGATGGCGATTACTTCAGTCCTGATCCTTCGCGCACAATTTGCAATGCAATATGTAATTGCAGTTGAGCCGTTGAGGCTTATGTGCGCTTCTGAGCTCTTGGAAACTTATGCCATCTATCAGCTGTTGACTGAAATCCGTTGGTTGGTTCCATGATTATGAGTAGGCCTACCATCGGTGGCACTTTTAGCTTGCTGTGCACTATTTTTGCTAACTGTTCTAACACTCGTTGAAATTAAATTTGACATCATGTAGGCCTAGACTAACATGGGGGGCACCTCTGAGTAGATTTCTGAAGAGGCGCTATATCAAGTTTAATTGATTAATTGATTGATTCATAGATTGAAGGGCGCAATCAAAGCAGTCGTATTGTATTGTATTGCATTGTATTGTATATAATTATGCAAACTTTCACGCAGCATTAGTCAATTCAAGCAAGGCTTAAAAGAAAGCCAGAAATTGTTGGTTAATATTGATTCCTGTATAAAATTGGCTAATCAACTTGCCTTCAATTATGTTCTTCCCGCTGGGACTGGCGTCTTATTCCAATACGCTCTCCGGTTTCTTCTGTAAATACAATTTAAGCGACATCAACGCAGAAAAAGAGAACGATTCCTGCCAATTCTTCCAAGAAACACGATAGAAGAAAGAACACAGAAAAACGCGAACGTTTCGAGCCGCTCCAACTCTCGATGACCGAAATTTTTTCTCGCTTAAGACAGTTCCACCTCTAGATGATGATGTAAACTCGTTCTTCTACCTTTGAATAATGATTCAAAATTCTTCTCGCTTTAAACAGTTTCACATCTAATTGATGATGCAAACTCTTTCTTCTATCTACAGGCTGCTCGCGCTAGCTATCCGTGTTGGATACTGTCTTGTAGGGCCATTTAGGGTCTACAAAGGTAAAAAGGTACGCTGAAAGTACCCTATCGTCTCTAGCTATAGTCTAGGACTCTTCGCTAAAGATAGACAAAGTTTGCAATCCGTGTCGGAAATTGTCTCGATGGGTAACTTAAGGTCACCTAAGTTAAAACACGCTGATAATGAGATGTTGTCGCGAGCTACAGTCATTTAAGGTCTAATACTAGGTTAACAACGCAGTAGCCAGACTAAAAGTGACTGTCCCGGTCACGAGCCTAAGTCCTCGCGTGACGACCTGCCATCCGTGTTTCAGTTTAGTCAAGGTTGGTCAGTCAACTGTGACGGTGATTATCGAAGGTTGAGGTGATTAAAGTAGGCCCTATGATAATTATACGAGATATATGGTGATACAGGGAGTCGACTTGTACACGCGACCCTGCCAGAGTATTCGTAGGGATTGCGAGACTGAGAAGGTGCAGGGCGAAGAAGGGTGCTTTATCCAGGCGTGGGATTGGCACTGCCATAGCGCGATCAGTGGTGAAGTTAAATAAGTAAGCAGCCTTTAAGTACGTAGCTTTTATTTGCGTCTGTGAATCGCACATGTATGTACACCGTACAAAGCAATCGCATTATAATTGAAATAGGTAATAAATTTTAAAGTGACACAGGTTTCCACCAAAGACATGATGATGGAATGGTAGTAACTTTAAAACGGAAAGTTTTATAGGGAGCGCACCAGTATATATATATATATATATATATATATATAGGCGCACCCGGCCTACCGCGTCTGAAAGGACAGTTTTCACACAGATGTAAATGAAGATGAGGCTTTCCTAGGTAGGAAACGACGCTCTACAGGTAGCCCACTCCAGCTGCCTTGTGCCGCCGACTATGGCGCCAATAAAGACACTTACAGTGTGCCTCTGTCTATGACGCCAATGATGACACCTTTGACGCCGACAATGCAGCATATGGTGACTATTGACGCCGACTATGGCGCCAATGATGTAGGACGATGACATAGGACGACGCAGACTATAACGTCGATCGTCACAAGACCGTGATCTTTTCTTTGACGATCAGCAGTTCCTGATTCGTCTCATCGCTGGGGGTCAACTGCAAGGGACTAACGCACGATTCAGTCACCGTCCCATCTCCCTGGCTCGACCCATCGCTCGCCCTCCTAAGACCCCCCTCCAGCCCCTCCTCCTCCTCCTCAGCATTCGCCCTCACTCGGCAGGCCCCTGCCACGCTCCGCAACAGTCCATCCATCAAGACTGGAATGGGCGACGTAAATGCCAGCCAGAACGGGACGGTCGCCATCGTATCAGATTCGGGTGCGTCCAGCGCGAACCGAAGCACCGTCAGCGCAAGGGCCGAGTTGGCCGTCGACGCCTCAGCGGCCAGGACTCGGACGACATCCGGCTTCTGACCGGTGAGCGACCCGAGGCTGGTGCCGAGAAGGAATCCGGCGGTCGGAAGGAGGGTGAGGGCCGCGAGGAGAGACCAGCTGAGAAGGGCGAAGGTGTAAGCGTTGATGTAGACGCCGAGAGTGGTGAGAAGGATCGCGTAGAGAAGGAGGAACGGTTTGGTCAACCAGTTGAGGAAGGAGTCAACGTGATGGGGAGAGAGATGGAGGCGAAGCTGGAAGCCGGTCTGGTGAAAGGCGGCGTGGATGGCGAGCAAGGCGGAGCAGAGAGCCATCTGTAGGAGGGTGAAGGATGAGGGAGGTTGAGGTCCGGACGTGGAACGATCGATGAGGTATATCCAGAGTGGGAAAGTAACTGGAACAGATGGAACACAAAGAACTACAGTACAAGATTGTATTAAACTGAATTGATGATGAATTAATCTATAGCAAAAATGATAATGAATTAATGGATTGTAAATGGATCCAGAGCGAATTACGAATGAATAATATTAATGAAACTTTGGCAAAATTAATGATTATAATAATTTACAGCAGAAGATTATGAACGAAGATTGGCATCTATGAATCCATAGCAAAGTTCACTTACTTCTGACATTTTAGAGGCACTTATTATAGCCAAGGTACAAAAAAACACAGCTATAGACACACTGTGACACACATACACACGCACGCATACGCACACACATACGCACACATACGCACACACATACGCACACACATACGCACACACATACGCACACACATACGCACACACATACGCACACACATACGCACACACATACGCACACACATACGCACACACATACGCACACACACGCCTATGCCTACGGACACACGCGCGGACAAACACTTAACTTATAGCCTTAAAAAGGTAATCGTAAACATTATCAATATTGACATAAGGTTATTAGCTACATTGAGAATGCGCAGAGAGAATTGCATGTTTATAATGAAAAGGAGCCTCGTGCAGAGGGAATGGTGATTCACTGAGAAGCTCAAGTTTGAACGCACGTTGGGTCATTTTATACTAATTGGGATTTCGCCTGTTTGAACTTTACTTGACTCATATATCCTTGGCAACGAAAATTTATTTTTGTTGAGTATTAAATGAGTAAGTCACTTTCATGTTTTTACTTCCCGAAACGTTCTTGAGCCTAGGCCTTTTGTTTATCATTTGTTCATTTTACCTTTTACGTTTTAAATGATTTTATTTTTATAGTAAACTAGTTTACTGTCACACAAAATTTGCTGCTTTTATAACTTATCTTTTATAGTCAATAATCCCTAAGACTCAGCTTTATAAGACTATGTTATAATTACTTGTAAAGTAAAACCTTACTTAGTGCACCTGTTAAAAATCTACCAAAAAGAAAATGATTAAGGATGAAAAATAATCTGGTTTGTGTCATTGGACCCCTAAACCTACACTATGCACACGGCACAAAATACAACAAATCCTTAGGTTAACACTCCATTTTATAGGTGAACGTACCCCAGTGTGGACTATGTTTAAGTATATATTTATATATTGCATTGTATTTATGATAGCCTCGTGTTGTTACGCAATGGATGTAGGTACCTCCTTGTGCAAACCGAGAGGGTTTCAGTGGACGTCTCTCAGCAAATGACGAACCCAGCCAAGCATAACTCTTCGGTACTTCCGCATCTCTTGACAACTCATCGTGCGTGCAGGTTAGCTAAGCTTCATATTCAGACATTTCAGTTATGTAGGGTCAATTTGAGTTATTCACTGGCCACATCATAAAGGATGTTTGCAATGCAGGCAACGGGTTTAACGCGACGAACGTTTCGTCGGTTGGATTAAAGTCTCAGCGGTATCCAGGCAGGTGCGCATTACGATTTAAAAGTCGTCTGGTATTATGGTCGTGTCCGCAGACCATAGACCGTGACTAAGTTCTTCAAACAAAACATTAAGACCTGCTATTGGCGATCTCGACCTCCATCCATCCATTAATCTATCCATTCATCGCTCCATCCATCCATCTGTTAACCAATCCATTAATCCGTCCATCCATCCGTCCGTCCATCATTCATCCATCCATCCATTCATCAATTCATCCACGATCCATTTCTTAAGAACATGCTGCGTACCTCTTTGGTTGAAACATAATCAAACCCATTGTGAATTGCATATAATTCATTTGCTGGTCTTTGTTTTTGACCAACTCTGTTTGACTATCTTTATTTGATAATTAAGTTAGCTTAGTTAAGACTCATGTATATGATAACGAATTAACCGCTGTATTTCACTCGACCGTCGTGTATGTCGTCTTGAACTGATTACATAGGTGTCCCTACAGTGGTATCTTTGATCCCTTCAGAGCCTTCCCTTGTGGCCGTTATCAATCATAGCACGTGACATCATTTTGTAACTTAGACTATTGTTTACTTATTTATTAGTTATGTTAGTTGGTTGCAAAATAAACAATTTCATTTGATCCATCCACCTACCAATCCATCCATCCATCATCCATCCATTCAACTATCTACATATTCATTCATCCATCTATCCATCTATCCATCCATCCATCTACCAATCTAAAGCATTTATATAGTGCCCCTTCAAGACGACTATTCAGAGTCGTTCCCATCATCCATTTACCCACCCTTTCATCCACCTCTCCCTCCACCCACCCATCCATCCTTTCATCCACCCACCCATTCATTCATCCATTCATCCTTCCATCCATCAGTTCATCCACTATCCCACCTGTGGAAGCATAGACGCTGAAGAAGTTCAGCGCAGCGTCGACGTTTCGTTCCTTCTTATTGGCCAGTGCAGCGATGACGTAAGCCATTCCTCCGCCAGGTAAGCAGGCCACACAAAGAAGTCCCATCCCAAGGTCGTGGCCAAGAAAGAGCAACCGGACCAACGCCAGTGCCACCTATTGCAGAAGACAAGTAGTTGGTGTTCATTCTCTGCATCAGAATCTGACCTAATTTCCAATCATCTCATCCACTCTCTCTCCCTGTAATCAGGTCAATACAGTGGCGTCCAGATAGGGGGTCCGGAAGCAAATGTCTTCAATTTCACGTAGGGAAGATATTTTATATTCTAGAGGGAGAAGAATATCTTGCCTGCCTGACAATTGAGATCGGGGTTTTGCCTCCATCACCAAGGGGGTATTTGACGCCCCTGGGTCAATATATGACTCAACCATCTTGAAAATTACCCTTTTTTAAGGTCAGATTAGAGTAGACTTTTAGTATGTTAATTAACATGAAACATGGTACCAGATTCAGTTGCATTTATTGAGGGCTATTTGTTTTCCTCATAGATTGACCCTCCTACTATTGTTCCTTACCTCATAGGCTTCAATACCCCCCTCTGAGTGATGGAGACAACCCCTCGGTCCCAAGTGTAAGGAAGGCAAGAATTCCCCCCAATATGACTCACAAAATGTCACCCTTACCTTAATCTAATCTAGCCTTACACTCAGAGGCAGCGATCTCGTTTGAGATGTTGGGGCATCGAATGAGAGGGGTAAGATTTGTAGGGGAACAAGCGTATGACGTGTCCCCTATCTGTAAAAGGTGGAGGGACTTGTCCCCCTTGACTTCCTGGATCTTCGCCCCTGCTTACACTGTTCTTATCTTACAGTGGTGGCAAATTTTATTTCATCAACTTGTATTAAGCTAAAAACCGGTTTATACAGGTTAAGTCAGTTTTCATTCATGTCACTCAGATTATTTTGTAGACAACGATAAAATCAGCCATTAGCATACAGTATGTTCAGAAGTGTATGTATAGACTTACCATACATACATATATGCATATATACACACATACATACATACATACACACATACATACATACATACATACATTCATACATACATACATACATACATACGTATATACATACATACATACATACTATAAATCTTAAAATTCTTATTGCTCCAATTACACATTGCACAGGTCATTTCTGACGATGCGCCGTCTTTCCTTCGAATGCTGAGCCTGGTGTACCATTGATCAACCGGATGCAGATGAATCCATCCTCATCCCCAGGCATGACATGATGCTCTGGCACCGTTTTAATGCTCCGATTAACAGGTGGCGGTAACAACATTGGCAATCGATGGGCAGTTCACGCTCTGGTGGTTAGGAAGCACTAGACAGGAAAATGGAATCATAAGAGAAATAGACGACTACTCGGCAACGGGATTCGCTTCAGGTGTCATCCATTGCGACATTCACTCAGCCGATGTGAATGTTAAAGGTCGGTTACAGGTGTAGCAACGGTTAAGGTCACGGTAAGTTGATGCAACGTAAGATTGTGTAAAGCATGACGAGGCAACGTAAGAATGAGTAGGAATATGTAAGGTAAGGCTGGAAAACCTTTCCCAGTTGACTCCGCTGAAAATTATATAACCTAGCAGAAGGAAAAGCTTTTGGAAACTGTGTCCAAAGAACTCGAGATGTTTCCTTTCCAGTCTGTGAGAGGTGCTATATAACCATAACCACAAACATGTGTGTTTGTTGTCCCCATTACACAATCAGAAAGCATATGGCACAATCGTTGTGAAAGAATATGGGATCAATGGGTAATGAAGGACCCTGGAGGGGTCAATAGTCCAGCTGGTAGGGCAAGCCTTTCAATAAAAACACTTATTAGCAGATTGTTAAGTTTAGATGCTAGAATATTGGCTAATGTCTAATTATTTAACTAAGTCAAATAAACAGAAGAAAGAAATTATCATAATTAAAATGTAAAGACTTCTATAGCGCCAACTCACGACTGGCATGGCCACGAGTTGAAGTGAAGCAGCGATCAGCAGAAGCCATGGGCGACGAGCGCACTCCTTGACGACGCGCCACTCTGTGACGCAGCCGAGACTGAAACCATTGACAACGGTCGTCAAGGCAACGGCCCAGTTGAATCCGATGTCGACGGATCGCCTCGCCCTTACCACGGTCACGTGGTAGTCTTTGCGCAAGTCATCAGGCACAGGGCACCAGTCAGCGAGTGGGTATGAACTGGCTTTCACAACGAGAAGGCAGCGACCTAGCCGACGCCCCAGCACCCCGAAGTACCCTCTGCTACCGTTCACGACCACGCTGTCGGAGAAGGGGTCCCGAAGGTCCGCTGTAAACTTCCGGTTGGATCTTTGAAGATCCTGATGGTGATGGTTGACCGGAAGAGCGGTCTGCGGATCGAGGGACCGGACGACGACCGACCAGGAACCTCGAGGACAGTCCAAGGTAAGGGCCGTCACATTGAACCTTGAACCTGAGTTCCTCCTCCCAGAGGAGACGCTGAACTGGACCGGTTCCATCTGGTTGAGAACGAGGCTCGCCAGCTGCGTCGGAATCAGTGATGTAACGTAGTCTGACGTCACCGATTCGACCGTTTCCGGATGGGTCTCGTTGACGCCGTAGGTGACGTCACCGAAAATCGGAAACGAGGCGAAGAGCAGGGATGAAAAGGCGGCTACTAACGTCAGCTGTAATTCCGCCATTTTGTTGCGGTGTGTCTACGAGCGGGGTACACGCTGTAGTCCTATGTCAACACTTCAATGGTGGTATACGCATTGATATTCTGAGACATACAGACTCCGTTAAACAGCGGAGGATTCAACGAATGAGAGAATATGCAAAATCAGGGAATACTGGCTTAGAGATTCGCTAATTCAGTCGTACATTCGTTTATTTGTTCTTTCTGTTGTTCATTCATTCTTTGGTTCTTAAAATCGTTCATTCATTTAATCGGTCATCAATTCACAAATTAATCCATTCGTTAGTTCGTCTAATCGTTAACTGATTAATAGGTCCATTAGTTTTTTTCCTTTCAGCGCTAGCTCACTACTCGTGTCATCTTTTTCTTATTTCCATCATCTACTTGCTGCTTCATCTTTTCCACCAATTCCACTCCTGTCTTCCGCATCACTGGATGTAATCGCACCAGCGCAACACTCGCCTTGCTCGATTTCCCGCCAACTGCTTGTGATCAAGCGCCGCTCGTCAATATGATACATATGTATGCATGCATGCATGTATGTATAATTATATGTCTGTTGTATGAGTATGTATGTATGTATGTATTTATGTATGTATGTATGTATGTATTTGTGTATATGCACATTTAGCTTGTATGTATGTATATATGTATGTATGTGTGTATGTATATATGTATGTGTGTGTATGTATGTGTATGTATGTATGTATGTATGTATGTATGTGTGCATGCACATTTTTTTATGCATGCACATTCATACATGTATATCTGATGGCTGTATGTATTAACGTTTGTCTGCATGTCTATATGTCTGTAAGTATACATGTTTGTGTGTGTATGTACGTATGTATGTATGTATGTATGTATGTGTGTACGTATGTATGTATGTATGTATGTATGTATGTACGTATGTATGTATGTATATATGTGTGTACGTATGTATGTATGTATGTATGTATGTGTGTACGTATGTATGTATGTATGTATGTATGTGCGTACGTACCTACGTACGTCTGTCCGTCTGTCTGTCTGTCTGTCTGTCTGTCTGTCTGTCTGTCTGTCTGTCTGTCTGTAAGCATGTATGTATGTATGCACTCAGCAATTTTAAAGTCAATTTGAATTACCACCGACGCTGCCGCTACATTAATCAAGCACAAGGCGAAATTAATTTGGCAATCGGCAATCTGCTATCCGGATTGAATTATTTTGAAATTCAGTCCTTCCGGTTGGAATTATCCGGCAGTTACGCGATTCATCCGTTACATAAAACAAGACTCACCCAGTTTGTTGTAGCGCAACCTCCGCGATTTTCCACTTTGCATTGACGATAAATCTACCCTGCGGTTGGATAATTTTATGGAAGGGCCACAGCAACCGTACCCTAACCTCTCCAGCTGACCATTGGATTACGGTGACCGCGGTGAATAGAAACGGCGGATATCAGCCAGAGGAAGTGGTGATTTTGTTGATCGCTGTGGGATTGGCAATGGTCATGGAGTAGGTGATAAATGATAATGGTGGTGGTGGTGGTAATAATGGTGATGGTTTCATTGAATGTGTTGTTTTTGTGCCAAGGCGGCAGTCATACTGATGGTAATTGACTTTGTTAATTGTTCTGTTGGCTTTCAATCAATCAATCATTATCAATCAAACAAACAAACTTGATAGAGCACCTCTTCGAGAAATCTATTCACAGGCGCTACCAGTCCAACCAGATTCAAGAGTGGAGTAAAACTGGAGTAAAGAGTCGATGATCCAATGAGTGGTCATTCCAAGCAGTCAAAAAAGCACGATACTGTATCTTAGAGGTCTGAGGGAAAGGGACAGGAAGAAGAAGGCCTGCGTTTGGTGGTGGCATTGCAGGTGTTGCTCACACTTACGGGTCATAATTAGGGTTGGCGAGTGGAAGATACATAGAAAAGAATATATGGAAGACAGTCTATAGAACCGTTGTCATTCAACGGGCTTTCTTGACGTGTGAGTTGAAAGGTGGGAAGTGAGACTGGTTAAAAGAGCATCACCATCATGGACCTGTTTCGTATCGATCAGAATTAAAAGGATTGTCGAGTCGTGTCTTAGACGCGGGCACCTGCCTGACCTCGCTTGTACCGCCATACCCATCTACGTATGGCCTTGGAATGGCGGGAGCCACTGGGTGTGTGTGTGTGACAGGTGCCCCAGACTGTGACCTAACTGTCACTCACCTGTCGACGGGGTTAAATCTTGAACCACAGCTTCTAATATTTGCCCAATGTGGCTCGACCTGAAAAACTGACCATCGATGGCTGATGACTCTGTGCATAACATAACTGGAACGCAACCACAGAATTCAGCAGATACGTATACATACATACATACATGCATACGTACACACACACACATACGTACACACACGCACACACTCACACACTCACGCTGATCTGGTCTATGAGTCTTGTCCCATCAACTTCCAACCATAGGTCGCGGGTGAAATTTTATATCAGAATTTATTGAACGTAATTTTGCGATGGTATTATTTACGTGTGTATGTAGGGTTGCATAGGCCCTATGTACGGGAATATATAGAGGTGGTACAACGAAATATAGGGAAGAGTGTGTATATAGGGAAATACACAATGAATTTTTCTTTTTGTCTTCCTTGTATCGACCAAAAGACATTCCTGAAGATATGTAAATGATCGATTATATGCTTGTTTACGAAATAATTTGAATGACATTATTAAAAGACTGACTTTGAATGCTTAAATGTACTAAACCGATTTTTTAGCTTTTGGCAGGATGACGCAACACTGTTCCCATCCCGTAAGATGCTTGCTTTCAATGGATGACATGCAATGATGAGTTCTTATCTTGACCGTCCAATGAAAACTTTTTGCTCAGACCACCCTAATGGGGGGGTATATGGGTTTTCATGCATGCATGTATGTGCGTGCATGCACGGATGAATGCGTGTCTACTGGTATTGAGCCTATTACAGCATCCTCTAAGAACAAGGTTTAATTTGTGTCCTTATTGAATGGAAACCTATATCGGACTGCACCTGGTGAGCTATGCCCGCTTCGCCTTCAAAGGGATTAAGTCGGTCGCAAGAGGTCATTGGGCTAAGGGTCAAGAGGGCGTGATCAGTGACATTTATATGCAGCCGACGTCGATGGTCGTATTGAATACTTACGCAGTGATGCTGACAAATTGTTTTTCTATTGAAGGTCCTACGTGGTTCGTGGATTCCCTGACAGAGGGATTTTTCTGCCAAGGCATCCAAGAGTGCAATGCCAAAGGACGAGATAACTGCCCGTCTTGTTGTGGATCTTCTCCAACAAGACAATGGCAAGTGTGGCCCTTGAAAATCAATGGCAATATGCGCGAAAAATATGGCGAGGTATGAGTAACGAGTGGCCAGTCAAGGTATTGGAGTATAGCAATTATTGAGTCCAATTCCCAAAGCGCTTCGCAGCGCTCGTGAATAAGCTTGTGCCATGCGCTTGGCTTTCAGATGGCGCTTTAGAAGTCTGGAAATTACAATTATGATTGCAATTACAATAGCTGAAATTGAAGATTCTATTAAAAGCGACAAAGTTAAAGATGAACACTGGACCCTGGCACCGCTTCTGAACGATTCACCCTTTTTAGTGGCGCTCCATAAATACTTAAATGCAATGTCAAACAACTAAACGTCCCATTCTGAGCTCTTAAATCATGATTTACGTTTTTTGTGTTAGATGAAAAATTGTATTCAGGCGTACGTCATGCCACACTGCTACTGTCTTAAAACACAAAGGACACGGTCTAATTTCTTTGAAAAAAACTGAGATCAAACGTTCTGTTCCACACCAGCTTGATTGCATCACATTACACTGCATTTCCTCGCAATGACAAAGACTTAGGAGAAACAGGAGCTAGACAAAGTAAACTGACAACGCATCGATAATAATTGCCCGGTTTAATGTACAAATGTCTGAAGATATAGAAGTTACACGTGATTAGACGTTTTTAACACGAAGTCTACTCCGCAACCTTCTTTAAACTTAGACTACACCGATTAAATTTAGTGGACTTTTCGCGAAGGATAAAGGCATTAAATATACAACCAACAGCAATAAATAAACCACTCTCGCTGTTACCTGTTAATAACTTATATGACGTTGAAGTAAGAAAAAGACAAACATTGTAGAGGATATGATGCAAGCCATAATGAAACGAAAATTGGGACAATTTGTCCATATCTGTATAATGAATAATGAGAGAAAAGTATAGAGTGTAAAGCCAGGAATTATGGAGAGAAAGGGAAGAAGGGGAGACCTTGCAGAGAATGGCTGGATGACATTGAAGACTGGTGTGGAACAGATATACATATCTTATTACAGCTAACCCAGGACAGAAGAGCATGGACAACAATGGTCAAATGTGCAGTTGACACCTATGGGCATTCAGCTCAAGGAACATGATGATGACAAAGTCCTACAATTATTAAAAAGCATTTGAGTTAATAAATACAAATGCAGTTAATCTATGTTATGTACTTCTTCTTATTTAGTCTTCTTTAGGTTCTCTGCCCATAGGCAGGTTCGAACTGCCATTGAATGTCGCCAACTAGGCTATATATACATATACTATGTATATCCGAATCTGGATTGCGCCTCTCCAACGATGTTAAAAAGTGAATCCACTTAGTAATCACTGGTGTCTAGAGAATCAGCTCAGGCAGAAATCGACTGTCGACTGTTTAGTCAAAGATGTTGTACTGTCGATTATGAAGACCGTACTGCATCCTCTGCTTTTATATCCTGATGTTTTAACACGATGTAGTAAATGGCGATATATGGAGCAGGATTTTGCAGGATTCAGTATCGGCGTTTATGAAGAACGTACTGCATCCTCTGCGTTTATATCCTGATGTTTTTTGCAGGATACAGTATTGGAGATTATGGATAATGGAGCACAATTTTTCCCTGATTAAATATCGGTGATTATGATGAACGGACTGAATCCACTGCATATAATATCTATCCTGATGTTTTTGCAGAAAAAAATTGATAACCCGTCTGAAAAATGCACGAAACAATTATATCCGGAATCGTCTCGAGGGAATACACAGCTAGGCCTGTAGGACCTTCCCAGTTACTTCAGGATTTGTCAAGCCTTACAGCCAAGGACTTTGCTCAAATAAGATATAAATCCTTGAAATTCTTCAGTATCCTTTTTGAAAATGTGATTTCGAAAGTTCTCTTCCGAAAGTTCCTGTTCGTCAGTAGACGACCACATCCGGATAATCCTGCAATTAATTAACACAGGGCAAATCTATGCAAATAGTAATAACAACAATAAATATTATTATAATTATTTACAATTTAAAAATTTTTTTTTTACAAATCAGTGACTGAGTAAGTAAATATGTAAGAATATTCTGTATTAGACAACCAACAAACGCAAAATAGCTTACATAGGGTATAAATAATAGCATCAATTCTAAATAAAATTATATACGATATTGATATATGACATTCGTATGATATGTAATTATTATAGAAAATTTATTGTCACAGTTATGAATTGGTGGCTGAAGTAACTAGTATCTACAGTGTATGTGACTAGTTTTAGTCACTATCTGAATTTAAAGTGACATCCCAATCAGGGCCCAGGGTAGGTAGTAGACGATTCAGATACATTTCCCTTGTTTAGATTCCTTTCCTACACCCTAGCAAATGACATGACCGTTTCTGAGTAGATATTTTTGAGGGCGTTATATAAATGTTCTATTACTATACATTACATCGGTATGTTTCTCTGAAAATCAAGCGCGAGAAATCACAGAAGCGTACCTGGTAAGTCATCCGTGACCGTTGGCCCCACTGAGGGTAGTACCTGCGACCATTGAACCAGTTTCGCCCAGTCAGGGTCTCACTCTGTTGAAGCGGTGCCCAGTTCTTCATGAATAAGAAGAAAAGAAAGACATCGTTCAGTCGATGATCATTATCATTATCATTATCATCATCATCATCCCCACCACCATCAATTTATTGTACACTAAAGTGGGGATCGTGGTTGGTTGAATAAAGAATTTACTTACTTGTCGCTACAGACCAAGTCACAAGAATAGTTCTACTAAAGCATGATAACTACCGTTGACGGCGATGCAAAAAGCCGTTGTGTTCGTGGTACTTACGAAATCTCTTGCTGGTAGGTTGTAATCGTAAGTCGGGCGAGATCTTGACTCGGCGAAATAGTCTCCCTCGAGTGGAGCATCATTAGGAACATCCACTCGTCGTAAAGTAACCCAATCCTTCAATGCAACACGGCACTTCACTGAATAGCCAAAACGGTCACTATTGGTAAGAAATTAGCTTTCACGAAATGAAAGCTATCATATACAATACAATACAACTGTAAATTAATTTTGGTGTTGCCCTTCTTACAACTAGTTCAGAAGTGCACGCACGCCTCGAAGGCGCAATTGCAGTTGTACTGCAGAGCAATTGTGCGCAAAGGATTTGCTCAAGATCCCTACACAGTGTATCTCCTCGGATGAGGATCGAACCCGTACTCTCCTTAGTACAAGCCCACTACCCCATCAAACCGGTCCAGTCTGCATTTTATGCCAATTTAATTACAGTGTAATCCATCAAGATCTTTCATTTCACTGCATTTAAACAGATTGAATAAAAGTAATTGTCTTCCCGTATGGCATCGCATTGTTTCTGTTGGTATGGTGGCTGTCCTTTTGCTAACATTGATAGCTTCGCATTGTAGCACATTTAATCGGAATGCAGTCCATCCAACTGTGATTGGTTGGTCAGAAAATCAACTCATAATAATATAATAATACTAGTAGATGGCCTTACCACTGATTTTGGAGCATAGAAGAGATTCGAAGGATCAGAGTAAGTGGCTTCTACGCAACCTTGATCTGGTTGTCGTCCAGTAAGAACTTGCGTTCTGCTTAATGCAGACCAATCCTACAAATAATCATCACAGATACCTATCATCGAATGCACTTGAATTTTAGCCCATTTATTGAGTCACAGACGACAGAAAGCTGGCAAGACATGGTTCCTGAGTTGCAAACGGTCCAATGTTACGAATTGTTTATGGAAACTTTAACTACAAACTTAACCTACCAATGAATGGAGGCTCTAAACATGCATTCAGAACAACTACAACACCTTCAGTCAATCGATCGATCGATCATTTATTTATTTTCATAACAGACAAATGTTCTCCTTTACATATCTCCATATGTAAAGAGGGGATTCTGTGTGTGCTTCTGTCTATCTGTCCAGCTACGCATTTGCACAGTATTAGAGCTATTGACTCGAAACCTTCACCGTTGGCTCGGGCAACACCTCGGGCACGCAGTCGAGGGGTTGGTGAACCCCACGCAGCCCTCTTCTTGGTCTTCAGAGCCAAAAACCAGTAAAGGGGTTGGTGAACCCCGCGGTTGCGTCTTAATGCTCTCAACGGCCAAAACCCTGTCTCAATCCGTGCAACGCTGGGTTCCCAGCTAGTTAATCATATAGCAATGGCATGTCATGTATTATTTAATATTTGGCAGTTGATAGCCCAGCAATCGTGAAACAAATAGGCCCCTAAAGGAAGAATCCCGCCAGCGGGGCCTTACCAACAAATTTTAACAATGATGATGGACAGCTTATTTGGACCTATTTGTCAGTGAATCACATGTGTAGTTATTTGCATTTTTTATGTTTTGATTCCCAATATACAGTAAATAACAAACCACTCTCAGAGGAAATTCAGACAATAGATGGAAAGTTTAGACCACAAAAGTCAACCCCTCTTATTTGATGGAACTTTACTAAGCATTTTATAAAATTTCTACTTTACGATGATGGTTGTTTTTGGACTACGAGAGTTAAGTGTTATCGAATACTAAGGCTAAAGTTATGTCAAGAGGCTGCTACACTCACAACAGGCGTTTCTGTTGCTTGGCAGACTGGTGGCCCCGTGTAAGCGGGCATCGGTTGACTGGCGCCGCATGTGCAAGGGGGTTCGCTGGGTTTGAGCACCGCTGTGTACGTCGGCTGCGACAGACGGCACCTGCACTGGGCCACAACGGGGGCGCAGCATGTGTCGGCGGGCAGGTAGATCGGCCGTTGAACAGGAACGGGTCGCCTCGGGATGATTCGCAGGGCGGGACGGACCCTGGCGTAGACCGCGGTGGCCAGAGGGGCGGCATCACCACGAGGGACACAGGAGCCGCACCAAAGGGCGAAGACGGCTGGACAGCACTGCATGCAAGCGAGGGCTCCAAGGGCAACGGCGGCGGTTGGTATGAGGACACCGAGGAAGAGTCCGAGAAGCAGAGTGGTGACAAGGGCAGCTGGGTTCTGAGTTGTGGGTACAGTTACCAAAGGCAATTTTGTTGTCGTGCTAAAAGTGGCGCTTACAGAGGTGTTGGAAGCGGTACTTGCAGAGGTACTTGAAGTGGTACTTGCAGAGGTGCTGGAAGTGGTACTTATAGGGGTGCTGGAAGCCGGTGTAATAGAAGCTTGGCTACCACTTGTTGTACTTGTGATTATTCCAGCAGACGGCGTAATAGATGCTTGGCTACCACTTGCTGTACTTGTGATTATTCCAGCAGACGGCGTAATAGATGCTTGGCTACCACTTGCTGTACTTGTGATTATTCCAGCAGACGGTGTAATAGAAGCTTGGCTACCACTTGTTGTACTTGTGATTATTCCAGCAGACGGCGTAATAGATGCTTGGCTACCACTTGTTGTACTTGTGATTATTCCAGCAGACGGTGTAATAGATGCTTGGCCACTGCCTGTTGTACTTGTGATTATTCCAGCAGACGGCGTAATAGATGCTTGGCTACCACTTGCTGTACTTGTGATTATTCCAGCAGACGGCGTAATAGATGCTTGGCTACCACTTGCTGTACTTGTGATTATTCCAGCAGACGGCGTAATAGATGCTTGGCCACTGCTTGTTGTACTTGTGATTATTCCAGCAGACGGCGTAATAGATGCTTGGCTACCACTTGCTGTACTTGTGATTATTCCAGCAGACGGTGTAATAGATGCTTGGCCACTGCTTGTTGTACTTGTGATTATTCCAGCAGACGGCGTAATAGATGCTTGGCTACCACTTGCTGTACTTGTGATTATTCCAACAGACGGCGTAATAGATGCTTCGCCACTGCTTGTTGTACTTGTGATTATTCCAGCAGACGGCGTAATAGATGCTTGGCTACCACTTGCTGTACTTGTGATTATTCCAACAGACGGCGTAATAGATGCTTCGCCACTGCTTGTTGTACTTGTGATTATTCCAGCAGACGGCGTAATAGATGCTTGGCTACCACTTGTTGTACTTGTGATTATTTCAGTAAGCTGCGTAGCAGATGCCTGGCTACCACCTGATGTGGTTGGTTCAATTGCTGTAGTGGGTGATATGGTAGATGTGGTTTTTCCAACTGAAGTAGTAGGTGCAACATTAGATGTGGTTGGTCCAACTGATGAAGTAGGTGAAACATGAAATGTGGTTGGTTTAATTGATGAAGTAGGCGAAACGGTAGATGTGGTTGGTGCAATTGATGTAGTTAATGAAGCAGTCGATGCAGCTGGTGCTGATGATGAAGTAAACCGCGTGGTTGATGCCTGGCTACCACCTGTTGTGCTTGGAATACTTCCAGTAAACCGAGTGTTTGATGCCTGGCTACCACCTGTTGTACTTCCAATACTTCCAGTAAACCGAGTGGTTGATGTCTGGCTACCACCTGTTGTAGATCCAATACTTCCAGTAAACCGCGTGCTTGATGCCTGGATACCACCTGTTGTACTTCCAATACTTCCAGTAAACCGAGTGGTTGATGCCTGGCTACCACCTGCTGTAATTCCAATACTTCCAGTATACTGCATGGTTGATGATTGGCTACCAACTTTTGTGGTTCCAATACTACCAGAAAACTGCGATGTTAAAGGCTTGCTAACACTTGCAGGCACGAGAGTCGACGCTGTTGGAACTACAGTCGATGTCATTGCAACGTTGGTCGATGTCGTTGGAGCTGGAGTCTTACTTGTTGGAACGTTGGTCGACGTCGTTGGAGCTGGAGGCGTACTTGTTGGAACTCCGGTCGACGTCCTTATAGCTGGAGTTGTGCTTGTCGGAACTACGGACGATGTTGTTGGAGCCATGGTTGATGTTGGAGCCAGAGTCGTACTTGTTGGAACAATGGTCGATGTTGTCGGAGCTGAAGTCGAACTTGTTGGAACTATGGTCGATGTCGTTGGAACTATTGTCGATATCGTTGGAGCTGGAGTCGTACTTGTTGGAACTCTGGTCGAGGTTGTTGGCGCCATGGTCGATGTCGTTGGAGCTGTACTTGTTGGAACAATGGTCGATGTTGTTGGAACTATTGTCGACGTTGTCGGAGCTGGAGTCGTACTTGTTGGAGCCATGGTCGATGTCGTTGGAGCTGGAGTCGTACTTGTTGGAGCCATGATCGATGTTGTTGGAGCTGGAGTCGTACTTGTTGGAACTATTGTCGATATCGTTGGAGCCGGAGGCGTAGTTGATGGAACTATGGTCGAGGTTGTTGGCGCCATGGTCGATGTCGGTGGAGCTGGAGTCGTACTTGTTGGAACTATTGTCGATGTCATAGCAGCTGGAGTCGTACTTGTTGGAGCCATGGTCGATGTCGTTGGAGCTGCAGTCGTACTTGTTGGAGCCATGGTCGATGTCGTTAAAGCTGAAGTCGTACTTGTTGGAACTATTATCGATGTCGTTGGAGCTGGAGTCGTACTTGATGGAACTATGGTCGAGGTTGTTGGAACTATTGTCGATGTTGTCGGAGCTGGAGTCGTACTTGTTGGAGCTATTGTCGATGTCGTTGGAGCTGGAGTCGTATTTGATGGAACTATGGTCGATGTTGTTGGAACTATTTTCGACGTTGTCGGAACTGGAGTAGTACTTGTTGGAGCTATGGTCGATGTCGTTGGAGCTGCAGTCGAACTTGTTGGAACAATGGTCGATGTTGTGGGAACGATGGTTGATGTTGTTGGGGCAACAGTTGTAGTTGGAGATGGGGTTGTACTTTTTGGAACTATTGTCAATGTCGTTGGAGCTGGAGTCGTACTTGATGGAAGTATGGTCGAGGTTGTTGGAACTATTGTCGACGTTGTAGGAGCTGCAGTCGCACTTGTTAGAACCATGGTCGATGTTGTTTGAGCTGGAGCCGTACTTGTTGAAACTATGGTCGATATTGTTGGAACTATTGTCGATGTTGTCGGAGCTGGAGTCGTACTTGTTGGAGCCATGGTCGATTTCGTTGTAGCTGCATTCGTACTTGTTGGAACTATGGTCGATGTTGTTGGAGCTGGAGTCGTTCTTGTTGGAACTATTGTCGATGTCGTTGGAGCTGGAGTCGTACTTGATGGAACTATGGTCGAGGTTGTTGGCGCCATGGTCGATGTCGTTGGAGCTTGAGTCGTACTTGTTGGAACCATTGTCGATGTCGTTGGAACTATTGTCGATGTCATTGGAGCTGGAGTCGTACTTGTTGGAACTCTGGTCGAGGTTGTTGGCGCCATGGTCGATGTCGTTGGAGCCATACTTGTTGGAACTATGGTCGATGTTGTTGGAACTATTGTCGACGTTGTCGGAGCTGGAGTCGTACTTGTTGGAGCCATGGTCGATGACGTTGGAGCTGCAATCGTACTTGTTTGAACTATGGTAGATGTTGTTGGAGCTGGAGTCGTACTTGATGGAACTATGGTCGAGGTTGTTGGAACTATTGTCGACGTTGTCGGAGCTGCAGTCGTACTTGTTGAAACTATGATCGATGTTGTTGGAGCTGGACTCGTACTTGTTGGAAATATTGTCGATGTCGTTGGAGCTGGAGTCGTACTTGATGGAACTATGGTCGAGGTTGTTGGCGCCATGGTCGATGTCGTTGGAGCTGGAGTCGTGCTTGTTGGAACCATTGTCGATGTCGTCGGAGCTATTGTCGATGTCATTGGAGCTGGAGTCGTACTTGTTGGAACTCTGGTCGATGTTGTTGGCGCCATGGTCGATGTCGTTGGAGCTGGAGTCGTACTTGTTGGAACCATTGTCGATGTCGTTGGAACTATTGTCGATGTCATTGGAGCTGGAGTCGTACTTGTTGGAACTCTGGTCGAGGTTGTTGGTGCCATGGTCGATGTCGTTAGAGCCGTACTTGTTGGAACTATGGTCGATGTTGTTGGGACTATTGTTGACGTTGTCGGAGCTAGAGTCGTACTTGTTGGAGCCATGGTCGATGTCGTTGGAGCTGGAGTCGTACTTGTTGGAACTATGGTAGATGTTGTTGGAGCCGGAGTCGTACTTGGTGGAACTATTGTCGATGTCGTTGGAGCTGGAGTCGTACTTGATGGAACTATGGTCGAGGTTGTTGGCGCCATGGTCGATGTCGTTGAAGCTGGAGTCGTGCTTGTTGGAACCATTGTCGATGTCTTTGGAACTATTGTCGATATCATTGGAGCTGGAGTCGTACTTGTTGGAACTCTGGTCGAGGTTGTTGGCGCCATGGTCGATGACGTTGGAGCTGGAGTCGTACTTGTTGGAACTATGGTAGATGTTGTTGGAGCTGGAGTCGTACTTGTTGGAACTATTGTCGATGTCGTTGGAGCTGGAGTCGTACTTGTTGGAACTCTGGTCGAGGTTGTTAGCGCCATGGTCGATGTCGTTGGAGCCGTACTTGTTGGAACTATGGTCGATGTTGTTGGAACTATTGTCGACGTTGTCGGAGCTGGAGTCGTACTTGTTGGAGCCATGGTCGATGTCGTTGGAGCTGCAGGCGTACTTGTTGGAACAATGGTCGATGTTGTGGGAACGATGGTTGATGTTGTTGGGGCAACAGTTGTAGTTGGAGATGGGATTGTACTTGTCGGAACTATGGTCGATGTTGTAGGAACGATGGTTGACGTTGTTGGGGCAACTGTTGTAGTTGGAGCTGGGGTCGATGTTGTTGGAGCGATGGTCGACGTTGTTAGGGCAACAGTTGTAGTTGCGGCGGTGGTCGTACTTGTCGGAACAATGGTCGATGTTGTAGGAACGATGGTTGACGTTGTTGGGGCAACGGTTGAAGTTGGAGCTGGAGTCGTACTTGTCGGAACTATGGTCGATGTTGTAGGAACGACGGTTGACGTTGTTGGGGCAATTGTTGTAGTTGGAGCTAAGGTCGTAGTCATCGGAACTATGGTCGATGTTGCAGGAACGATGGTCGTGGATGTCATCGCAATTGGTGTGTTAATGATCGCTGAAATACACAGAAATTGTTTTGCCAACGACGTCATGTGCTTGGTGAAAATTAGCATGCTTCAATCAATAAATTAGTCAATCGATCGATCAATGAATCAATCAATCAATTATATGTTTCCATAATGGGCAAATGCTCGGGTTTACATGTTAATCATATAGCATTGTCAAGTCACTTATTATTTAATGCTAGCAGCAGTTAACCCTTTAAGAATCACGGGTCGGAAAATATAATAGCTCAGGATTCAACCCGTCTCCTCCCATTGCACAGAAAGGCTACAACTTGCGCCTCGAAGGCAACGAAATTCAGCGGCCGTCGCACTGCTGACCAGTGAAACGCCCTCTGAACAACGTTGCTTAAACCCGTATACATATTATTAACGGCGATTCAATCTATTCAAAATCGAGTTTCATCCATTAATGCGCATTTATTTTTAATAACTATAAATAGACTTACATGACACGATATATTTAATTTTAATAACTGCAAATATAGCTACACAGATGTGAATAAAACTTTTGTGAAACGCGAATCGGACATCTATTTACATTATGCAAGACTCTTGCAACGAAAAAACAGCACCCGACTCGCGAATAGCACTGGACCAGGTGCTGCGGACAGACAGACGCACAGATATCACGTTACGTGGGTAATTAGGCCTATATAGGCCTATATTGATTTGGCAGTGGATGACCCAGCAATCGGTAAAACAAATAGTTTCCAAATGGGAGAATTCCGCTAAAGGGGTCTTATCGATATATATATATATATATATATATATACATACATTTACAGCTAATTTGGAACTATTTGTCATTGAATGATTATATTGTTTGTATTTTTGTGTTTTGATTTCCACTATACAGTAAGTAAGTTAAAATAAGATAACAACGTCAGAGGAAATTCAGACAATAGAATAGATGAAGGATTTGTACCACAAAGTCAATGTAATAACATCCATTTATAAACTTATCTAAACTTAACCAAAGAAAATTATTCAATAGATTCGTCAATTTAAAGTATAATATCCTACAGAGTAGCTAGCTATAGACCTACCTAGTACCTACACAATAATATTATACACATAATATGTTCAACACAAAGATGAGCAGTCCTATTTTTAGATGATTGGATGACATTTAGACATATTATTACAGATTGCTATTTCAAAGGCCATTGTAACATGCCACCCCAATCATGCATGAGCCGGACGACTCTACAGATTGCACTTGACATCCGTAATAATGATGCAAAGAGACGATGGTCTGTGTTCCTATCTTCACCAGTATTAGATAGCCTTGCCCATGATTGTACGAGGTTCTTATCGCTGGTTGGATTTTGTGTAGGTAGAGTCAATGGCTAAATATGTATTTTATGACAAACGTGCTATGTAGTCTGTGGTTATCTACGTAGTCAGTCAGTCGATTACGCTTGGTAAGTTAGTTAATCGTTTGTCGGTCAGCCAGTCAGCTATCAAGTTGCTAATTTTGTTATAGCACCACTATAAATATGCTCAAAGTGTGAGACGATCGTCGCTGTATTAGTCGAAATCTTTGACTATCTGCAATTTACTTGGAGTAAGATTGTATTGTGACATTATGAATAAAAGTGATTAATTGATTGATTGATTTGAGCAATGGATCGACTGATTGACTGGCTGACTAACTGATTGATTGGTTGATTGATCGATTGTGCTATAGATCGACTGATTGACTGACTGAGTGACTGACTGACTGATTGATTGATTGATTGATTGGTTAGCTACGCTACTGTCTCCAATTACAGAGGACATCTGGCTCTAGAATGAGGGCGGCTCTGGACGCCACTTGTCTCTGCACCAGAACCCTGCATGGTAAGCAAGAAGAACCAACCAAAGCTGTCGTCTGGGTTCAACAATAGCATTTCTATTAGAGGACATTAAATCAACTGTCGTGAACACAGGGTTAATGTTTTTGGCAAATGCTGATGGCCTGATCATAGTTCATCCTTGTGTTAAGGTATGCCTATATCAACTCAGACTGCGCCATCTGTTGCATTTGCCTATATTTAACACATCATCGTAGCAGCGATAACTGTCTTCTTTGGCCGACTTTGGACTGGGAGTGCCTCTGAGTAGATTTCTAAAAGAGGCACTATATCAATTTTAATTACCTCTGTAATTGATTTATATTAACTGTCATGAGCACAGGGTAGAAAGATTTTAGCAAAGGGCGTTGGCCTGGTCATAGTTCATCCATGCACGAAGATATAAATGCCTGTATGACTCTGACTACACCTTCTCTTGCATAATCTTTATTAAAGTATTATTACTTATTACTCGTCAGGCGTCATCGTGGCATCGATAGCCGCTCTAGTTCATTGCTTCCTTGTTTGAAATGAGAATAAATTGCGCGCTTTAGGGTCATAGTAACCCAAGCGTACGCGACTTGAACAACAAGGATGTTTTGCGACAGGCCTGCAGCCCATATATCCTACTGTGACAGACGCCTTATAAATTCGTCTGCAGCAGAGTTTTGGGAGTAGATGAGTTCGCTCTTAGCGCTCTATCTCCCGCTTGGATCTCTTTGTATCTCGAGTTTAGTCTACCTTGGCCAGATGCCGAGCATTTGCTGTGACAGTACCCTCCTCTCGGAATGGCCACCCATTTTCTTGGGGCCAAGCTCACGACTTGGATCTCCCCCTCATCATCTCGTGCCCTGAACGGTAACGAGTGCTGCGAGAGGGTTTCTGTCAATTTTTAAATACCTCAGGAAAGGAAGTTTGCAGGCTTATGGCAAATAATATAATTGCCCGTTTGAAACGCATCCAATTCGGCAACGAATCGTACTTTGAACTGTACGCTAGAACTAATAAAGCGTCAATCAGATTAAGCTGATGTGTCAATCTGTCTGGCGACTTGGCCTGTTACCAGCCTACATATCAGCGCTCGTGAATAAACTTTGGAAACTTGCCTTACTGTCCGGTGCGGGGTTGGAGCTGGTAGCGCTTTTTAGTAGTTACATCGAAAGGGCGCTATATAAATTTTTCAGTGAATAAGAGGCCAGTGACCTTTTTCGTCCGGAATCAGTCAGAAAAGCTATCCAAGCGCTTGCGGAACTGACTGGGAGTAGATAAGATGGAGGCGATTTTGGGCAGGACTGGCCAGCAATAGTATGACTCCCAGACTTGGTCATATCAGGGTGCATATGAGGAACCACAATGAGGCCACTAGGAATAGGACATAAGGGAAATGTAAACAAAACTTCTGGACTTGGTCGTAGCATATGACGAACCACAACGAGACCAATAAGAAGAGGACATTAGGGAAATGTAAGCAAAACTTCTGGACTTGGTCGTATCTGGGTGCGTATGGGGAACCACAAGGAGGCCACTGGGAAGAGGCCACAAGGGAAATGTATTATAGGCAAAACTCTTGGATATGAACGTAGCAGAGCGCTTACGAGGAACCACAATGAGGCCACTAGGAAGAGGCCACAAGGGAAATGTAAGCAAAACTCCTGAACTTGGTCGCAGCGGGGCATACAATGTGGAATAACAATAAAGACTCTAGGAAGAGGACTTAATGAAAATGTAAGAAAAACTTCTAGACTTGGTCGCAGCGGGGCCCTTACACGAGGAAGTCATGGGGTAGAGGACACAAGGGACATATTTATGTTCTAGACGGCATTGTGTTCATGACAGAATTGGGCGACACCCTGCCTTCACAGCTGGCGGGGTCTGTAATGCGCTTTGGGAGTAGAGCGTAGAGAAACGGGCATTGACGGGAGTGTACCTGACCCAACGTTGACCTGCGAAGCTCTAATTCACATGGGGTCGTGATTACGAGTCGTGTAACTATGTCCCAGGACCCAGTATGTTATGGGTTTTGCAGCTGTGCCTTTGTAGGCTATGATTTGTGGGACAATGTCTCGGTTGCAACCCGAAGAACCGCAATTTGTCGCAATCGTCGTCTTACGCCTCGTAGAGTCACGTTGAACAAAATTTCTGATTTACCTGGCTACGGTTCTCTTAGGTGTAATGCAATGTATTGTAATCGAGCACTTATACCGAGCCCTTTCAGAGGCGCTCTCTGCGCTGGCCTAAACGAAGCTAAATGTCATTACTAACGAATACATTACATCAGCAATAGCAAAACAGTTCACAGAAGGCTGAAAAGAGTCGCCACTGGTGGGCCCACGCACAAGCGTGGAATCAACCAACGGATTCCAGTCGGCAACTGACAGATAGCATGGAATGTCAGAGTCTCTAAGTGTGTCATCTTTTAGTGACTTGTGCATTAAACTCCGGCGCAATAGAAGTGGTTAACCAGGAATTGGCTACGTATTGGCTGAAGATCATCCGCCTATGGAGTCAGTCAATCAATCAATCAATCAACCAAAGAACTTTGATATGGCGCCTCTTCAAGAAATCTACTCAGCTAGAAAAAAATAGGAGGTAGCAAATACTAGTAGCTGACGTCACTTCAGTTTCAACCAAAGCAGTCAAACACAATGTCATGTGTATAGCACCCCCTCAGAATATCTACTCAAAGGCACTCTCTGCACTTTCCAATAATTATTCAACCACTAGTATTTTCTACCCAGTCCAACCTCAGCCAAAGTGGACAGCTCTCAGATTAGACTAGAAAGGAGAAATAGAGAGTAATTAGGCAAGAGCCTAGAGTTATCATTATGAATTTTCCAGACTATCAATCAATCGATAAATCAATCAGTCAATCAATGAAACTTTATATATCGCCTTTTCAAGAAATCTACTCAGAGGCGCTCCCAGTCCAGCCTCGGCCAAAGAAGACAGATTTCAGAGTAGAATAGAGAGAGGACAGAGAGTTCCTAGGCAAGAGCCGGCTGAGACTAAGCAGTTTGATAGGACTACAGTTCGATTTCGGTCGATGAACTGGCCGCCTGCAATCCGCTTATATGAGAGGGCAATTCAGGAAGTAACGGGACTTTTGACACATTTTTATTGCTCGCTGACGCCAGCCCTTTCAATGCACTAATCATAGGCTGAACTGTTATAAAATCATTTCTTTGTTGCCATGATGATTCATTAGAGTTCAATCAATCATACGCTGACGCTACAGAAGTCGGTGATTAGATGTTAGTCACGTATTGTGTAGTAGACCTGCCGTTTTCTGCGATGTATGCTCGTGAATAAGCTGGTGCCCTGAGCATGGGTTTCGAGTGGCGCTTTAGAAGTTTAAAGCTTACGATTATTTCGTGGTTCAGAGTCAAGTACAGAAAAACACCAATTTATATTATTTACATTATGTTTGTCATCAGTTAAAAATCGTTAATTACAGATAAATATTCATATTTAGAAATCAAGAAATTATTGTTGATTTTTAAAGGTACCGTGAGCGTACATACCTATCAACAGGACCAACATAACGGCCTCATCAACGAGTCGTTTGCCTACCCAAGTAGGCATTTCGACCTGAAACAATGATCACAGTCAACCGTAATACGATGCAATTGCATTCTGCCCATCCTTCAGATGCATACGGTCGAATCTCAGCCAGGCGGACTGAATGCGACACCGTGTGATTGCAAAGATCATTAGCGTCGCCACCCTCCTTTCTCCAGGCTTGGGACTGGCGCTGCCATAGTACGAGTAGTTGTGGTAGTTGCAGTTTAACGATAGCAAGGATCATTAGGATCGCCTTCCTCCTTTATCCAAGCTAAGGAAGGCCCTAAATGAATTCAGCGAAGTTATTAGTAGCAGTAGTTCATTAATTAATTCATTCATTCATTCATTCTGAGCATTTGTATAGCACCCCTTCAAGGAATCTACTCAGGAGCGCTCCCAGCTCAGTCACGACTAATGACACGTGACTGGCCAGAGGCGCCACTTCATTCAGTAGTTGCAGTTTAACGACACTGTGTGATTAGTGTCGCCCTCCTACTTCATCCAGGATTGGGACTGGCACTGTCAGCGTGTGAACTGTAGAGGAGTTTGACTCTTTTGTAAGACTTTGTTACAAATATGTTTTATTGCTGGGCGTCGGCATTAGTAGGCATTAATGGAATCTATACGCTAACTGTAGAGTTAGCGTATAGATTCCATTACGTAGTGATTATTTAGTATTAAAGAAACGCCTGCCATTTCCCCTCCTCTCTGTCCTACTCATCGCCTCAGTATCTCTCACTCTCTGTCTGTCTCTTTGTCTGTCTCTCTCTCTTTCTAGGTCGCACATCAACACCCCTACCAGAGCTCAGGCATAAAATGAAACGTTGAAAAACTTCTCAAATTTCTCGCTACCTTGTGAAATATTAACGTTGAAACATTTTAATAGATGGTATTGTCTGAATAGATGCCCAACACGATTCGGCTAACCATTCATAGTTATTTATTATGGCGACCTTTTCGTTGGCCTTGGGTGCCCGCTTGAGGTTTAAATATAGGTTGTACCCCTCAACGACGGTTATGGATAGTGCGACGCCTTGGTGTTATGAGATATCGTGCTTTTAATATACGGTAGCCTATGCATTATAATATTTATTGTTATTATATATTATGAATATTCATTAACTACCTCTTGAATTAGACTTTCAGAGTCGGTCTCAGCGCGAAACGTCCCTGAAACGGAGGGCCTTTAGGCACGAAGAGACGGAGGTGATATCCCACAAGAATCCTAATCCGGAAGCTCTCCTTTCCACGGCACATCCAATGTCATTCCAAGGCGAGGAATCCACTACTGCAAAAGCCCGGTGCTGGGATAAAGAAGTTAGCGACCGAGGTACAAGAATATCAAGTCGGTCAGTAGATACAGACAGAGCCAGAAAGAGAGAAGGAAAGACGTCACAACAGCAATTTCTTCTATCCGTCCTTCTCCTCCATTGTACCATTCCTATTATCTACTTTATTAATAGTATTAATAATAATAATATTACTGATGATGATTATGATAAGGAAAATGATGATAGAGCCTAATTATCATAAGTATAATCTACGACGCATCGTCGACTCATCTATAAAGGACCGCATCTTTACCTAAACTGACACGTGCCAGAAGCTATCCAAAATTGACATAGAAAGCCATCGCCCTGCAGTTCCTTCATTTCGTTTTCTCATCTTCTGTCAAGGATCTTAGTGTTACTCTGGACCAACAAGAACTCTTCTGCCGTTATTGCTACTATAAGCTGCGCCAGTTTAGTACGGTATCTCGCTCCTTGTCCTCTGATCCTGCTGCAACACTTGTCCACGCCTTCGTGGTCTCTCGCCTTGACTACTGTAGCGCCCTCCACGACGGACTCGCTGCATGCCGGATCGGGTGTTTGGAGCGCGTTTTGCGAACGATGGCATTACTCACTAGCCGAATCCCAAGGTACGGCCATGTTTCCGAATATATGCGCTACGTCCTTCATTGGCTCCTCTTCTCTCAGCGGATCTGATTCAGGGTCTCTTCATTGCCATCATTGGTATGGCGTTGCATCGAGGGACCAGCTGTAGGCCTACCTGTGCGAACTGTGCTGTTCTACAATGGGTGTCCAACGCAGAAGCGTATTAAGAGGATTCGCTCTGATTTGAGGATGGGAGTTAGTTGATGATGCTTGTAGCCTACAATCTTGTTTTAGCTCTGGATATTGAGTTTTGGTTAAGTTTCAGATCTTTGCCAGAGTTTTTCTAATTAAAAATTTAGAATAAGGGAATTGCATAGGAAGTAATCGTAATCGTAATCTCTCATTTCTACTGCGCCCACAAAAGCGAAGAACCAGCTTATTCACAGGAATTACAATCAACAGCAGACAGGTCAAAGTAAAATTCGTGTAGTACTGCAAAATTGAGTCTGCGAAAAGTGTATAACGCTTTAAAATTGCAATTTAATTTTTCTTTTGTGGCAATATTCTGAAACGATATCCAATGAAAAATGTCGCTAACAACAATGTCCCTAGCAAAAATGTCGTAATCAAAACATCGCAATTAAAAATGTCGCACTTTAATAATATCGCAAGAATAATAATGCTGTCAGTCAAGATGTCGAAATTAAAAATGTCGCACATTCGTAATGTCGCACGATAATAATATCGTCAATCAAATTGCTGCATATGTATAAATTCTGTTTAATTGTAATATATATATATATATATAAATTCTGCGAGAGTGGAAGCGAAGCTGGATCGATCCAGTTTCGTTTTAAGCAAGGCGTCTTTTCATCAGCCCAGCTTCTATTTCAAATTGAGAGAGAATGATAGTTGCAAGAAAATGGCTTTGCAAACCTAAACTACGGCTTACCAAACTTCGTTATACGCACATAACATAGTTCCTGATATAAATAATTAATTATATAATTCAAATTAATTCAAATGGCTGTTAAAATGCAATACTTATAGGCTATATATGCGACGTTTTGACCGACGATATAATTATAGTGCGACACTTTTAACGTGCGACATTTTTAATTGCGACATTTTGACTGATATTATTATCGTGCGACATTATTAACGTGCGAGATTTTTATTTTTCGATATTTTATTTGCGACATTCTTCTTGCTACATTTTCATAGTAAACCTTCTCAAACGGGTTACAACTGATCATATCGCCTTTTAATCGACTATCGTAGCCGTGTGCATTTCGATAACGGCGCTTGAGATTAGATTATGTGAAAATGGTTTGGATTTGTTTGGATTAGTCTATATTGGATTGGATTGTGAGTGGTTAAGATTAGGTTGTATTACGAACCTGCTAACCGAATCTTTTTCGCTTTCTTCTTATCCTTTTCCGCAGATTCAATGTCGCGCATTTAAGAAACGAAATCCCCTCTAAGCGAAAACGTTTTAGGTCGAGTTTCCTGCTTTCGCGCAACTCTATGATTATTATAATTAGCGAGTTAATAAGGAAACAGTTATATCCTGTTCGCTGTGTCTGCCATTGTCTGTAGCGCGTTCGTCAACGACGTCTCGATGACAACTAGCGATGTACTGGACTCGTGTTTAGTCAAGCAAGTTTTTCTTCAGCTCTTTCTTCTTTGCCAATCTAAAGCTTATTTTGATTTAGTGCACCTCTCACTGGAGGATGTAAGATACAATGGAGGGTGGTTTCTTCGCACGTCGGAATTGCATGCGAAACGTCTGAGATGAATACCGCGGGCGTTTGCGTGAAAACTTATTGGGGTGAGCGAGGCCCATATCCGTGTAACGTTCTTAAACATAATGACATCTTGACTTTGCGGTATCCTGCTCAGCCAGATAGCTTCTATTCCGACGTCTTATGATAGAACCAGTTACTATTGTGAGTCAAGGCCTCTTGTCTCTAGCCGTTGTGTAGGCCTATAGTGCACAGGGCATTAAGAATCTTATTAAGAATCTTATTAGGAATCTTATTAAGAATCTTATTAAGAATCTTATTAAGAATCTTATTAAGAATCTTATTAAGAATCTTATAAAGAATCTTATTAAGAATCTTATTAAGAATCTTATAAAGAATCTTATTATCAAGGAGATCGTTATTATGTTCTAGACCAAGGGTGTCAAACTTTTTGTGATGGCGGGGCCAGTACCAATATTTTCCTGCAAGACTGGTGACGGACCAACGTGCCGAAGGCGCAAGAGAAAATGGTGTAGGGATCTCAGAGTGGGGCGAACAAACAATTGAGCTAGGCTTTAAAGCGATTCTAGTATGCTTTATCAATTGCAAAACACCATAGAAACTTATAAAGCAATGAAGAGGACAAATTTGACCCTTTATTCTCAATTCGGAGCTTTAGACAAAGCTCCGAAGGCCAGAAATAATGATGTCGTCTTGACTTGACTTGACTTGTCCTTCCTCATTACTGCGAATCGGAGACCAGAGCCAAAGACGTCATTTTCCTCCATCTCACTCTGTCCCACGCACTCCTGATGTCGTCGGCAGTCGGCTTTTTACACCCATGTAACAGTTCTATGTTTTATGTAGAGTGAAGACGTTTCTCGAAACTAGACTAATTCTGATCTAGTTGAACGTGGCTCCATTATTATAAGAATTTAACATGTTAATAGTATTTAATTCCTTGGAGCAGAGTAGGCCTATCTCGGGGCAAATTAAGAATGATAATTATAATAATAAAATATTAATAATGATAATAATAATAATAATAATAATAATAATAATAATAATAATAATAATAATAATAATAATAATTCATTGTTTTGCTAACTGATGTAAGTAATCTGTAGGCTATGAAATAAGGCTACAGTTAACACCATATACGCCAGCGCAAAGAGCGCCTCTGAGTAGGAATCTTGAAGGGGCGCTATGGTAGTGTTTGATTACAATACATTACATCCCAATAATCCTAATAATATCTTCGTTTAGTAAATTCAAACTGATAAACCGCAGTACAATTACAATAATAGTATGAACGAATGATGACAAGTTATTACAGAAGTCAACTTTAACTGTCGGAAACCATCCAACGCGACCATTTTAAATCTAATTTAACCAACGCCGCCCCTAGCGAAAGAATGACTAGTGAAGCTTAGTATACGGGGGTTATAGACATCGGACTCGCTTCATTAGATCTGCACGTTTAATGTGTCATCTTCTATTATATGGTTCATGGATATGTTTGTGCGCATGCGCATAGCCGATGTAAATACAGTTAAACACATGTTTGACTCAGATAATTATAGACTAGATAACTGCATCCGATGTATTTTGTGTCGTAAAAAAATGATCAACCGTTACGCTGTATGATCAGGTATACAGGTCGGCCGGCTGGGTGGCCATTGGGAAAAAGCTTGGCTTTTATGTACGCTGTCTGATCTCATGCGTATTGCTTCTGTAGGTTTTTAAAGATCATACATCTCTCAATCTGTCTGTGTCTCTCTCTCTGTCTCTGTTTCTGTCTCTCTCTCTCTCTGTCTCTCTCTGTGTCTATGTCTCCCTTCTTCCCTTCCTTTCATCTATCCGTCAGTCAGTCAGTCAGTCAGTCAGTCAGTCAGTCAGTCAGTCAGTCAGTCAGTCAGTCAGTCAGTCAGTCAGTCAGTCAGTCAGTCTGTCTGTCTGTCTGTCTGTCTGTCTGTCTGTCTGTCTGTCTGTCTGTCTGTCTGTCTGTCTGTCTGTCTATCTAGTACACTTTTGGTGTAAAAATGAGACGGTGAGGGAGAGGACAGGTCACCCGACCTCACACGACAAGGCTAAGGAAATGAATTTGCTAACAATTCATGACCATGGCTGCCCCTGGGCTATCTTAGGGAAGTGTGCTTTCATATGCCGAGGCTAAGAAAATGAAGTCTCTAGCAGTGCTAGCTTAAGTGAATACTCCTCTTCTTCTGTGTGTGTTTGTCATTTGCTCCAAACCGTTCGTATAATTGTCAGCCATAACAAGCTCCACCTACAATAAGCATGAACTCGGGTCCACAAAACACATGTCAGACAAAGCAGCTAGCGGAACACTATTTGTTACAAAACAGGGCTCGTTAGAGTCGTTACAAAACATGGTATATAGCATCAAAGACCCATAGCGTCTCTTCGGTAGGTAAAGCGTTGGTTGAATGTAGCCGGTATGTATAAACTGACGGGTACTGACAAGGCTCAGTTAAAGCTCAGGATTTGAAGAGCAGGCTGGAGGATGCGACCGCAGACAGCCAATGGTGGAGGGTCTGAAATTGTTCTGCTGAATACAAGATAGAAGACAGACAGACTCGGGTCCACAAAACAGACAGACAGAAAGGCAGATTGACAAACATATAGACAGACATAGAGAAGCAGTCAGACAGACATGCATGCAGGCAAACAGGCAGTTAGACAGGCAGTTAGACAGACAGACAAAATGACAATAGTTATTAATAATTATAGAATAATAATAAATTAATAACTATGACTGTAATGATTATAACTAGCAATAATATTGATGATAAGAATGATGAACAGACATACAGACTGGCGGACAGACAGATAAATAACTGGAGACGGATTTCGAGAGAGAGGAGAGGAAATTGGGATGAGGGAAAGAAAACAGATAGCGACATAAATAACAATAGTAACAATATCAGTAAGAATAACTGCAATATTTATAACAACAGCACAAAGAACAATAACAATAGGAAAAATGGTAATATAGTTATACCCTCCAAACGACACAGACGCTCCATGTATCAATTCACCCTTTGGGGTCATCACGAGTTCATCGATCCAACGTTACCGACTACTCCACCGACGCGCTGTCGCCATTTTTTCTGGGCAGGTTTTTTGCGGAGCGCATTGTACGTCTCTTCGGGACTCGCTCTGTACTGCTACGGCACCAGGCGGGTTAGGCCATGCATCGGCGTCTCACGGCCCCAGTCTGTCTCGGCTTTGAATGAGGGGATGGCGTCGGGCCAGGCAGTTGTTTCCGGAGAGAGAGGGGCGACCGGGAACGGGCTTTGTCCGCCAGTGGGCGATGGTATAGAAGACGCAGATGGGGATAAACTGACGGATGGAGATGGCGGATGGGTGGTGAATGGAGGGCATCGTTAATTATGCGGTAATTAATGGCGGACGGCGCGGAAGGCGACGAGGATGGGATGTAGAAGAGAGGGAATGGGAGGGAGGAGTGGGAATGTGGGATGGAAGGAAGATTTGAATAGATTGGAGATAGGAGACTGATTGACATCCTGGTTGACTGACTGACTGACTGAATGAATGAATGAATGAATGAATGACACTCTGACTGACTGACTGACTGACTGACTAACTAACTGACTAACTAACTAACTGAGTGACTGACTGACTGACTAACTAATTGATTGACACGTAGACAGAGAGACAAAGAGACACAGAGACACAGAGACAGAGACATACCGAACTGGACAGTGAAACACATTGGAGCCAATACCTGGACAGCAGCAATCATTATCCTCGACTCACGACAATCGGGCACAATAACCTCTTTGATTATTTACCAGTTTAAGATGTCAGTTACAGACATACTTCCATTCTCACGACCAGAATAGAGACTATTCTGGTATAGAAGAATGGAAGTATGTCTGTAACTGACATCTTAAACTGGTAAATAATCAAAGAGGTTATTGTGCCCGATTGTCGTGAGTCGAGGATAATGATTGCTGCTGTCCAGGTATTGGCTCCAATGTGTCTCACTGCCCAGTTCGGTATGTCTCTGTCTCTGTGTCTCTGTGTCTCTTTGTCTCTCTGTCTACGTGTCAATCAATTAGTTAGTCAGTCAGTCTGACTGACTGTCAGTCCACACTGACCGAGACGGTCAGAGAATATCGGAACCTACGATTGACATCACGTAGAATTGTATGTATGTGGGTCATTTTAAATAACCTATTACTGGACGATGTACCACTACACCTATCCATCCATCCGACCACCCATCCATTTGCAGGTAGCGTTGGCAGGTGCTCCGTTTTCGCGCCACTGTCGTTTAACTGCGTCCCACAATTCGTAGCGCCAGTCCCTCGCACATTACACTTGTTCAGCAGGATTGATTAACTGTTGCCTGGGTACAACTGAACTTTGGAAGAAGTAGAACAAGATCAAGTACAACGGTATCGTGTTGTACTGTATCTCATTGCATTGTAACGTAATGTATTGTACTGTATTGCTTCGTATTTTACTGTATCGTATTATATTGTACTGTACTGCATAGTATTGTATGTACATCACAGGTATGTACTGCGTCGCATTGTACTGTTCGTATTGTACCGCATCGTATAGTATTGTGTCGTATTGTTCGGATCGGCTTCTCTGTGACACGACATCGTTTTGGTGACCCATTGCATTTCCTTTAACGGGTCAAACGGTTATGTTTTTTTTATGTTTGCATATGTATGGTGGTGAGTCATTAGGAACGCGACCCAACATTACTTAACATAACTCACGTAGATAACGATCAGTATGAATGACATTTTTCTCAATGATGACGACTGATGGTCTAGAAAGGTGCTACATAAATTACATCATGTAAAATCTGGACCAGCTCATACTATGATGACGTCACAGCAACCAGTGTTTACCAAAGACTATAGACAGTTACATGTTATCTGCACTTGGCCGCAAAAGACATCCACACTCCATATTTCACCGAGTGTTAAGGTCAATGAACATTGTCACCTCGACCAGGTGTGTCAAAGAGCCGACCCACGAGCCATATCTGAAACGCCGACGATATAATTCTGGCTCGCGAAGCCTTTTCTAAAGGCAACACAATTGAGAACAAGTTAAGGTAAAGCAAGGGTTTTTCAGGACCCTCTTTCATCCTTATAGATTGTGCAATCGTTACATTTCCTTAGGAGATTTTTGATTACATATAGTTGATGATGTAAACTTGCCGGAGTGGATCTCGTCAACGAGGACTCGTTCGATATTTACTTTGTTGCATTTTTGTCATTTTTGTTCTCAAGTTCTCAGTTATGTCCGTAAAAATTTGATACATTGCATTGCCATGCAAGCCTCAAATGTATGCACAATTTCAGCTCTGTAGGTAGACGGGAGCATACCGAAAAAAGAGTTGAAAGAACTCCGACGAATCAACGATTCAACGATCCGTACATGACAAACTTTACGCAAGCCGAGTTAAATAAAAGAGGGTAATAGTAAAAGATTATTATTTGTAATTTTTAAAGCTTTACGAGATTTCTATAATGTTTGTAATTGATAAAGCGTGCCAGAATCACTGTTTCAGTGCCGAATTCAACTGTTTGTACAGTATGGCCCATCTGAGATCCCTATACCCCATTTTCCTCATGCACCTTGTAGCCTAAGTCTGGCCCGCCAATTGCTGGAAAATATTGCTACTGGCGCGCCATTAAAAATATGTTTGACACCTCTGAGGCCAAGATTATTATTATTGTTAGAGTGAGAACAGTAGCGGAGTTAAGTTTATTTATAGTAGTAGTATCAGCTTGACAACAATAATAACTAGCGTCGCCCTCCTCCTTTCCCAGGCGTGGGACTGGCATTGGGTTTAACAGCTCCCGTCAAACGACATGTCTCACTTATCCCGACTTCCTCCTGCCTATATTATAGTGAGCAGCGGAAGAGAGGAGAAGGATAGACCGTAGCAAAGATCAACAGCTTCTACCTCCTCCTTTATCCAGTCTTGGGACTGGCACTGCTCGTGTTAGACGACATATCTCACTTATCCCGACTTCCTCCTGCATCGATGGTCAACAGCGGATGAGAGGAGAGTCATGGACCGCTCTAGGCGATCCCTAGCAGACCCTGGCGTCGTCGGTCCTTGCTGGGGTTAGGTCGCGTCCTCGACCGATCAATCAATCACCTGTCAGTCCCTCTCGGGTGGTCATCGCTCCCTCATCCGTGCTATGTGCGGAGATGAACCGAGACGGAAAGACTGATGGATGGGAGTCGGGATGAAAGAGCAGGAGGAAGGAGGAAGGAAGCGAGGGAGAACAAGGGAAGACGATGAGATAAGGAGAACGCGAGTGGTATAAGAATCCATCGAACAATTAGACATCTCACCAAAACAACATACCTTACCTTTCACATATACCTAGCCTTACCTTCAACATATGCCTTACCTATCCCCCGAGTGGAGTAATGGACATCACACTGGGACGCAGAGCTGAGGAACCGAGTTCGATGCTCGTATCCTCAGTGAGGTCGGTTAAAATTTATATGTATAGCGTAATGGCGTTCTGCGTGGCAGCCTACAGTTAAATTTGACTTCTGTAATAACCTGTCATCAATCGTTCATACTACGTCTGTGATCAAACTGCGGTTTGTCGGTTTGAAATCAAACGGAAATATATAATTATTTTCCAAATACCTTTCCAATGTCCTTATCTCACCTTTACATTATATGTCCCTAGCCGTATACCCGTGCCTTTGCATTCATCGCCTCACCCTTCCTCTCTCAGAGTCTCTGACAATTAAGTCATGACGTGTGTCATGATTGCTGCTGCTATCGATATCGATCTCTGCGACATTCGTTGAACGCTTGTATCGATGCGCGTATGTATGTATTCGCGTGTATGTGTATGTGTGTGTATGTGTGTGTGTGTGTGCCTATGTGTGTCTATATGTGCATGTATGCTTTGGTGTATGTATGCGTGTGTGTCTCTGAGCGATGGTGGGCATCCTTCCCAGTTGCTGCAGTCAGTCGTCTACTCCGTCGGGCGATTGGTCGCTGCGCCACCTCGAAGGCCAGAGGGAGAGAGGGAGACAGAGAGAGACACAGAGAAAGAGAGACAGAGGGTGGGAGAACGAGAAAGAGAGGGGCGAGTGCCGTCTGTCGACAATTTCCTGAGATAAAAAGCTGCGACGAAAGAGAAGCGGGAGATAAAGCGACAAAGCTACACAGGTAGGTGGGACTATAGCTTCTATAGCGCAGCGTTTGTACGTCTGTTGCGCGTCTGTGCACTTTGTTTGGATTTGTTCGTGTGTAGAGATGAGTGTATGTCTCTGTCGTCTGTCTGTCTGTATATAT
>OY365813.1:28530796-28683296 GCA_959347315.1 Bimastos eiseni | reverse complement strand
AGAAGGAGGAGGAAGACGAGGAGGAGAAGGAGAAGGAGGAAAAGAAGTAGGAAGAGGAAGTGGAGGAAGAGGAATAGGAGCAGAAGGAGGAAGAGGAGTAAGAGTAGGGGGACGGTAAGTATGCCAATCACTCATCGATTTTTTTCTCGTTCCCTCTAATCAACCATTAAAGGCCTCTAGACAACATAAGGCCACCGCGCGCACCTGCACAGCGCACAATGCGCAAGAGTAGCTTCCGTTTGACGACGCCGTGTCGCCACAGAGATGATTGGTATCACCCTCCTCCTTCATTCACGCGTGGGACTGGCATTATTCGGCAATGGCAGCCGCGGAGTTTCGTGTATATGCAAGTTATTACGATATTTCAACAAACGACTCTCTCGGCTTCAAAGATTGATTTGAAATTACGACGTTTAAGATAATTATATCCAACTTGCTCTTTGATTTTAACTCGAGTTGTTTCTGTTACTTCCGTAGCCTTAAGACTTATCTTTTCCGCGGCGGGACTTTTCGCACTGGGAGCGCCTCTTATTGGGTTGCACTGGGAGAGGCGCTATAGAAATCTGTAAATATAATACAATACAATAAATAATAATAATAACAATAATAACAATAATAATAATAATAACAATAATAATAATAATAATAATAATAATAATAATGATAATAATAACAATAACAATAACAATAATAACAATAACAATAATAATAATAATAATAATAATAATAACAATAATAATAATAATAATAATAATAACAATAATAATAATAATAATAATAATAATAATAATAATAATAATAATAATAATAATAACAATAATAATAATAATAATAATAATAATAACAATAATAATAATAATAATAATAATAATAACAATAATAATAATAATAATAATAATAATAATAATAATAATAATAATAACAATAATAATAATAATAATAATAATAATAACAATAATAATAATAATAATAATAATAATAATAATAATAATAATAATAATAACAATAATAATAATAATAATAATAATAATAATAATAATAATAACAATAATAATAATAACAATAATAATAATAATAATAATAATAACAATAATAATAATAATAATAATAATAATAATAACAATAATAATAATAATAATAACAATAATAATAATAATAATAATAATAATAATAATAATAATAATAATAATAATAATAATAACAATAATAATAATAATAATAATAATAATAACAATAATAATAATAATAATAATAATAATAATAATAATAATAATAATAATAATAACAATAATAATAACAATAATAATAATAATAATAATAATAACGTGGTCGATGTCTGGCATGGGATGTGACAGTGCCCGACACCTACGCCAAGTCACATCTTGTCGACACATCTATCAGAGCTGGCGAAGCAGCCGAACGCGCAGCTAAGACGAAGAGGGCCAAGTATTCCACCATAACCAACACCCACGACTTCGTAGCCCTCTCCTTGGAATCCGGCGGCGCTTGGAGCAGTGAAGGACTGGATTTCATCTCAGAGTTGGGTAGTCGAACGAGTGCTGCAACCCACGATCCAATGGAGACGTCATTTCTGTTCCAACGTATCTCAGTTGTCCTTCAGCGTGGGAACGCAGCCTGCTTCTTCGGGACATTGCCAACACTCACTTAGCTCATCATGGGCGATAACATAATAATAATAATAATAATAATTTGAAACTCCAAGCGATTGCTTAGCATAATAATAATAATAATAATAATAATAATAATAATAATAATAATAATAATAATAATAATAACACAAATAACAATAATAATAATAACAATAATAATAATAATAATAATAATAATAACAATAATAATAATAACAATAATAATAATAATAATAATAATAATAATAATAATAACAATAATAATAATAATAATAATAATAATAATAACAATAATAATAATAATAATAATAATAACAACAACAACGCCGATTTACAAGGCGCCGTAAACGCGGCCCTAACCACTACAAGGGCGCCGTACAACCTAGAAAAACCGCCAATAGGAACAGACTTTCACGAGCAGCCACAAGCGGCGCTCCTCCAAACACATGCAGGAGAACGTACGCATTTGCGAGACTAACGAGGTGGGACAGCCATGGCTACGAACCAGCTTCCTAACTCCGGTGATAAGATGACGGAAGGGCGGATCAGGATGGAAGAGGAACGGGTTGAACGAGGTGGTTGGACCTTGAACAACTGACGGAGGTTGAAGGGTTTGGATGATTGGAGTGCGTTGTAAGTGAGTGGTATGACTATTATTCTATTCGTTCGGGTGTATTGAGCCAGTGGAATGGTTTGAGGACAGGAGTGATGTGGTGGTGGTGCTTGGAGGTTTTCATTAGTGATAGCTTTCGGATGTCTTGGAGGCGATTTGTTTGAGTGACGTCTATCACGGTCTATGTATACTGAAGAAGGTAGTATTTTTATTGTCTGAACGTGTATATGAGCATAAGTGTATATGGAAGTATGCATGTATATATATATATTTATATGTATATTTATTTTTATATATATGCATGTATGCGCGCAATATCTGCATGCGTGCCAATGACCAGTTGTTTTAGCGCCTTTAATTCCTCAGAGACGAAGATTAATGACAGCGAGTGTCAGTTTATTAGCACAGGACATTTTATTTTTACGACGATATGCGTTCCGAAGGCCTTATGACCTGTCAACTTTGACCTGGATAACCTTAACGACCTCTGACCACGAAGAGTACTAAGCGAAGGATTGCCCCATCCCCCTCTGCCTCTGCCTCTGCCTCTTTCAGTCCTTCATTAATTAATAACCGGTTTAGTTTAATTTAGCATTGCAACACTGAACGGCGCACCAAGTGAACTCGTATTTGACGCGTTTGCTCCAGAATTAGAATAAAGTTTAAGCTGAGACGAATATTCCATATTAGTCAAGATTAAAGCGTCATTTGGACAAAGCAAAACACACTATGCCACAACTAAGTATAGTATTAAAATAGCATACGAGGCTATAAGTAAAAGCTCAACAAAGCAAAAATAAACAGAACAGACATTATAAGAACACAAACTTGAACAAAACAAACATTAAGAGAGCAAACACTAAGAACACAAACACTATAGGGAAAGAAACCACGACAACACAAACCACAACAAAACAAACCACAACAAAGCAAATCACAACAAAGCAAATCACAACAATACAAACCTCAAAACACAAACCACAACGACACTAATCAGACCAACGCAAACCACGCAAAAACCCATTACACGTTTTCCTCTTCCCAGATAGCGTGCAATGGAAAGGATTCATACAACCACATGGACTTAGTCAAGGAAAACGGCTTTAGCGGCGCAACGAGCAACGGCGCGTTGCTTAAGACTCTTGGACATGACGGCACCGGTGCCATCATCCCCCGTTGTCATGGTGACGGTGCCAGGACCAACCTGATAGTCAACTATCTGCCTCAGCATCTCTTGCAGGACGATCTACGAACGCTCTTCGCCAGCATCGCTGATGTCGACCAGTGCAAGCTCGTCAGGGATAAGATCAACGGTATGCGACGTTATGGTTCAGTCACGACCATCGACGTCACGATCGGATCATATGATCATCTACGCCACGATCAGATCATGATCTTCGATGTTCTTCTTGTTCTTCTGTTAATATGTGATTTAATCTTCTTTTAAAAACCCCTGTTTATATATTTTCAACATCGTTGAAAGTCAATTCATTTTTATGAGAGATGCTCCTGTTTATATAATTAGGTTAAATTCTCTTTCTATGTAACGTTCCTTTTGCTATATATATATATCCTTGTTCTTCATCTTGTTCTTTATCTTGTTCTTCATCTTGTGCTTCATCTTGTGCTTCATCTTGATTTTCATCTTGTTCTTCATTCATCCTGTTCTTCATTCATCTTGTTTTCATCTTGTTCTTCGTATTGTTCTTCTTGTTCTACTTCTTTTTTTCTAGGTTTCTATAGCGGCCATTGTTTATATTTTTAACCTCATTGAAGGTCAGAGCCTTGGCTATGGGTTCGTCAACTACCGAGATGCCGAAGGAGCAGAGAGAGCGATAGAATCACTCAACGGACTTCGTCTTCACAATAAAACCATTAAGGTCAGACTCTGTCACCCAGAAATGATCAGCCTATCTCTTCTATGATCAACCTATCTCTTCTATGATCAGCCTATCTCTTCTCTGATCAGCCTATCTCTTCTATGATCATCCTATCTCTTCTCTGATCAGCCTATTTCTTTTATTCGACTAATCTTACAGCATGTTGATTTTTAACGACACCGTTCCATATAGAAGATGATTTGGTGTCGCGTTCCTTCTTTATTCAGGTATCTTACCGTATGTCGCCCTGCTGGTTTATATATCTGTCCGGGTTAGCTCCTCCGCTGCCGCTTTGGTGCCAGTCCCAAGCCGCGAAAAATGAGGAAGGCAAAGTGCAACAAATAACCTACTCAGGCCCGCCGACAGAAATTCCGGGCCCCTAGGCAGAGAAATTCCGAGGCCCTGTGCAGAGCAGTCACGGTCGTGTTGGATTGATGTGAGCGTGTTCTATAGCAACAAATATGTACGATAATATTAAGCTGTTTGTGAGTTCTCTACCCAGATGAATGAAATGGTTTTCCATTGCCTTCCTCACCAGGGGCGCAACCAGAACATTTTCCTGAGGGTGCTCATATTGCAAACGACGAAGGAAAGAAAAGTCTCATCTCAATTGCGAGGTCAAGGTTTTTATCCAGAGGGTGCTCAAGCACCCCTCAGCACCCACCCCCCTTAGTTGCGCCCATATTCCTCTCAGAAAATTATGGGTGAGCAACTTGTACAAGGTGGCTATTGCCTACGCAGCGACTTGGTTGCAGGGCACAGAACATACCACTGCGCCACCGCGTTCCATAAGTCCATGTCTTACGATTAATTAATAATCTCTTTGTTCTATTCAGGTGTCTTACGCTCGTCCCAGAAGTGAGAGCATCCGGGACGCAAACGTCTACGTCAGTGGCCTGCCAAGGTCAATGACCCAACAGGGTCTCGAACAACTTTTCTCGGTCTGTGGACAAATCATCAGCGCCAGAATAATCTACGACAATCATACAGGTGTTCAACATTTTCATACGGCACCTGGTGTCAAAAATGTGCATAAAGGTGTTCAACATTTGCAGGCAGGTGTCAGAAATTTTTCTTGTGTGTCGTATGTCTGCCGTGCATGTGTGTCTGCGTGCATACCTGTACGTATGTGTACAAGCATGTGTGCATACATGAGTGCACTTATGCATATATATGCATGAGTGCATTGTATAAGTGCAATTATATACATATATAATTATATATATAAATTTACATATATTCAAGTCGATTTATTCGTAACCAAAGACACAGGGATTTACAAAAGTGAACAATCTGGTCACACAGAGGAACCTAAATGGGTCATAGACCCTGCTGACCAGTGTTAGATATACGTACATAATATGTATATATATGTATATATATATATTGTTATGTGTAGGATCTGTGATCCGGGGATACATGCGTATCTAAAACGTTTTAGAACGGGCATTAATTCTGTTAAAAAATGGAGTGGTCAGACAGTGGAGTATTTAAGATTGGTTTGTACATTAATGGAGAAGATTGACGTTTGGTACCGACCCCGTTAGTCGATTTAGTTAAGTCGTCAATTTTCCAGTTGTATTCCTCTGGCGACCGTTGGGCAGAGTTGGCTGTACATTTTCCTACACATTAGCTGTTGGCGTCTACTTGCTGTTTCTGTGAAAAAGAACATAAAAAGAACCCATTTGAGGGGTCAGATGGGGGACACTGAGCACTAAAACGGGGGGGGGGGGTGGCTTTGCCCCCAGTTTCGAAACGGGGGGGCCAGTGCCCCCTCTGCCCCCCGCTTGTTACACCTCTGATAGATACTCTCCTGCGCTTTCAGGTCTTTCAAAGGGAGTGGGCTTCGTCCGGTTCGACCAGCGACAAGAGGCTGAACTTGCCATCAAGAGACTGGACGGCTCCACGCCAGACGGACTCTCAGATCCGATAACCGTCAAGTTCGCAAACACACCAAACGCAGGAACTTTTCCGGTTTCCGTCCCGTTTCCGCTCACGTCACTCGCAGCCTATATATCGTCTAAGAGGTGTGGTCGACATGGCGCCGTGCAACCTCCCGCGTTGGTTAACAGATTCGGGTAAGTTAATCGTGGGAATAGATATATTTGTGCACAGAGGGCAGTCAATCATGGCCTCCTCTAAGTTCCTCTTGCTCGCACCTTTACCAGACTGAGCCATGTCTTCTCAGTACCAGGCCCTCGATTAGGAATGGCCTCCCTTTGGCGTTCCGCTCCCTTCCTTGACCCTCTGTTCGGGCATTCCTCTCTCATTTTAAGACTGTTTTATTAGGCCGCGCTAGTGTTGGGACTTGGGAGCGCCTCTGAGTAGTCACCTCTGGTCTGAAGAGGCGCCATACATAAATTTTCTTAATAATGAATTACATGGAGGTGGGTACGAGTGTCCGATTTGTCGGGTGGGGTCAGAGGTTGTACCCCCAGCTTTCGTTAAAGGGATTTGACAGCGCGCGGAATTCTTTAGATTCCCATAAATTCTAATCAACCGATCCCCTTACCTCTTTTAAAATCTGATCCTTGGGGTTCCACCGAGCGCATCGTCCGGTAGAGATGTTAACAAAAGTGGTTTATTAATAACAATTGTTGTTTAACTTTAAAGTGTAGGCCTACTTGCAATCAAACCAATACATGTAGAGGCCTGATCGTAACATGTTTAGCGTTGCCGTCTTCCTATATCCAGGCTTGGGACTGGCACCACCCGAATACGGCACTAACCAAGTTAATGATAAGTTCCCAGATCTATAGCCCCAGGTTTTCCATTCTAAACTAAAGTCTCGCCAACTCAAGAACTCTTACCCAGACTCCTTACTTGATAGCTCTAAAGGATACCACTCTCAACAGCTACGCTGCCTCCACTGATCTTCTGGAACCCGGATTCGGACCTCCCATAGACTACCCTTTGGAAAACCCCTCTGATTCGATGCAATGCTTGTGATTAAGCTGGTGCCCTGTGCATGGCTTTTGAGTGGCGCTTTAGAAGTTTGTAGATTACGATAACGATTGCTTCAACAGCATTTATTACTCATTATCTGTAGTTTTCCGCCTTCCCTCGACTGCTCCGCCCCACTTCCGGTCAGCCTCCTGAACGGAAACTGCCATTCCTCCGCCTCTGCCCTTACCGGAAGTCAGCGAATGAGTGGTTCCTGCCTCTTCGTCTACAATCTTTCTCAGGACGCGGAGGAAAACATCCTCTGGCAGTTATTCGGTCCATTCGGCGCTGTTATCAACGTCAAAGTCATGCGCGACCTTTCGACCCATAAGTGCAAAGGTTACGGCTTCGTCAACATGGCCAGCTATGACGACGCTCTCGTTGCCATAGCAGCGCTCAACGGCTATCACCTTGGAAACAGAGTCTTGCAGGTTTCGTTTAAGAGACCGAGAAATTCAAATGCGAATGGCGCCAGTCCGGAACTACTTTTGTCTGCGGCAAATCATTGACTAATTAAACAATTCAATTTACATTTTTTACGCTTTACGTTTTATATTATTGACATTTGATACAATTTACTACTTTATTATGCTTTTTGATAATTGTATGATTTTTAGAATTGTATTACCATTTTATCACCGACTGTTCCATTTAGGTTACAAGCAAATCACATCTTGCATCTAAAAACAATTGAAGGCAAAGTGAAGTAAATTGTAAATTTTAGTCGGCCAGCTTTGTTCCGCCATTTTCATTACATGATTGTTGTCTTTTAAGTTATTTTCATATATTCCAACTGTGAATAAAGGATGAGCAGAAATGATGTCATCCGAAATTATGACAGTTTGGTTAAATTAAATTTGGCTTTGGATAAATAATGCTGGTAAGTTAGAACGAGTTATTCTGGAAGAACTTTCGGGGAAATGCAAAGTCCAAGGTAGACTGCTATGGTTGATAAATTATAAGTATGGTAATATTCAATGCTTGAAGTTTAACTAATTGTAGGTGAGTGACGGCAATGGTATATTTCAAGATGGACTGCTTATATTTTACCATAATGGACATATTTCGTTGGGTCCCTGGGCAGTTGCCCACCTACCGCCCTGCCCCCTCCTTGTAAAGGGTTGCTGTAGCATTATGATGTAATTTCAATATAGCACTAGAATGTAATAGAATGGTTACATTGAGCACCTGCTGACGGGAATTAATTGGATGGTTCTACACTTGTGCGTGGGCCCACCACTGATGACTCTTTTAGCTCAGTGTGCGCGGTATTGCTAACTGTACTAACAGTTGCTTAAATGACATTTAAGATCATGTAGTTTAGCGCAGAGAGCGGACCTCTGAGTATATTCCTTGAAGAGGCGTACATCAACTTTCATTAATTTATTCATAAGTACCCTCTCATCTCTTTCTTTCAAATCAAACAATTTTTTTCCAGAAACAACGAAAAGCAAGAAACGCTGGAATTTCTGTGAATCGAACAGGTGTATTCATGTCTTCCCTGCATAAAATCATAGCGGTCGCCTCGATATGCTCACTAAAACTGTCCAGATAAGTCTTTAGTTTCACCTAACCTATATCCGTCATCAACTTGACCTATATTTTGACGACCTTTTTCTGCTGGCGTTGTCTGTAGATGTCATTGGCAGGGGGCGCCTGTGTTGCGTCGTCGTCGCTTTCATCGCCAGTTACAGAGTCCAGCTTACGCTTGCGACCGAGAGCAATGTCGATGGAGAATTGGGTTCCTGGATCGGCGTTTTTTAGGTCGATTCCATTCTCGAATGTTGCGAGGTCTGTTATAGAGACGAAAACCGAAGTAATTCTCAAAAAATTCAACATTGATGAATATTCACAAATATCTGAATGTTAACAAAATATCAACAAATGAAACTTGATATGGCGTTTCTTCAAGAAATCTACTCAGAGGCGCTCTCTCTGTGCTAGCATACAAGCTACATTAAATCAAATAGGTTTTAATTGGTCCCAACATAAGACCATGTGAGTAAAATGCATACATTGATAATTAACAGGAGTGGGAACGGCATGGAAGAAAAAAAAGACCCTGAAGGGATCTCCGGGCTCGCTAGTCGGGCTACCATTTTCTTGGATACAGTAAACAGCAGAATAACAAGACAATTCAGATTGAAAAACCACATAACTCGTTATTATGAAGCTACCCTCTGCAAATTGATCAATGATGATGATGATTTCTCTGCCTGAAGGCAGGTCCATTGGCCTTGCACCACCTGGGGATGAGATGAGCGAGGTGGTTTCTCGTTGCCTTACTCACAGACGACAACTGTGGGTGGGTGAGCAACTTGTCTTGACTTGGAGGTATGGTCGAATCTGCGACCTTTCGATTGCAAGGCACAGAATATACCGCTATGCCACCACGTCCCCGATCACTACCCTGTGTAAATTAGTCACACTTACCGTCAGGCAGGTCGAGAGCGAGCATATGCTCAACGAATTTGTCGATAATCACAAAAGGACCCTATAAAAAAATTAGAGAAAATGCTTTCAGTGTAGGAATCAGTAGAAAGCTTGAAGCAACACAATACTCTCAGGTATAATTTATAGCAACTTTCGATGACGAACATATATAAACAGACTCGTTATTCAAACGAGACTGGATGACTGAAAATCTTAATGAATAATAAACCGATTGTTCTTAAATCAATGAATGACCCAGACATCAAATTGGAAGGTGAGAATGAATGTTACTCAAAGGATAGGGTCTTTGAACCATTTATGCATCACTGCACGTTAAGACCCTCCCAACCAGTCTAATAATTATGCTAAATTTTATAGAAAACAGAAGCAATGAAGTGATTACAAGATCTTTTAGCTGAGCCACGATGCAGAACAGTTATGAGCTATTGTGGACTCCACGCCTCTGCTCCTAAGGAATGGAATCGATTGCACCTCTCTCTTCATAGTTCAAATTCATTTCCTTCAGAAGGCGGCCCAAAACTCACTATTTCTCCTACGCTTTCAAAGATTTGGAAATCTCAGTGCATCATCTAATGGTACCTTAGATTTACATTTTGGTGTGACCTTGCGCACGTTACAAATTTTTCAATCAATTAATAAATGAATAAATAATTAAAGCGACTCTTTGTTACTACTCTTTGTTACTAATTACGTTAAAACAGTGTGGCGGAGGAAGTCGCATCATAAGCTCTGTTGCTATCGGTGGAGCCGGAAAAATCCCACCAGGAACTGGATGAGCGTCGGAAGCTAAACGAAATAAAAAACGAGAATTATTCTCCAAACAAGATAACATTCATCCAAACCTTCACAATGTACACATTTGCAAGTATCTGCATTATCATATAGGAGATTCATATAGCTCCTTCAAAGTATCTTTTAAAAATGTAAAACTATGGCTAAATCTAACAGTTAAAAAGATGCCTCAATGATGAATATAACAACTAATTCCAGTACTCCTGGAGAGAACAAAAATTGCTAGTAACACAATCATATTGCAATTAATATCATTACATGTGAGTAATCCATATTGAACACTGTAGTATTGGTACAAACCTTTAACAAGCACATTGTCAGCGCAAAAACCATTCAGTTACAAAAGTGTTTTTCTGGGTGGTGACCTGATTAATATAATATATTGTATTTGAGCATTTGCAGAACACCTGCAGCAGGATGAACCATTCAAATGCACTGCAAGGGGTTCGGAAGCAGGTTTTGAGAAAAGTGAAGGAGAATGAGAGACTGCCAGATGGAATCTTAGAGCGATCAGAAGGAGAAAGCACGTTCCAGAGAGAGGAACCATTTGAAGCAAAGGATCGAGACTGAGCCATAGCAGTTCTATTATGAGGAACCGAGAGGTAAAGTCTATTGATTAAACTTGGTTCTGGAGCTCCATTGCTCAATCCCTTGTGCATTGAACACATGGCACTATAGAAGTCACGAATAACAACTACTCACGAGCATTGATGCGTGGCTTGAACGGAAGCATCTGACGCGTGTCTGGCATCGGACACTTTGGCTTCTTCGTGTCCTCGTCAGCCTCCATCGCCGTGACAACCGCCTCCACCTCGGCAGCCATCCCGATCGTAGCAAACTGCTTCTGAACATCCTACCATACAACAATAACACTCTTGAGCATCCATGCCATCTGTCAGCTGGTTGGTTCCACGTGTGTGCATGGGTCCACCACTGGTGACCTCTCCCATCTTATGTTGCATTGTTTTACTACCTTATGATCTCTCGCAACGACACTTAGCGTCATAGATAGCCTGGCACAGAGTAGAAATAATCTTCGTAAATTAAGTGTACTCTTTAAATTAAGTAATCTCCATAAATTAAGTGCACTCCTTAAATTAAGTAATCTCCATAAATAAAATAATCTCCATAAATTAAGTGCACTCCTTAAATTAAGTAATCTCCATAAATAAAATAATCTCCATAAATTAAGTGTACTGTTTAAATTAAGTAATCTCCATAAATAAAATAAACTTCATAAATTAAGTGTACTCCTTAAATTAAGTAATCTCCATAAATTAAGTGCACTCTTTAAATTAAGTAATCTCCACAAATAAAATATTCTCCATAAATTAAGTGTACTCCTTAAATTAAGTAATCTTGTGACTTCAACAACTGGCAGATTAAGTAATCTCCATAAATTAAGTACTCTCCACGACTTCACCAACTTGCTAATTAAGTACTCTTTGTTACTCTGAAGTAGTCAGAAGCCATACACAAGTAATAAATTCAGTAGTCAACAACTGGTCTGGGCGACATGAGAAACTTACCTTGTGTCCGATGGCCTTGAGCTCCGACGGTCCACATGGATATAAGTCTAGGTACTTGTATCGATCGATCAAAAGAGCCGTTTCTTTGCCTTCAAATTCCTTCAATTCCAACAAAACCCAACAAATAATTTAACCATACTTGTACTGTTAAACTGTTTTTACCATACCTGTACTGGTATACAGTTTTTACCATACCGTTACAAAAATAACATAACAATCTGAAATTTTATGACGCTTATGTTAACGCTTAAATGACCAACGCATACTAAAGTGTAAGGCATAACCAATAATGCTGGTCGTTAGAAGGTTAATGATCTTCTCGAAACTGTCACACTCCCCCATAAATGTTTACCTCAGCTATAATAAGTAATAATAAAAATAATAATATTCGCCTATTCAATTCAAATTGATTCAAATGGTTTCACAAATATGAAACAGTAGGAACACGTGATTACCCGTTAAACAGGAGTCGATTTTATAATTTTACGGCAGTCTATTGGGTGCCGACTCATCCCATAGCTGCTCAGCTCACCATTGCCCCTAAGAGTGGAAGGCTGAGTCAAACTAATGGGGATAGTGGGTATCAAACCTGTGTCCATCTGTCCTTCTTGCCATGCATTACCATTGAACCATCATCACTCCACCCCATTTACAGATGATAATATTTCTAACACTGCCACACCAATCTGGTTGCTAATCAGACCAAAAGAACTCGCAATCGTTAGCAAAAGCAATGCACTGTAAACTATAAGTATGGTCACCAGTGGCAGGCCCACGCACGCACATAGAACCAAGCGATGAGTTAATTCGCTCAGAGCGCTTCGATACCTACACTTCCGAATGCCTGAGCTCGCCGCCGCTCGACCTTCGTGATGCTCGCAAGATCGCCGATGTTGACCTCGAACTCAAGAAACTTGTTCCAGATGTCACTGCAAAGAAGAAACAGAACAAGATTAAGGATAAGCACCCAAAGTCAATACGCAATATTCATTCATGAAAAATGTATATAGCACTCCTTCAAGGTTACTACTGAGGAGCTCTCCCGACCGAACCCTGGCTGAAAAGAACGGTCTTAAGGCTACTATAAAACGCATCAAAACAAACCATAGGCAAAAGGATAATGGGAGCCCATCCAAAACAGCTATAATAATATAGATATTCAGATGCTGGTTGTAATTAAATGTGGACAAGGAAATTGCAGATTAGTAATTCAATCATTCATCACGAAAATTTAGACAGCGCCTCTTCAAGATTTTACAACTCAGGTACATCCGAGTACTATGCATGTTTGCACCAAATGACGGCTGCCACAGGTACAAAGCTCCTCCTACTGGTCGTACTGAATGCCTACAGTCGCTACACTTACAGAGATTTCTCAATCGGCAACTGTCCAGTTGACAAGACTCGTTCATACAACACTCGGGTATTGTTGTCTTCTACAAAGCGTACAAAAATCACACGACTGGTGGGTCATTTAAAAACAATTGAAAACATAAATAATAATAACAAAAATAATGATAACAGCAACACAAAAAAATAACAATAATAAATAATAATAACAAAAACAATAAAAATAACAATAATAATAAATAGTAATAATAATATATAAAACTTGTTTATTTCAAACTCACAAACTGCAGTATAATTACATAACACAGTAGAAAATAAATAAATAATAATAATAATAAATATTCGTCAAGTCAATTTAAACATACAAACCTTATGCAGTATGAATACATAACACATTAGAGACAGATGAAAACGAGCTCAACAGGAGTTGTATTCAACTGAATGGCAGGAAGCCTATTGGGTGTGACTACTGCGAATTTTACCATCTCCTCATTACACCATCTCCTCCTAGGGAGTGGAAGGATCAGTCAACCTAATGGGGCTAGCAGTTATCGAACCTGCATCCTGTTGATCTTTGTACCAACATGTTACCATTCAAGCATTTCACCCGTGCCAAATACAATGACAATTTTAATAATAATTAAGATCTTTCAATAGCCGTGTTTGCAGTGATTTCAACAAGGTTTTGCTGAATAGTTCCGCTGCATGCATAAGCAGATACAGTACTGATCAACTGTGGGTAGGCTACCACACATTACTTATTGATCAAATGTAAGTAGGTTATCACTGTGACGTGATACAACCAGCTTAAAACAAAAAAAATGAAACTGTATTAACAATTTCCAAAGAAAAAAATCCATATCTGCTGTGGCATACCATTGAGCTGTGAAATAAAGTTCAGATACTCTCGTTGGAATTCCACTTGCTGTCCGAACTTCTTGAAGGCCAGTTCAAATATTTTCAATGCAATTGTACCATCCTAGAAACAGAAGCAACAATTAATTGTATAAACAAAGCAATTTACGAAAAAAACACATACATATTTCAAATTGTCATCAAAACACAAAACAAAATCACACACTTTTCAAAACTAAACTAAAATCTTATTTAAAGTGAATTTTTCAGTAGATTTGATCGAATGAACTCATAGAATTAAATTACATTTAAAAAAATATTATATTTAAGGGAGCACCGGGACAATACAGTGACAAATTTCTACTTCAAAATAATTACAAGATATACGTTTCTATGAGAGAAAAACATATACCAACCAAAAATATGCAAATAAACTTGAATAATATAAGGTAAAATAGCATATTACCTAATTCACTTGGTTAATTCTATCGTTTTTCATAGAAATAATTTATATAACACCTATACAAATAATCAAAATCACTTTCTGTGCCAAACCCAGGACGGGCTTGTGGTGATATATCATCCCTTAAAGTGGTGCTATTTAATCTTGCAATTGGGGTGGAGTGATGGTCGAATTGTAGGACACAGGCACAAAGAACAGAAGGACGCGGGTTCGATGCCGCCTGGACCCATAGGGTTGACTCAGCCTACCTCTCCTTAGGGGCAATGGTAAACTGAGCATCATTGGGATGGATCTGTATCAAACAGACTGCCATGCAGCCATCATATTGACTCTTGTTTAACTCATGTGTTCCTAATATTTTTTTGTAATTGTATCGCAGTCTCTCTGAGACTTAAACAGAATAAACAAATATTACTATTAATCGCATTATTATTAATTCATCTCTTGGTTCCTCTGGCTCAGTCTCGATCCATTGTTTCAATTGGTCCCTCTCTTCGGAACATGCTCTCTCCTTCTGTTCACTCTAAAATTCTATCTGGCAGTCTCTCATCCTCCTACTCTTTTCTCAAAACCTGCTTCTTCTCTTGGAGCCCCTTGCAAACGCTAGAACTTACACAGGCACGAAGAAGCAGCGCTTCTGAACAGTTCACCCTACTAGAGGCTTTCTATAAACACTTCAATACAATACAATATTAATCGCAATGACACGAAAAGACAATACTTTGCTGCAGTAATATTCCATGAGGGCCGCCGCTATGTAGACGTGATATTTCGTTCGCATATCCTCTCGGGCCATCTTGAATACGAGTCGAGCAGACTTTATGCCCTCAGCCCGTCTTGCAAACCTCATGTACTGAATATATGTCTAAAAAAATAAAATAAAAGTTTGCAGTTGACAGCATAACTTTAAATCTCTGACATTACTCAGTAACAGATATACATAATTTATTTCACACGATATAACAACAACAAACCAACTGGGTTTTTTTATTAATCCCAACAACAAGTAACACAAGTATAATTCAGATTTAGTTATTAAGAAAAGGGATCAATAAGGAATTAAAACCCTGAATTGATACATGTCCCGTAGTCGGGTCACCCTAATACGACTAGTAATCATGGCAGCTGGTACAAAGTTGAAACACGGAGAAACGATCCTTAATTAGTTAACGTGTTTAACAACAACAAGTCTATATAATTCTGAGTGAACACATAACCTGGAGTGATCAGAGAGTAAAATATTTGTGCATTCTTTTTTAAATATATAATTCCTAATGCTCAGGTTTGGTTTTACATAAATGAATATTATAAATAATCGCAATGACATGAAAATTAGATACATATAAATACATGTAAATTGAAAAATGACCTGTTAACGATTTTGCTTGAATAAAATGTGTACATTGATCATAACAAGTTTGTGATTAATGGATTTTTTTATTTGAATTGTATTGTTATACCACTGTTTTTTGAATTCCAAGAATAGGATAGCCCGACTAGCGTGACCTTAGGTCCCTTCAGGGTATTTTTTCTTCCCTAATGTTCCCACTTCTGTTAATTATCAATGTATGCATTTTACTCACATGTTATTCTGTTTGTATCAATAAAAAATACTGAATTGAAAATTGAATTAAAATATAATTACATATCTATGCTCATTCAGTGGCCACATCCTGAAATTTCGCTCTACGCCGTCGGTAGGATTTGAATTATCAGGCTTAAAATCCCACACGCACTGTCATTAGCACTCACAATAGCAGTTCTGACGGTGACAGAGTTTGTGTCAGTCAAGATATTCTTACTGTACACATTGCAACTTACCAATGTCGGATCGAGTTCTGGAATTTCGACGCAGCGTCTGTAGATTGTATGAACTTTTTCGAACTTTAAGCGACTCTACAAACGAAGCACAGGCTCCAATCAGCTCAAAACTTAAAGCTAATCTTCATTTTGGATCTACCAATCAAAATCATCATGATCTTAAAAACTATATAAACCAATCTTTTCAAAATCTGCATAAATAAAAAACAAATAAACAAAAACAAACTAATTATTCAAACAAGTAAACAAAAAGGATAATAAGAAAATGTGTACAAAAGGTTAAGGCAAACATATCACATCCTGAACAACAAGGGCGGAGACTTAGAGGGAGCTAGTCCCCTCGAAAATTTCAGTGTAGATGACAGAGCTGCTTATATCCCTACATATATCATAGATATCATAAATATTTCACAAACAGTATTCATTTCCACAGTGTGTTCCACAGTTCCTCCTTTAACGCTGCAAACATGTTTTGGAATTCAAATTTTGTTTCCAACCTGTCCCTCTGGTATACCGTCAATGCTTTCGCTTAAAATTTACCATTTTACAGCATTTTACATAGGATCACATGTCCTCACTGTCTCGGTCTTGATCTCGGCACCTCACTGTCTCGGTCTCGTCTTGGTCTTGCATACAACACTGTTTGCTGGTAGTCTATTAAAGAATATTCTTATATACCTACTTACTTATACATAAACTCCCTCCCTCAGGCTAGAAAATATCCACTGACCTCTTCAAAGTCTGCATAAGCAAAGAAGAGCAGCATGTTGTTTTTCAACACCGTTGTGGTCGCTCGTTCGTACATAGATGACGACTCATCTGCAAATGCTTTGCCAGTGTTGTCTGCCTGCAAGAACACAAAGACCCCATCAATACAAGAACAGAAAAGATGATTGTCCTCGTCTCGCACCACCAGAGTTCAAAATCCCTGTAACAACAAACAGATCAGTTGCGTGAGTCTTCTGCATAGTGGTCAGAGCGCTGGACCGTCAATCGAGAGGTCGGAGGTACAAGTCCCACAAAGGCCAAAGTTTTTTGACATTTCTATTCTGTATTCATCCCCAGAAAACTCGACCATAACGAATACACCGACAGTTGGTGGGAGGGCGAAACGACAAGGGAGAGGACTGGTCGCTCGCCCTTGTATGCTGAGGCTGAGAAAATGAAGTTGTCAACACTTCATACCCATGAGTGCCTCAAGACTAGTTTAATAGGGACCGTGCTTCTTCTAGCCACTAAAGTTTGTAGTCTTTGACACACAAACGAATGGCGACATTGGACCTATGTACATGCATGCCTAGAGGCAGAGCACAGCAATAAGGCGAATATTAATATTAACAAGTAATCATGAATAATCTTTAGCATCATTGCCCAATTCCAGTAATGAACAGATGTCTAAAAGGCAAGCATCAGTTGAACAATTTCTCAATGGTCAGTCAAGTTCATGGGTTCGACCCAAGGGTTCTGCATAGCACCCAGGTATAACTAGATTCAACACGATGCACTTGCCACAAGGCTTAAATCGATATTTGCTGGTGGGAAGATGAGACGGCATGGGAGAGGACTGGCAACCTACCCTCATATGCAGAGGCCAAGAAGACGAAGTCGCTAACACTTCATGCCCCACGGCTGCCTCAGAACTAAAATTAGGGACCGTGCTTTTTCACCTGGGGATTCAACCAGATTCAAGGATCAAGCTCACAGTGTATTTTTAGGTGGCAACAGCAGCCAAACAAAGGCACAAGGGGGTCATACCCCTTTTTCGGTGAGAAGTCGACTGGATTGTTCCAGGTAGGAAGCGGCCTCGATCCAGAAGTCCGGATGGTGTCCAAGACAAAGGAGGCATTGTTCATAGGCAAACATAACTACAATGAGCAAATAAAACATCTTACAGCCATTGTTACTACATCGTAATGTCAAGGAAATCATATCATGCACTCAGAGCACCAACCCATCTTATCAGCAATCAATCAATCAATCAAACTATCGATCAATGATATAGCATCTCTTTGAGAAATCTACTCAGAGGCGCTCCAAGTTCGACAGAGGCCAATGAGGGACAGATTCAGGACTATGATACTCTACCAATGCTCGTACTCTCGCAATGTCAGTCTAAAGATTGGATGAAGGAGGAGAGCAAAAACAATTATCTTTGTTAGCACACAATGTTATTAAACTGAAGCCACTATTACTACTCTATGGCTTATTAACTGTATCTTGAATAGCTACCATGTAGTAGCTTTTATTTTGGTAGAACTCCGTCACGTTTTGCACTCTGGCAGTGCCAGTCCCAAACCAGGACAAAGGAGAACGACACTGATTATCTTTTATATCACACAATGTCGTTAAACTGAAACCACTACTACTACTACCATGTGACTTATTCACTGTATCATAAATATTTACTTGTGGTAGCTTTTTCAGGAAGAACTCAGCCACGTTTTGCACTCTGGTGATGCCAGTCCCAAACCTGTAAAAGGAGGAGGGCGACGCTAATGATACTTGTTATCACATGGCATTAACCTGAAACAGCCACCACAGCTCAATACAGTTTAAACAAAAGCCCAGCCAGAACCATAAACGAGATGTTTGCCCTGACCTCTTTTCGTGACTATCGTTGTATCCTCCGATCGCAAAGGGTTGCTCTTTTCCCAGTTGATGTACTTCTTCCACAGCTGGACCTACAGAGGAAACCACAAAACAAGAACTGCTAAATGTGACTTCAATCGGAAATTTGTATACACCACACACAGAAAATAATAATAACAATAATAACATTAGTAAAAGAGGCAGACCACACGGGGAATGGACAGATGATAATGAAGAACGGAATGGAACAAGTCTCCAAGAGACCTGATTGAAGATTTTGTTTTGGTGTTGGTTGATGCCTTGCGCATTATTATGGCGGCACTATAGAAGTCTTTTCAGTCATAGTCATAGAGTTGAGTCACACTGCAATGAATAGAGATGTGTGGAGAGAATGATGTTGTCTGAAGGGCATCAGACACCTGTGGGTGATGCGTCAATGGTCGTTAATTGATTAACATTAAGAGAAAATAAACTTTCAAATACTTTACCACAATATAAATGAATGAATGAATGAATGAATAAATGAATGAATGCATTACACTGAAGGAAGAGACTTGATGGTTGGACCCACATTTAAAAACTTACATAGAAACGATCACAGGTATAACTGACCATATCTCACCTTAGATAGGTGAGGTATGGTCAAATCAGTCCACCCTGACTCAAGAGACCCACCTGTTTGACTTCCTCTTGGCTATTCTGCGGTGGAATTGAGGGTGCATTCTTATTCAGTCCCTTGGTGACGACCTCATACTCTTTGGCAACCCTTCTCGCGTTCATGTAGTCACGCCCGCGATCTTCTTGCATCTTCTTGGCAATGAGAGGATTGATATTCTGTAAGAAAGGTTGATATGTATTTCATTTGATCATGTCATCTAACATCATTTAGGCAAGCGCAGATTAAATATCTTGAAGGGGTGCTAAAAAATGCTCGATTATATTAAATTACCCTGTAATAATACCCTGGCAATACTAACAGTTTTAATCATTTAATCTAATTACTCCTGTTTAAAAATGTGTTTCTACAGCCCTTGTATCTTGATAAATGGATATTTGTAAATGAATATTGTGTGATCCCTTTGACCTGGAATCTAAAGGTGATTGCTTCAAAATGAACAAAGAAAAGCAGTATGAAGTGCTTAATCAACTTCATTTTCTTAGTCTCAGCATATTAGGACAGTCAATTATAATTTTCGTTTAATTTCTAACTGGCAAACTCCCACAGTATGATTGAACGAATGATGACATGTTATTCCAGGAGTCGAATTCAATTGTCGGCAGCTATGCAAGTTGCCTATCATGTTATACATCTAATTTAGCCACCGACAATTGAAAGGAGGACTGCGTGGCACTGCGGCCGACTGATTAGAGCGGTCGGCCCGTAAAACTCGGTGTGCGCCAAGTGAGCGGGTTTGACCCTCGGACGAGGCATCACCGTACAGTGCGTAGGGACCTTAAGCAAGCCCGAACGAAACTTCTGCATTGTTGGTCTTTGAACCTTGACCTCTCAGTTGACAATCCGGCATGCTAACCGTCAGATCATCGCACACCGTCGAACCGCATCCGCATCTCAAAGAAAATTACAATCAGCAAGCCAGAAGAAACACATTTAGGCTCTGTAAGCAGGACCCTTAATGGTTTTTCTTTCCCTATTATCCCTCCTCTCCACATTCTACTGTTTTGTCATTTATAATCATCATTGTGTTGTACTGGCTGAGGTGATAAATATTTAAAAACATTCGGTTATAGTCATTTACCGATTCAAAGTTGCAGTACTCTTTCCAGAGCAATTCGATGTTGAGCATCGGATTGACGATTCCTCGCTGATAGACTTTACGAACGGCGGTGATGCGCTGGTTTTCAGCATACGACCCAACAGCCTCGCTACAAAGGACCATCGCCACAACCACCGGTTTAATGGTCAACCGAACATTCCGTAAGTTAAAACCTAATATTATCTTCAAGTCTGCTTATATGGCTCATAATTTGTTTGTACCCATCGCTCACAATGGTCGCCTGGCTTCAACGTGCACTTCTGAACATTTTGTCAGGAAGGCATTAACAAATAGCAGTCATAATGTTTCAACTACATATAAATTACAGTTGTATTGTATTCATTACATTCAAATTAAACTTGTATTTTATTAATTAATAGTGGAGCTTAACAAATGCATAAGCTACAGTAAGCTGAAAGAGTCACCAGCGATGGGCACTCGCACAAGCGTGGAACCAACCAACGGATTCCCGTCAACATGTGACATGGATGTTCAGAGTCTCTATACTCTCCCTCCCTCCTCCCCAAATCAACAAAGGCACTCACACAGACTTCAGAAAGCTGATGTAGTCAACCCAGATCTGATACGACATAACATCCATTCCTATTTTGTCGAGTGCAAAATCGTATGCCTGCGCCATCTTCTCTCTGAAGCAAAAACATTTCCAAAATGTATTGAATGCTTATTTGATGTACAATACACAAATAAAAGAATTCATGAACAATACAATGATGATGATGAGTTCTCTGCCCAATGGCACGTCCATTTGGCTTTATGCCACCCGGGGATGAGGTGAATGAGGTGGTTTCCATTGTTTTCCTCACATACAATTGCAACCTGTCCAAGGTCACTATGCAGTGACTTGAGGTGGGTTTGAACCTGCAACCATTCGGTTGCAAGGCACAGAACATACCACTACACCACTGCGTGACATTAAATCATACAATATGACACACTAATCAATCACAATGAATTTTAAGTGTTTATTCTGATTAACAATAAGCAGTGATTATGAATATTCTACAGTCATTAATGAATACTACTGGCTGGCATTTGTTATCATTCTGTTGCTCTAGCAATATAATATAATGTAATGTAATGTAATCAAGCATCTATATAAACCCCTTCAAGATATCTAATCAAAGGCGCTCTCTGTCCTGGCCGAAAATATGCTATGCGTCATAGCAAGCGAGTAAAATACATAAGTTAGCAAAACCATGCACAGAAAGCTGAAAAGAGTCACCAGTGGTGGGCCCATGCACAAGCGTGGAACCAACCGACGAATTCCTGTCGACAGTTGACAGATGGCATGGATGTTCAGAAATGAATATTTACAAAATAAACAGACACAAAATGAAGATTAAGTCACCAACGCAGATATCTAGCGATCAGCTGCCTCTAACGCGCAAAGCATCAATCCGTGGCGCTCCAAAGCTGCAACTAATTCATGCATGTTTATGCCTCATCATCTACCTCTTCACACCTGGTTGCCATGGAGACGCTCACCTGTACGATGCCAGGCTCACTTTGGTCTCTCGAATGTAGCTCAGGTAGGACTTCCACAGTTCGATGTTGAACACCTTCATCAGACATCGTTGAAAGAGCTGGGCAAACAAAAAACAGACGTAATGTAATCGAACATTTATATAGAATCAATTCAAGATATCCACTCAGAGCACTCTCTCTTTGCTATGATGTTAAATGTCATCCATAATGACAAAATCAATCAATTAGTAAAACAGTGCACAGTGCCACAGTATTCAATCACAAAGAAACGTTATATAGCGCTCCTTCAAGGCCACTACTCTGTAGTGCTCCCGACCCCAGCCCAGCTGAAAAGAACAGTTTTAAGGTGAGTATAGAAAGAGTCTGAGTGAACCCTGGGGGCCAGAGCAAGGCCAATGGGAGCGTGTTCCAGAGCGAGGGGCCAGATTACGCTGGCATTGAAGCAGTAAATAGACATTGGCACCATACAAAACAGTCAATGGATGCATAGAGGCAGGCGGTCACAGTGGAGCAATATAAATTCACAATTACGATATCACTGTTAAAATAGTGCACAAGAATTTGTTGCAAACTGAGAACAGTTTAGGTCGCACTGCAAGGCAGTCCAAAACATAGCTCCAAAAGATTGCACATTTGAGGAGCTCCTTCTTGTTTGCTGTAATGATGCAAATCAAATATTTTTATATAACCTTTTGTATTTTTATATAATCTTGATGAACCTACAAGAAATAATATGTTATGGTTTTGTAATATTATTATTATGAGAACAATAATAAAATATGCACCTTCTCAACTTTATCGTAGTTTCTCGACTTCATCTAAAACAGAAAACAAAGATGACTTGGAGAACTTTATCAAAAAAACATTTGCAGTTAAACCCATTATAAAATCTCAGTGAACTATGTAAAGATGAGCATTTGTTTTCAAAAAGTGCTTGGTCTGCCAGATAATTTGTTTGAAAAACGTAAGAGTATCAGAAACATCAAATATCGCATTCGTAATGTGATACTTTCAATCCTGGTATCCATTCCTGGTAGGCTATACTTGGTTGCTATTTGATTCCCACTTCCATCGAAATTCAAAAATAATTTTTTTTAAACACTAAAAACGTTTAGGCTTTACCTTGTTACCAATGAAGTAGATCGTACAGTTGGCTAACAACCATCATTATGGTCAATAGTTGTTGTGAGCCCAACTGCTTTGAATAGCCTGCCATTGGATCTTTAACTCGAACCCCTTTTTAATGATTGATTAATCTTAAACAACAGCAGTAATTTACTAATTTTGGGGCAGATTTTTACTCAAGTAATATATTGCCATTCTCTGTTGAGTACTATTAGACACTGTCAGACGTGATAAAAGTTACAGAAGTCAATATTAGCCATCAATCAATCACAATATATGGCACCTCTTCAAGAAATCTACTCAGAGGCGATCCGGTCCAACCTCGACCAAATAAGACAGATTTCAGAGTGGAATAAAAATGGGATATGGAGTTCCTAGGCAAGAGCCAAAGCTCGAATGGGAGGCTATTCCAAGCAGTCAAGCTCACAAGATACACTATATAAGCCCAGATACCAGTGCCGCATATATCCAAGCACTCACCTACATATTGTAACATTCATGCAGTCTCTGTTAAGAACCCAGCAAAAGCTCCTAAGAGATTCTACATACATGGACAAATGCACTTTGAACTCTTACCTGTTCCTTTGAACCAACGCAACTGCAGAACTTGCTGGCAGAGACACAACGTTCAGAAAAGATTCTCAAGAGTTCAAACAAGATACCAACAACTTGGACCCTGTATTCATTAATTCATTCGGAAATTTATATAGCCCCTTCGAGGACACTACTCAGAGTCCATCCTGCTTCCAGCATGCCCAAAAGAAACAGAACTTTTCACATTTTACCAGGGAGGATATAAACAAAGTCCAAGGGTGCAGCTCACAGGTTAGGCTGTTCCAGACTATTAGATCTTTGTCAGAAAGGTTTGCTTCTGCATAGTTGCGATACAATCGAATGGAACCGGGAGAACCCTCTTTACAACAGAGCAAAGGGAACGATGTCCTTGGATACCCAAGGTCGCACAACATATTTATCCAGCAGCAAATAAAATATAATAGCTCCTGTCGTCAAATGACGTCATTTTCTTTTAAATTCAAGTATGAAAGACTGCCTATAGCCTAATAAATCTGAGGAAATTTCAAATTTTTTTGGATAAATTGCCATGAATTTATTTAGAATTTATTTTAAAATGTGAATATTATACTATAAGATGTTTTCAAAGTTGTGTCCACCTTTGGCCTCGACACAAGCTTCAAGACGTGTGTGTCATTGGCCAATAGAAGCATCAATGACCAGCTGATTAAATTCGTTCCATGCATTAACCTTGTAATTTAAACCATGGCGTCCATAAATAAAAATTTGTGGTAGGATTAAAACGGTTTTGTTATTTAAAAAATCGACGATCATTTGCCATTTATTTTCATACTATTGTTATGGGACCCTTTATTTCCAGACACTGTATATATATATATATATACATGTATGATTGCATAAACTTTGTTAGAAAAGGAACCCTTCTGTACACTGTGTCCAGAAAAAGAGACACTTACAGTAATACGAAAATAACTAGTAAATATTCTTCAATTTACTGGTTAAAATGCAAAAGTCCCTGTCATTGTAGTCAAGTGTTAAGAAATAATTATAATAAAAATTAAATATTATTTTTCAAATGTCATTTATCAATTGAATAATACTAGACTACATTGTGTCCACATTGAAAACCAGTGAATCAACTTCCTTCCAGTCATTCAATTTGTAATTTAAGGACCACTATGATGTGCTATGTGACATACATGTATGTATCTATGCAAGAGTATGTCAATAAATCTAAAGACTTGATATAGGACCCATTCAAGATATCAGTGGGAAAGGGTTACATTCCTGAGGAACTGGTGATTGAAGGTAGGTAGCAGTATACTCAGTTAAACGACACTGTTAAATAACAAATACCATAAGCATCGCCCTCCTCCTTCATCAAGGCTTTGGACAGACACTGAGCCGGTACGAACAACAGCGGAGTGGACTGAAGGTATGTTTAACACTTCGATCCTAACAGAGCTAAGGCATCTGTACAAGAAGTTCAGAATTATTTGTTTTGTTCAAAATATGAGCTAAGTAGGGGACTGAATAAAGCCTAGCGCTTTTCTTAGTGCCAATGTAGCTTAGATACAAAAAATAGAAGGAAATATTGACAAACGACCTGTGGGTCACGTGGGCCAGACCGAGCTGTCCTGCTTCCAGGCTAGTCCCAGTTGGGAATATAATCGAGCATTTCTATAGCGCCCTTCAAGATATCTACTCATAGGCGCTCTTTGCACTGGCCAAAATGATTATTAAATGTTATATGTTCGAAGAAAATACAAATCAGTTAGCAAAACTCTGCACATTAAGCTGAAAAGAGTCACCGGTGGTGGACCCACACACAAGCGTGGAACCAACTAATGGATTCCCGTCGACAGCTGATGTCCAGAGTCTCTGGGTCAAGCTGCATCAACCTGAGATTCTTATTAAAAATACTAGTCGAGTGATATTAACAGTGTTTTATTTGTCTGGTGTTTGGGGAGATTAACCACAACCTCTTCTGCTAAACACTTTGGCTAGGGAACTGATTATATTCTGAAGGTCACAACTCAGGAGACCACATCATCTCACAAGTCGTCAGTTGTTTCCTTGGCAACATATTAACATAACATAACATAACAACTGGTTTTATTGATCCTAACAAGTACTACAAGTATAATTCAAGTCTAGTTTTTTAAGGGAAACGAGCCAATAACGAAGAAAACCCCAAAAAGGACACAAGTCCCGTAGTCAGGTCACCCTAATGCAACTAGTAATCATGGCAGCAATAGTTAGACTTTAACCCACGTTCGAACACTTATTCTATAAAGATTTTGACCTTCAGGTCATTCTTGAGAACTAAGACACTGAGGAAGAGAACTCAAGTGGATGGTTAAAGACAAACACAATATCCTTTCACTAAACTGAAAATGAACACCTTGCTCATTACACAACGGGCAATTTGTTCAAACACATCTCTGATGCTGTATGTTCGGTTTTATAAATGAATGTAATTCTACAACGTAATGTAGTAATTATATGGAACCAGCCACACAATTATTACATTACACTCTGGTTTCTCAACACAGTACTATAGTACCGAGCACATCTTCTTTGTCAACATGCCAAAACTTGTTAGCATGTTGCCAAAGGCATGTCTGAACAATCTGTTACAGGCAGAGAGCTTCCCATTTGAAATTCGAATGCACTAGATTGAGCATACGAGTGATGAGCAGGCTGATCTCTATAGAGTTTTTGTGCACAGCGTATTTTGATTAACCTATTCGCATGTAGTACTCATTTTATTATCCTGGTCAATCATATCGCATGAAATTGGAGTAATCAGTAATTATTAGGTCACGGAACGTGCTCACCACTGCCTAGAGAAGGTCAATTAAATTACTGTAAACTAGCCCTCGGTTAGGCGAGCGACAAAGAAGAGTTAGATTGCTCTCCTCAAATGGGACGCTCTGGCTACAAACACTCGAACATCTTACATTACCTTACTGGCCTAGTTAGCTACACTGGCTAAAGCTCACGCGTTTTGTCACTGTGTGCATGTGGCGATTGCCATACTGATAGTGGTTTCATAGATTACAATTTCAGGCTAGAACAGTCTGTATATGGGGGGCATCATACGGCGTGGCTACAAATCAAACGGGTGCAGATGGTGAACATTACCCAAATAATTCATTGGAAAATGAGCATGGTCGATGGTCGACACCAGCAGGCAGAGACTTAGGGTGGACAGGAGGGGACAGTCACCTTTTTATAAATATTTAACAAATATTATAAATTTCTAGTGCTTTATACAGTTTTTCCTTGTTTGCTGCATCCATAATTAACTCTTAAAAGCAATATTTTTCCAACCTGTCCCCCACAGATCCCAATTTTGTCGAGCTGTCCCCCGAAACCCAGTACCAAGCCTCCGCCTATGGTTCAGATCATACGGTCGCTATATAAACACCCATTTATATTTTTTTTTCTAGGTACCAATGTCATTATCATCTTGTTACCAGTTACCACCTATCATTGAAAATCAATGCCACCACCACAATATCACCACCACTAGAACTGTGACACCATAAAAATCATCCGGTGCAAAACTGGAACCATGTATCCGCCTAATAAATAGCCAGATGGCCAACTAGCTGTCTGTCAGTTTTAACATGTGTAATTTGAGAACAGTGCTTGCATTGTTGATAGATATGTCTCTATAGCACTCTCGTAGAAACTCGCAGAGCGCAGTCGAAACAATCCTAAGTGTTCTTTAACACAGGAAAGGAAAGAAGGTTATTTCAGCTGTGTCAAGAGAACAAATGTATGCTTGAAGAAAGTCTGTAACAGGACTATGGACCAGTGCATGAAGAAGTGGCTTTGTAATGATCAGTGTTTACAGACCTCAGTAAAGCAAGTCATTGGCTCATAGTTGCATTCACAAGTACCTAGAAACCTCTTTAAAATGTTTCTTTTTCCCCGGGGTTTTCATGCTGACAGCGCCTATGAATAGTAATTCTGCAAGAGGCGCTATATAAATCTGAAGATACAATACGTGACAAGAGAGAATCACTTCTCGTCCAATCCTTCATAAAAATTTTAGGCTCGAGGTGTTATTGCTACTGTACCTTGTAGAAACCACAAAGTACAACATCCTTGTAAGTCGAACTATCCCTAAGACAATTACAGTGATGTCCCCCTATTATAATTCTAAAATAAATTTGTATACTACAGTATCGAGTTCGATTGTGTGTGACTTGTATCAAACTGATTTAGGCTAAGTAAAATTCAACGCATAAGAAAATTCAACGCATCAAAAACACGAAACACAATGAAAAGACTCTGAGACCTGGGTTTCGTTTGAGGGCATTTTCAACTTTGGACTCACACAAATACTAGAATTAATTATTCACTGTTATCGACGATAGCCTAGCAACGAGACTTTCATAAAAAAAGTGTTACTAACGTCTACAAACACTATCACTTTCGACTATTAGTGGTTGTGTTGACAGCTCACCAGTGAAAATTTTCTAATACCCAAAGGTTTTGCAACAATTGTGATATACTTCAAACCAAACCACAACAATACGATAGTTTCATTTCTAAAAAAACCTTTGCTACCACACGGCAATAAATTTTGAAAAGCAATTTCCTAGCTTAACAGCAATTTTTCAAGCTCAAAAGAAAACCACCACGAATTAATTGTAAAGCAACATCTTAACAAATCAACACAGAACGAATATAAAAAATTGAACAAAATCATCAACAAATATCACAGCAAAGGGGGAGGACGCGAGAAAATTTCCACTGCTCGTCAGCTGCCACAGAATGTTGATAGAATGTTTTAAGAATAAAGATTAAACCTCATGTTCTATGAAAATCTTCCAGTAACGCCCGGCATTTGGAAACTGTCCAATCAAGCGTTCATATAGGGTCCGTGCGTCTTCTATCTTCTTCAGCTATTGGCACAGATCAAAACAAATAAACCAGATATGGCTATTGTATATCAATTGCAATCATTTTGTGGGGCACGGTGGCTGATCGGTTAGAGCGGTCAGCCCGAAACACTCAGTGTGTAGGGACCTTGAGCAAGTCCTTCATGCACAATTGCTAAGCAGTACAACTGCAATTGTGCCGTCGAGACATGTGGACTTCTGAGCAAAAGATGTTGGAAGAAGGGCGATATGAAATTTCAAGAATTTCATAGTTGTTGTAATGAGAAGAAGTGCAGACCCTTAGGCCATTATTACAACAGTCGTAAGCCTGAAATTCTGCAGACTTCCTTTTGCGATCAGTCACACAACATGAAGTGAATTTAGTTTGTCAGTTTTTGCCACAAAAATGCACCAACAACCAGGTTAATGAAATTCCTGCAGGCATACATAACTCCATTTGGTGAGTTTTAAAAACAGACCTATGACAACAATCTAATCAATAACCTCTACACTAATGTTATTACAACAATAAAAGATGTTGATTGATGAATTGCTTCATACATAAGTTTACTTCCTGCCTGTCTGTCCTCTGCCTGCCTGTTTGCTTGTCTCCCTGTGTGTCATTTGTACTAAATCTAAATCCCTTCCATCAGTAATCGAACGCCATGAGAATCGCTTAGCAACGGTTGCCTAGCGACTTGCTGGAGTACACCGGTTGAGTCATTGAAAGCTGTCCTTAACCCTAATACCCATTGAACTGTCATTTTGTCATAAACTACCAAATTCCTAATTTAAACTAACATGCAACTCACCTGAGCGTCGCGTATGAGAATGCTCCAGGCCTCTATGTCATACGGACAAGCAGCAATGCGTTTTTCGGCTCGCAACACTTTATCCGAAACCAGGTTGCCATCCTGAAAAAATGGAATGTGTCCAATGTTTACTAACTGAACTGATGGTACTCCTCGATATTTCATGGGTAAAGTTCAATTAAAAGTCCTCTACAAGCATCATCTTAACGATAAAATAGCATAACATCAAAAGACAAGTCAAGAACAATACACATAACAATGCTTTAAGGATGAAATAGATATAGCCCGAGGTTCAAAAGATTTATGATTTTTCTCTGACAATCTGCATGTGGTTAACAATTGGATAATGATTCAGATGCATGCTAGTCATCGTAACCTCCAAACTTCTAAAGCATCACTTGAAAGCCTAACGCAGGGGGCGTTGGTAAAATGCAAACCGCGAACCGGCGAACCAAAATGCGAACCATAGGCGCGAACGGATCAGATTAAGGCATCGTGAGGGTCGGTTAGGGTCAGGGTTGGCATCGTGAGGGTCGGTTACGGTTAGGATTAGTGTAGTAAATAGATAGGGTTCAGGGTCATAGCTAGTATCGTTACAGATAATTGCCGAAAACTTTCGGCCGCATGAATAAAAATATAAATGGCAACCATAGGCGCGAACCGGTCACGTGACTTTTGGTAGCCAATCGAAAACAAGTTCGCAAACGGTTCGCATTTTACCAGTTCGCATTTTACCAACACCCTAGCGCAGGGCACCAGATAAATCACGAGCGCGTCAGCGCGTTGTATTCCTATTTTTCATTAATTGAAGTTTTGGTCATTTCTTAATTGCATGTTAACCTGCTCGTACAGTAAAACTCACGTGAATGGTCGAAAATCCATTTAGTCGGCATGTTATTATAGCTCACCTCTGGTGAATCCGTAAATTGGTTCTGAGACATACTGATGCCGAAAACAGTCTAAGTTTAATTATAACCACACCTTAAAAATTACATAGATCACTTAAGCAACATATAGACACTGAAATGTTATTAGTCTTAAAACGGAAACAAAAGTTCAATTAACAAACAAAAGAGCCAAACATAGTGTGTATATTTAGCGCACTAAAATCTAATCGATGCAGCGTTGTCTTTGCTAAAAAAATACCCGGATTATAAAAATATGGCCGAACATAACGGTCCAGCGGAATAAATAAGCAAGTAAGAAGAAGATTCACATTCGAGAGAGGCAGTGATAAAAATCTCTTCAGCTTCTACTTTCTTGCTTGCCTCGCCCACTTATGGTAGCTCTCGTTCCTCTCGTCCGAAATTTGGTCACTCGCATTCTCATCTCCTCAGAAAACGTACCTCATAGAGACCTGTGTGCAATAATATTCCAACTTACCTTCTCAAACGCATGCTGACTGAATATATTTATTATCAATTCTCATCAGGTTTCTTCCATGAAATGAATCAAATGATGTCTGTCCTTACTTGAAGAAATCATTTTTGGCTGCCTGAAAGTTCATAAGAAAACTGATTGATCTCGAATTTATTTAAAAGCCTGTTCTACTTTTCCTTTCCCGGCAACTACTGTTTAATTTCTAAAAAAGAGAATTAAGGTGTCACAGAGGTCGTTATAATTTTTAATTACAATATTTCATGACAGCTACAAAGGATTTATTATGCGCTATATAATTAACTAATTTTAATTAATCCTGGCATGTGAAGATTGCAAATAGTTAGGCCTAAATAAAGCTTGATTGTAATTATGCGTTGATTCCTTGAAACTGGGGTTTATGTACTTTGTACGTGTTCTTTATACAATGTTATCCGACATCAGAAAATTACTCTACTTTAATTAGTTCGCGTTTGCAATTAATTTGCGATTTGTAAAACAATCACGATGACATCATGATGGGCGTAGGAATACAGAACTACAACGACTTTGACCTCTTGATCCAGCATTCGTGAAGCTGGCTGCTAGGTGACAGGCAGACGACGGTTTGGTTTTCGAAGGCGTCCTCTTCTTTTCGCATAATTAGCTCTTACGATCAAATTTTACGAGTAAATTTCCAGTCAATTTGTTTGTATTTAACTCGCCATCCTTTGACTTCGACAAGATGAGCATTTGGGCAAGTTGCAAAGACGCTTTCTCGCAGTATGGCACTTGGGTTGGCTTGTTCTTTTCGGCTGTGTTCGGCGTTCTGGCCTACTTGGACGTAAGTTAAAAAATTTGAATAAACTGGTCGAACTGTTTGAAATTCTTCGTTGTAAATGTATAGGCTATTGCTTTTAATTAACGAAGACGACGCTTGGCAAGAGAAAACTTCTTCAGCAATTCTCGCCATAAATTGAGTCATTGCATTTTTTATTGTATAGTTTTTCGAAAATTAGGATGGTTGTCTTCCTAACAATGGCGGATACGAATGTGCATATCTTGCAAACCTTTTGTTTTAGAGAACCAGTCAGTTCACTATGTCGTTTGTTGGGTTGCACAACAAATTTGAGGTTCTCCCCGGACAAAACAAGGAACAAGGTAAGGATTATCGATCGGTCTCTTTGCCATGTCTTATTTTCTATAATCAATCAGTCATTCAATCAATCAGTATGTCATTGAATGCAATGATGTAATAGGAGGAGAGCACAGCATCACAAATTATATGATCTCGGCCACTGCCAGGTCGTTGTTTCTTCCAGTGCTATTGCACTGTTGCAGACTTGAATTGATATAGCACCAACGTTGAGCAGGTTTCCCTGACGTGGCTTTTCAGGCTGCTGAGAAATTTTCAATGATTTACGTTACATCGTATTTCTATTGTTTTGGTAGCTTGATATTGAGTAAATCAATCTACCACTTTTTCGCTCACTCAATCAATCAATCAGTCAGTGATTAAAATCTAGTCGAAAGTATTGTGTTGAATTTATAGATGACGTAGACAGTGTTCAAACCTTAAAGCTGACTTCTGCAGCTCGGCGTTTTGCACAAATGTCACTGCGGATAAAGTATAATTTAAGTACCTGTACTTCGCTTTAACCAGCATCTTGCCCTGTGAGCATGCCTATGTGAAATTCATATTCTTCTATGGAACTCATTGTGAGATTCATAAGAAGAGAAGATCAGTCCCTTATAAGCTGACCTGAGTTTCTGCCATGGCTGTGAAGTGTTAGAGAATTCATTTTCTCAGCCTTGGCATATGAGGGCAAGAGTCCTCCATCGTCATGTCATCTTCCCGCCAACAGTGAGAAGATAACAAGACAGCTTTCTCAATTGTGGGTCACAGTGTTTGAAATATCCTTCCCATCGACCTGCATTATCTCCCATGGATGTATCCTGTCTAGCTCGTTCTATAAATTTCTCAAGATTTTCTCTTTGACTGAGCCTGGGTCTGAAGCACCTCTGAATGGTTATTTTGAAGGAGCAATATATAAATTACTTTGATTAATAGATACAGTTCTGGTTTTTCGCTAGGTGAGCCGCGCGTGTACTACACGGCCAGTGGCTATGACATCCTCACCATCTTTGCGATCCACATTCCAATCTTTGTCTTCTTCTCCTTCATCTGGGATAACATGTCTGTGAGTGCCGCCGTTTCATAGATGATATTCGTCTTTTGCCTGGTTGTTGTATGTATGTATGTTGGGCCTCATCCAGTGATGGATTTACTTCACAGGAGCTTCAATAAATAGATATTTGGGGGCTTCAAGAATTTTTTGGGTGTACTGTATATTAAAGCATTTAAAAAAATAAATTAGGTATTGATTCCATCGCATGCTATTTTAGAATCTCTGATAGAGGTGAAGCCAAAATGTAATCAGTTAGTTCATTCAATTGATAATAATTTGTTTAAAGGCTGTGCTGTTTAGTAATTGAAAGGCTTATCATGTTTTTACGTGTTGCAAAGCTACAGCGTGGAAATGGGTTGAGGTTCATTATGTTTGAAAACGGGAGGCACCCACCTTAAGGGTGATGCTATGATCCCTCACAGTAATCCATCACAGTAATACATCACAGAAATCAATCGCAGTAATCTATCACAGTAATACATCACAGAAATCAATCGCAGTAATCTATCACAGTTATTCAACACGGTCACCCATCACCGTAATTAGTTATTACGATCACCTACTATAAAATGTCGATTGATTGGTGCCACAAACACTGCTATGGAAGTGTAGAGGATCTATATGGATTGCTTGTTTCGTTATAGAAATACCCAGCTGCCGGGGCAAGAAGCCAGTTTTGCATTTACTTCACCACTGGTCTAATGCTGGCATCTTGCCTTATGCTGTCTGTTGTTGGAGTTTTCAAGGTAATCTGTGGCAAAGTTTAACCCTGTGTAGCAATGTGTAGCAAACTTTTCAGGAGAGGGGGCTACAGAGGGGGAGGGTACCTAACATAGGGGTATTTGGATGTTTGGTTTCTCAACACTCAAAGTGGACTATTATTTGGAGGGGCACCGGGGTGGCCACCTACTCAGTTGGTGGGGCACTGGCCCCTGGTGACCGGACAATTCGGCGCCAGACAATTCAGCGCCGGACAGTTCAGTGCGGACAGTTCAGCCATGGACAATTCGGCATGGGACAATTCGGCGACGGACAATTCGGCGCCGGAAGAGTCTGTAAGTGCATTTAGACCAGATGTCAGTAATCAGTATGTACTAACTCACATTTTTAAAATATTCGGAATGGGAGCGAAATAATATTTTCCATAATGTCCAGCACATGTTTGGTTATTGTAGAGTCATAGTCAACACATAGGGACCGTGTCACCTTCTAACTAGAGTAGTCCTCCACTGTAGATAAAACTAAAGAATATTACAAATAACATCGATTTCGGTGTCTGACTCACATAGTTGGCCTAATAACTAGACATGTGTTGGATAATATGGAGAACATTATTTCGCTTCAATTTTGAATTTAAAAAAAATGCCAGTTATTACATACCGATATCTGGTCTAAATACACTTACAAACTCATCCGGCGCTGAATTGTCTGTCACCGAATTGTCCGCGCGCCGAATTGTCTGGGAACCATGGCCCCTCTGTAGAGCCACCACAGCTGTGTAGTAATTATATGTTATAGAGCATTTATATAGCGGTCCTTCTCGATATCTACTCTGAGACGCTGTCTGCGCTGGCTTTGTCAACTGTTAACTTTAGATTTCTTTAGTTCTAGTTGAAAGCTAGGTGCAGGCCACCAGCTGTTTTAGAAAGACTGTCTTGTAATGGGAAATGAGGACTTCAGCGTTATGAAAAGAGTTTGGTGAGCAAGTCAGTCTGGGTACTCCAATTAGCTCTTTCATGCTGGGTTGTTTATCTGGAATATCACGAGAATGGAGGTTGAAGTGTTAGTTGTGTATAAAAGCATGTAGCGTTTTAGTAAGTTCTTGAAAGGCGCCATGTAAATGACCGTATGCATACAGGCCTAGATGTGACATTTCACATGTCTGATAACAAATTTCAAAGATTACGTTTCATACAAGGGATTTTTAAAATGGACCTGAGGTTTAATCCTTGTGTCTCTCCATTGGATAGATTGGGGCACAGGTGTGTAACCTAGGGCCGCATGCGACCTCGAAAGTGAAAGCAGTTATGATCTAATTGTATTATAATGTATTGGTGGCTGGGTGTTTATTAATTCATTAATATTTTTATTCAACTGACCAAGGCAGTCACTCGTTTTTTTAATATTGTTGATGTACTAATTACTTAGCTACACTTCTGACCATGGGATTGATAATCCAGATGAAATTGATTGTCCTATTTATTATCCTTTTATTAATTTTTTAAAGGCTCACTGAAGTTCATGAAGAAGGAAATGACGTCAACAAATATACTTGTATCATAATTATTTCTGACTGTGTTGTTTAAGCAACCAAATAGCAGATATCTTTGGCAGCAGTGATGAGAATATGAACCTTTAACTCGGCTGACATTAACATAAAGTTTGCTCACCCCTATATTAGGGTGATTAATGGTTCGTGTGTATTTGTTATTTCAGGAGGGTTACTGGGATTATGGTCTCTGGTGGTCTGGACTGCCCAAAGGAGAAATGTCGTATGTGCATTTAATAAAATCTTGCCTAACTCTACTCAGTAGTGAATGAATCAGATATGGTACAGTAATCAGTTATATAGCGCCATCTAGATGGCTGGTGTCAGTTACTCAGTTGGTCGCGCCTTGGTATAGTTTTAGTGATGTAGCTGAGACCACATGGAAGACTATTATGCAGTAGACTGATCCTTTTGCAGAAAACATGTTTATAAAGCTTGGACTTTTCTCCAGTGCTGTTGTCATGATGTTTATAATTCATGTTCCCCAATCGGTCCACTACTGCCCAGCATCGTGCTTATGCTTCTGTTGGTCTTTTGCTCTGCAGTGACATCCTCGATCAGAGACTCAGTGCTGACTGCGGCATTACTACCTTTACTCGTTGTCTTATGACTTCTCTTTTCTCAAGAGACTTTATTTGGCGCCAGTAATACTTTCAATTTTTTTAAATGATGGTGAGAATATTCGTATAAATTCAGATTAGACAACCATTTGATGTTGATTTTGTGCAAATGTTGCTGTGGTCTACTCGATTTCAAAAACATGTACTTATTGTTGCAGATGGTTTGTGAAGCTGACCTTTCTCATGCAGCTGGCATTGCTCTGCTACTATGCGGAGACCCTGGCCTTTGGTGGACAAAGCCTTGTAAGTTATTGACAGAGTTTTACTTTCACCAATATTGGAGTGTGCATTGCATGGTGGTGTTGTACAGAAGGGTGTTATTATGTATTTGCAATCATTGTTATAAAGGACAACAGGTTTTTTTGGTTTACGACCACTGAGCAAATGTCTTGCACTCACTTACGTCTTGTTCAGAGTATTGATCTTCAGTGTGCTTAATGTTTCCTTTTATCTACTGTATTCCTTAAGGTATGATCCTGGTGTTGTTGTTAGTTTGGGGTTGGGGCATAGAGTAATTGATGACTCACTGGAGCGCAGAGCCGAGGAACTGAGTTTGATAACCATATCCCCAGGAGGTTGACTAGTCCTTCTTTCGCTAGGCGGCTGCATTGGTTAAATCAGATGTATAATGTAATGGGCGCCCTGCATGGCTACAAACAGTTTAATTTGACTCTTGTAGCAACTTGTCATCATTTACACTGTACTTGTAAGCATGCTGTGGTTTGTCAGTTTGAGTTTTAACCACAATTATAAATTATTATAATTTGCAGTCATGCAGAAATTCATGTCATGTGGATGACTTCTGCCAAGTGTTTAATGGTATTTAGACACATACATGCTTGTTTTGTGCTTCTTGTCTACTAGTAACCTTGGCTGAACTCCTATGCTTGCAGCTGAGGATTTATATAGCACATTTTTTAAATGGAGAATCTATAGGCATATAGCTAGTCAGACATCATCTGTAGTTATGAAGGAATTCTTTTTTAGTTTTCTGTCTTTTCGGCAGGTTTGCATGTCCAATGTCACCACTTCTCTCTGTTGTGGGTCTTCTCCTTCATCTTCTAGTAGTCGCCCCTTCCATCATCCAGTCCAAACTCATTTTTCTCGGTCGTCTTCTTGTTTTCTTTTTCTTTATTTTTCCATCAAATTAAGGAATTAAGAGCAGATAACTCAGTCTGTTTGTTCGTTCCTTGTGCCTTGTTGCTCTTAGCACACTTGATTGTATTCTGGTTGCCTTATTTTGTGCTGTAGAAATTGACCTACAATAAAATTATACTCTGAAATGCTGATGAAATGCAGCCAGGTACATATACAGGTCCCAGAATTAGTTGAGCTTGGGATTTGAACATTATTATGAAATGAGGAGATCATAATATTCGTACCAGTCGTTGCCAATCGGCTGGAGTCAGGAACTGATGATGATGATGTCATTTTATGTGACCTTAGAATGAGACTCTAACCCCTCTTGACTTTATCTGTGTACCGATTTCATGTTGACTGTTGGCTCCATGTTTTGATTACACTTTCAGGATGGCCTATGAAACAATTGCCAAAGAAATTTTCAGTTCAGTTTTGCCAGAGTAGTAGGTACCTTGAAGAGGTGCCATGTCAAGTTTATATTGATTATTGATTGATTGATTGAGTTAAGATGTTTCTTGTGTTCCTTATTGGCACAGAGTTCGATGCTTGACAGTTGGATTGACATTACATTGAATCTGGCATTCAGTCTCATCTGCTATCTGCTCAAGTATGTCCTGTCTAGTGTTCGCTGTGTGTGTGTTTGTGTGTGTGCCTACTGGTAATTGTACGAATGCTTGCATGCATTTATATAGCCCACTTTAAAACCATAATTTTCTGAGCCAAAAATGTTTCTGATTGACTTGCATGCACATTAGCTGTTACTTGAGATGCGGGATTTGTAGAAAGGTAGTTGAAGGCAGTGTCTAAAATGGGAAATCAACAACAGATGACAACTGCTTGGTGCCACTCTTGGTGTGTTTGCATGAGCGATTCTATCAAAATCAAAGTAGCAGAGCATATGCACCAAAACTCGGCAGAATGTCTGATGAGGAAACATCCTCCCCCCCATACTAGTTGCCCTGCCTCTCTGTCTTTTTCCTCTCGATTCATTCTTGGCTGTCTCCACACTTATGCGGGGCCCACCACTGGCGACTCTCAGCCTGCTGTGCACTGTCTTCTAACTGATATATTTTTTTAATATGAAATTACATTTGACATCATTTTGGCCAGCACATAGAGTGCTTCTGAATAAGTATCTTGAAGGTGCACTATGTAAAAGTTCCATTACATTACAGCACATATAGGTGAATTATTAAATATGGATTGACTGATGATGAAATGAAGTTCTGGGTTTTGTCTTTGATTTCTACAGCTTTCTTCCTCTGATGACGGTGGTCTTCACGATCCGTTGCTGTCTCCATGCTGGCGTATCATTCGTGCAGGTCCTGTCTCTTCTGGAACTGTCGGGGAAACGACGCGACTATACGAGAACTTTGTGAGCACTCATTTTGCTGTTGTAAAATAATTAATTATGTCATGTTAATTTTTAATTGTATCTTTATTACTTTAATTGTAATTACATCATATTTTTTAATGCAATTATAGCCTGTTAATTTTTAATTGTAATTATTTTAAGGTTATTTTTAATTGTAACTATACAGTGTAACTATACAGTTTTTAATTCCAATTTTATCATGCTAATGTCATTATGTCATGCTGATTTTTAATTGTCAACGTTGATATTACTGATTTCAAGTAATTATGTCATGTTAATTTTAAATTTTAATTGTAAACACTAATACTGTAAAATAATTATTATCATGCTCACTTTTAATTGTGATTATATCATTTTAATTTTCATTGTAAACACTGATATTACTGATATCATGTTAATTTTGAATTGTAATTATATCATGTTAATCTTTAATTGTATGCACTGATATTACTGATGTCAAATAATTAAATTGTATTTATGTCATTTAATTTTGAATTGTAAATGCTGTAAACTGTAATTGTAGTTATTTCATGTTAGCTTTTAATTCTAGTTATAGCATGTTAACTTTTAATTGTAATTATATCATGTTTATTTTTTATTGGAATTATATCATGTTAGTTTTTAATTGTAAACACTGATATTACTGATGTTATCATGTTAATATTTAATTGTAATTATATGTTAATTTTTAATTGTCGGCATTGGTGTAGCTGATGTCAAGTAGTTACATCATGCTAATTTTTAATTGTAAACACTGATGGTACTTATGTAAAAGAATTATATAATGTTAATTAGGCCATTCTCCAAAGGTAAATGATTATTGATGTTTGTCTGTTTATCCGTAGCTTCCGTGTTCTGCGATGGCTCTCGGGTGGTGAAGTGATTTGTTATGTTTGTCTGATTGTGGCCATCCTTGCGTAAGTGTAACACACTGCCTTATAATTTTAACTTCTCAGCTTTAAAGGTAGAGTTGTCCTGCTGATTTGCATGGCTTAGGAGCTTGGTCTAGAACGGCGGTTCTCAACCTTTTGAGTCTCGAGGACCACTTATACATTTTGTCTGTAGTTTGTGGACCACCAGTGAAATTGTGCCACTGGCTATTATTATTTTTTATTATTATTATAGTATAAAATGTAATTGTAATATTATAATAAATATATAACTATACTATAGGATCTGTAACTTTAGTATAAAAAAATTTGATAACAATCAGTATGAGAATTATACTTATTTGCTATCAATTTTAATAAATGTTTAAGCTTTAAAGTAAAACAAAAGTTATCTGTTTTTAATTTTAAAAGAAATAAATTTTGGGCTCCTGCTCGAGGACCACCAGGCGGACGGCCGCGGACCAAAGGTTGAGAACCTCTGGTCTAGACGGGGCTTGCTGCTGAATTGTCACTACATTGTCAGCGTACCCAATGATGGCCTCCCAATCAGAGTCCCGAGATATCTATACAATACAACTGTATTTTGATGGATTGTCCTCCTTACAAAGTTCAGAAGTGCACACAACCAAACGACAGAACACTGACAGCGCTAAGCAATTGTGAGTGTAGGACTTGCTAAAACCACGGGCTTTGTCTACGTGGGTCCCACCAGCTGGAACAGGCTCCTCCCCTTTCCTCTTCGCAAGGAATTGCGCTCTCTCTCTCTCTGTCTCTCCTCTGCTGCCTTCCGGAAGCGCTTGAAGACTTTCCTTTTTCTGTTTAGCTTTGTGTTGAGTCGTGAGTGCTTCTGATTTGAGTGGTGGCATATAAGTGCTCCATTATATTACATTACGTGGTCCCTACACAGTGACTGCCTGAGCGGAGGATGGAACCCGTATTACAGGCAGACCGCTCTAGCCAATCGGCCGCTGTGCCCAAAAACGAAGCCGTGGAACCGATTTATTCGCAGGCTCTTGGTCAAAACAATATCTCTCATTAGGCAGGTAGAGTCAAAGCTGGTTCTAGGTCAAGATTCAAACTGCAGTTTATGTTTAGCATGGAGGTGGCAAGATGTAAGATGCAGTGGATTCAAAGTACATTATGGGGAAAAGGCTTGTGTGGAGATAGTAGGAAGTTAGGTTTTAAACAGAGCATAAGATTGTAACAATTGTTTTTGAAATGACAGAAATGGAGATTATTTTGTTTTTTTTTTGATTTTTCAGTTTTGGGAACCATGGAATCTTGAAGAAGTAAGTGGAGAAATTTGTTTTTGTCTAGAATACCTTTTCGTAAGTCACTTCTCAAAGAAGTTTATATTTAAAATTTACCTGTATGTTTATATATGACTATTTTTGGTTTAAAACTGGTGGGAAGTACACACTATCTTGGACACTTGGAAAATTAATAAGGTAGTTAATCATTTATTCCTTTACCAGACAATATGTACACATTATACAGTGACCATAATAAATGCAGCTGTCAGATGCATGCCTTCCTCACTGCTCTTGCGTTTCTACCTTCATCTTTGAACAGCTGCACTGGCTTCCTCTTTTTGTATGCATTCAATTCAAATTGTCGTTCACATGTACCTACGAGTGACTCTCCCAATAAACTTGAACACTGCTGTTCTCAGCCAAATTAATTACAGTCTGTAACCATCAGGTTACTACCAGCAAGTTTATTAAGTTTCTGTTCTCAAACTAAGTTAAAGCTGCAACAAGATCTGTATGCAACTTGGATAATTATAATGACGAAATGAAAATGGTTGCTTGTTTAAAGACTGTTGCAATTTCTTTTCCGACAGGGCTTCTATAATCGCTCCCCTTGGAGCCATGTTTGCCATTGGGCTGTTTCGTGTGGCAAGCAGCGGGAAGTATGAACTGGACCTATTGCGAAGTGGGGACGGTGGCCAGGGTATGTTCACTTTCACTTGCACCGTTTCATGATTGTAATCTCCGAACTTCTAAAGCGCCACTCCAAAGGGTAGTCCGAGGAAAGTCAGAGGAGCTGTTAAGGCGAGTGTTGATTTGGTCAAGGGTTGTAAGGTAGATGATCAAGTGAGTCTGGGTTAAGAGTTCTTGAACAGGTGACACTTCAGTTTCTGATGGAAAGCCCAAGTGGTGATGGATAGAGGAGCCTGAGACAGATGATGATGAGTGATAGTAACAAAGGTGGATGAGTTGAAAAAGTATGAAATGTCAAGAGTCTCAAGCAAGTCTTTAAAACTTTTCTTAACACTTGTAGACAAATCACAGACTTATAACCAAGTATAAGACCCAGTTCCTTTACCAAAACTGTAGCATAAAGTAAGACTCATTCACTAAAAATTCTTCTGGTTCTATCAAAGTTCTTTTTGTTTTTGCTCTGCTTCAGTGAATGCACCACCTGCGGCACCAGTGCTCGCAGCAGCGAAAAGTAAAGCGAAACGCAAGTGAGAAGCTCCAAACGAAGATTCATTCTGACATTTTACACGAGTTCCTCCTTATATGTAAACTGGTTCTTATTTCGTTTATTGTGGTCATGTTTGATGGCTTTTGTGTACGTTAAACTGTGTTTCCGATTTCACTTTTAAAACAATTAGTCTTTTTGTCAGCTGCATTTAAAGATGTCCTTTTATATGACTGTATAGCCTTGCAGACTCGTTCAACCTCGTTCAACTATGAAAACATCTACGTGTATGAAAATCTGATTGCCTGCTTTTTTACTCGTTTGTCTCGGCTCTCAACTTTTGCATGTGAAAAATTCGATTACTGACTGATTTTATGAACTGGCTAGACATGTACAGTAAAAACTAATTGTTATCTGAACCTTTTTGCCTGCTATTTGTAAAACTGATTTTGCGTTTCATGTAAACCACGATGCACAATTAAAATACCAAACATCGGCTGGTAAACAGTTGTACATCCATTATTAGTGTTTAATTTAGTTTCACAATCAGTTGAAGCCAATGAAAACAATGTGACTGCCTAATTAGTTCCTGTTTAACAACACAGTCAATACAAAGATATCAGACTTGAAACTGACACCACCTGAAAAGTAAAACTAGCATTGCCGAACATCTTCAACCAAGACCAAGAGCTTACATTTGCACCACACATTCACCGTCTCCTGTGTCACTGTGTGATTCATGCTAAAAGTTGCGTCAGCTCCGAACTTTTACTCGCTCGACAACTCCAGACGCCACCGCTACACTTGTCCACTCCATCAAATTACTGCTGCTCATTCTATGTAGGCTTCCAAACTGGGCGGTTGTGGTGGCTGGACCGGGTCCTGCGTTTTGCTGCACGTCTTGTTGGTCGCTTCGAAATGTATCCACGTCTCCGGTTAGATGCTGGATGCGCTCCCCTAGCCACTCCTCCAGCAGCGATTCTCGTACCCCATCATCGCTCTGGCCTGGTAGTCATTGCCTCCTTGTCAGGTCTCGTCTACGCCGATCTTCGCAAACTCTGACACACATCTTTTAGTGCATCGGGCTGGGCTAATTACCGCCCTGCAATTTCAATCAATGACTTCATATATAATTATGTCGTTAGACTTAATTTAACTTGCCACTGATCTGCATTCGGCGGGTAACCACATTAGCTACATTAACGACGCAATTAAATCAAAGCTTGAAGTAGACATGTAGGCCCCTACTGCTTCGACGTATGATCGTTGACGATACAAGGTGCTGTAAATTTTGGCTTTGCAAAATACGTAGATATGTCACACAGTACAACTTAAAAATAATCCCTAATGTGTGAAATTACAGGATCGTCTGCGTGACATAATTCTACAATTAAATAGGCAACAAACAATGAATCCAGGAAACTGCAGGACAGGATCTATATAGACCCCATTGTTCTAGCTACATAATTATTATAGGTCTATACGCTGTGACTCATAATTATTTTATATTTAATTCTGCACTTCATTTGTCATTTTTGAAGCTTCCCACGAGCTCAGATAATCGAAGAAACAAGTATTGAGATAAGCGACAGAGATATGCTGAAGTTCAATTGTATTGGACAGACGGGAACGCGCCCCTCAATCGGTAGGTGGCGTAGTACGTGTTTGAAATTAAAACTAATAATTGGTATTATTGTGGTGGCCTATTTATGAATTTTTAACGTATTAATTTGTTGACTAAACGAAACTGCATCCCTTTCTGTGCGATAATTTTATGTGAAATTAATCTTAATTAAATCTTAAAAATTGTACGCTCTTTTGAGAGGTGTCGCGCACACGAATCGCTAGGTGGCATCGTACATGTGTTTATTGAATTTATAATAATAATTATGATTGCTAATATTACTTTAGCTTATTTACCATTTAACACTGCTATTTAGTGAGTAAATAAAACTACTTTCCTCTAAGTCTAATAATTGATTGCCAAAACTAAGGCGCAGCTGACAATTGATTAATGTAATTATACTCTGAGACACCTTTATTTAAAGAGGTATTGATAGAATACCATATAAGTAGTGCAACGCGTGTATGATATAGTTGGGAGTGGACGGGTTGATAGTTACACATTCTGAGGATAGGCCCTATGGTCCAGTGAATGCACTTGCATTTGAGGAGGATTGTGTAGCGGTTCCCCGGCTCCCAGCTTTTGCAAAACTTCCGTTTTTGCGTTTCAATTTCTTGTTTTAAGAAAGCTTCGCTATTTCTGTTCAAAAATAATCATTGATGGACAAAGATAGCGCTGCTGGAATTAATACTAGAAGAACTTTATTCTGTAGAGGTATCGCATGGGTTGCAATATAGTGTCGGTTTTGTCCTTTCTCAAGACGAATTTTTTATCTGGAAGCGATTGGTGTGCACTGAGAGAGGCGCTATATAAACAAAGTGATTTAAATACAATACAATGCATTATGTGCTGGCTACCGTACCTGACTTCAGGGAGAGTAGGCCAACACTTCTGCCAATGCCCCTCAATTTCCACTCCCTTTCACCATCTATTATTCTCTGCCTCTTCCTCGTCTGCTCCTCTTTCTTTCTGTTCTCATGGATCCTCTCCTTCCGCTGTCTGTTACTATCCATTGTATTCTCATTCAATTGTCATGCTAATCCCCTCATCTTTCCCTCCTCCCCCTTCACTACCCCGCAATTTTTCTCCACCTCCTTATCATTCATTCCTCATCTGCCCATACTCTCTGATTTAAACACTTCGTCCAATTTCCATGCTCCTCGCTTATTACTCCCATCCTCATTAGCCCTTCCCTCCGTTCTAATCCTCGCCCATCTTCCGTTCTCCACCACTCCTCATAATCCTCTGCCCTCCCCATTATTGTAGTGATCAGTTAACATACCCGGTTTAAGGCCTTATAGGCTTACATGTCGTTAGTGTAAAGCTGCTTACAAGCGGACAGTAAACACAATGTAATGAAGTAATTCTAAATAAGACTCATAAGAGTCATGAATTAGTTTTCGTTACCGAACGGACGTTCCAAAGAAGAGTTTATTGGAACACATGCGGTCCGTGGGAACGCAGACACAGGACTTCGAGAGTAGTGGGAACGCGTACCCACTTTAAACCCTGCATATTGTATGATCTTTGTTTAATCAGCAAGTCACGCATCAATGCATTGTACGACTAACCATGCTAGCGATAATAAACCCATAAATAAATCATAACAAAACTACATGTGATAAAAAAAATATATAAAAACATTTATTGTTTGACTGACATTGAAACATAAAAATTGTTAATGAGATGGCGGGGCTTGCATTCTGGTCAGATGTACAGTAGCCTAATCCAGTGTTTCCCTAACTTTTTGGTCGTAGGACCCACTTCCAAAAATCTTTGAATGCCCGCGACCCACCTCACAAAAGCGAACAATATTGTGTTAAAATTTAATTGGCATTTCAACTTCAATTTGCAATGCATGCATTGAATATACTTGATAGAATGAAGATACTAGACTAGACTTTACTCGTTGGAGTATGCCATAGTAAACAATACAACAAAGAAGGTCAACAGAACAGTTTCATTTTGTTTTTTGAATTTAATGGTACTATTTTTAAACAGACCTGAAGCATGGCGACTCACTTGACAAGATGCCGCGACCCACTTTTGGGTCGCGACCCATAGTTTGGGAAACACTGGCCTAATCAATACGTGGGCTGATGTTGGTTAGACACAAACTTAAGTCATTATTTACAGAGCCTACTCCTATAATTATTTAGTCTTGAGTGTAATCATAGCTGAACAGCCGGTCTCACAGATGTATGAGTAGTTTAAAATGGCAGCAACACTGACAAGGCAACGATCTATAGAAGATATAGCGCATTACATTCACGTGACAATATTTTTCAGTTGAACAAATGCGATTTCAAAGAAAAGTTGGCGACCCACTTGGATATCCTTTACGACCCACAGGCTGAGAATCATAGGTCTAGTGCAATGGTTTTCAACCGAGGTATGCCAGCTATTGTTAAGGGGCACACAAAAAATTATAAATTTAAATTATTTTGTTCAAAAACAGATTATAATCGCAGGTTTTGAAATGCCATATGTATGCATATCATAGTTATATTGTAAAAGTAGTATACTAAATGTTGTAAATAATTTTATTGTTATTATTTTATTATTTTTTTTATCGATTTAGAAAAACAAATGCAAAATAATTTAATTTAAAATACTAAATTAGCAGAAAATTTATTGAAAATTGAGTTAACATAGATAAATGGCTAGTAATCTATTCTGATTAAATAAATAACCAAAGAACATTTACGACAAGTTTATTTCTCTTGGAGGTACGCACACAAATAATTTTCTAGTTTGGGGTACAACAAAAAAGAATGTTAGGAAGCGCTGGTTTAGAAAGCACACCTCAGGAATGCCTTGGGTGACACATCATCTGCATCACAGCATAGTTTCGAGTAAAATTCTTCATAACAAAGTCAAGCGTCTGTTTTAGTATCTGCCTCAAGATCTTTCAAAACCGTGTCTGTATCGTCGTATGTCCGCTTGTGGTCCTCCTGTTTCGATCCATCATTCTCTGGGGACTGCTTTGATCGCTTATCGTTTTGATCTTTCGATCGTTTGTCATTTCCTTCTTTTGATCGCTTGTGCTTTTTGTGTTTGTGACGCTCGTCCGAGTCTCCGCTTCTGTGTCGCTTCTTGCCAGATTTCGATTTGTGTTTACCTCGATGCCTCTCCGAGCTCCGTTCTCTGTCTAGCCTCCGTTCCTTACTCGTTTCTCTTTCCTGGCTCGACTTCCTCTCTCGACTTCGTTCTCTTTCCCGGCTGGGTTTTCTCTCCCGACTTTTCTCTCTCTCTCGACTCTGCGTCATTTCTTGAATCTGTTTTCTCTGACTGCTTTGTTTTCTCTCTTGACTTCTGCGTCTCTTTGGACTTCTCTCGCGATGACCGAGCTTGTGACTTGAATGACTTCTGCGTGAACACACAGAAGCAAAATACACGATGTCAGAAAAATGATATTTTGAAGAACAAATCATTTGCTTACACTATTGATGTAGTAACATGGAAATATTGTAGGAACACCTGTGTAGCTTTCTTCAAAATATGTGATGTAATGTAATCAAGCATCCAGACAGCTCCACTTCAAGATATCTATTCAGAGGTGCCGCTCTCTGCGCTGGTATAAATGTCGCAGTGAATGATAAAAATACGCCTGTGAGCAAAATTATGCACAGTAAGCTGAAGTCACCAGTGGCGGGCTCTCGCACACGCCTTAGACTTTGAAACTGTGCAAAGGTGTAAAAACAAAATACTTATACTTACTTTGATTCAACAGAGCTTTGCCGTTCTGCTCTGTTGAGTTTCCATTTTAATTCGTCCTTTTCCAGCTTTTCTTCTTCCCACATGCGTGACAGCAACTCCATTTGACTGGCGATCACATCTCGAATGACCTAATTTAATTTCATCGTTTAATTTTATTTGGTAATGAAATTTAAAAAAACATTGTACAAAGATTCATATTAATAATTGTAGAGCATAATAATAATAACAATAATATTCGTTTAACTTCAAGCTGACAAACAGCAGTATGATTACAAGCACAGTATGAATGAATAATGACATGTTATTGCAGGAGAATAACTTAACAGTCGGCAGCCATGCACAGACGACCCAATTAGGGATTGAGGATTTCACAGATGAGATCCATTTAGTGTCCCAGGTAAACATAAGACGATGTAGGCTAGGTATGAGTCATTGAGAAAAATTATAATCACAAGGCAATACCAGTAATAATATCATGCAAGGGAATAAATAGATACCAGGGAAGTAGTTAAATAGATACCAGGGAAGTAGTTAAATAGATACCAGGGAAGTACTTAAATAGATACCACGGAGTACTTAAATAGATACCAGGGAAGTACTTATATAGATACCACGGAGTACTTAAATAGATACCAGGGAAGTACTTATATAGATACCAGGGAAGTAGTTAAATAGATACCAGGGAAGTAGTTAAATAGATACCAGGGAAGTACTTAAATAGATACCACGGAGTACTTAAATAGATACCAGGGAAGTACTTAAATAGATACCAGGCATTATAGATAGATACCTGCATCAAGCTCTAAGTAATAAGCATGTTGATCAAATGTGTAAAAATTAGCAATTTGAAACTAGGACATGGTGACACAATACTGCATTGAAAAAAGAAACAGGTAATATAATCCAATGGTGCTAATTCAATTCAGTCTAAACATAATGGCTCACATGGTCTTCCATCAATAATTATAAAACAAACTCAAAACACTAAACTAGAACTGAAATTACTCATCTAATTGGGCTTAATCCTTTAAATTAATGACAAGCTGCACTTTAAGCACAGCAAGGTTTACGCATTGCATGGTTACACGGTAAACGTTTGCAATGGCACAATAAATATTTCAACGCCAACAACCTCTGTGTGGTTCTTCTTGCCCGTGTGAGTGTTCTTTCCGCGGTAGGACTGTCTGCGCCTTTTCAAGTCTCTCATCTTGGCCAGCATTTCCAGCTTTGACTGTGGCTTTTCTTCCTTACCTAGACAACAATACAACCGTCAATTACCTTCAGCCACAAGGAAACCATCAAATACCTTCAGTCACAAGGCAACTGTCAATTACCTTTGACCAAAAGGCACCCATCAGTTCCCCTAACCCACAAGGTAACCAATCAATTACCTTAATCCAATAGTAAAACCCAAAGCAAAGGAAATCACTGGAACACACACTCACAGCTCACAAGAGAAGGCAGTAAAGGATTTGGTTAAATCTATAGACCTGGTTGGCATGGGGTAATGCAGGTAGATCCAACCAAATTTCTACCCTGGTGGGAATTTGAACCTCCGACCTATCGATCGATGGTCCAGCGCTAACCGCTGTGCCAAAACAAACTCTCAGAGCGACAACAACATCAATGACTAACCCTGGTTGGTATCGAACAGCAGAAGGTCTTCATCACTGATCTGGCCGTGCACATTTGATGCACGTCCGACCTCAATGCAATACTCGTAGATCTTCAGGCGTTGGGCAACAGTCAGGTCGGTAGTGGCACGGTCATTGGTCACTGGGAGAACATCTGGCACGGGGCCTGACAGAATACAAGACGAGAAACTGACAGAAACCATCCGATAAGAAAATATAGATATTGGAAGAACGTCTTGATAAGTCCTGACAGAATATTACAAGACAAGAAACTGACCAAAAGCAAAGAAAACAGATATTCGCACATCACTCGTGTAGTTATTGCATGTGCAAATTTATGTAGTGTCACACTAGTGGCATTCTTGACCTAACACAATGAAATCCTGGTCATCTGAATGTGATAACAGTGTTTGCGACAAAGAGTCCAAGTAGACAGCAACTTCATGTCACAGGCTGTAAGGTAATTAAGTATGTAAATCATTCAACGTAATTGAAAGTTTGCGTAGTGCCGGTAAATAAAAGCAGTGCTTTAAATTGTAAAGTAGTCTTATCATTTAATCAATCCATCCATCCATCCATCAATAAACACTTAAACAGGCATCATTTTAAGAGTAAGCCATCTGAATAGTTATAACAACGAATAAAATGTCAACTAGCAAATACATAGGTAAACCATTGCTCATGATACTTCAGAGCAAAACAATCAATTAAACCAAAAAATCAACAAAAAACATTAAGTAGTAGTTTCAGTTTAACAAGGTTCATTAGCTTCGCCCTCCTCATTTATCCAAGCTTGGAACTGGCACTGTCAGAGTGCGAACAGTGGCAAATTTCCTGGGCATTGAGGGCATGCTATTAACGCACAGTTACCTCTGTCACCAAGCAAAAGATAAGTACTTGTATAAGATATAGGAAGTAAATGCACTTGAACCATGCAAGAGAACAACCTCTGGGATTCGTCCCCTACCCCTCAAGGGCCCCTACAATTCAGGTAGACCATAGGGGCTTTACTCTTTTTTCAAATGCATGCACATAACAGTTATTTCTACACTAATTCATATAACATCCTGAAGTTAAACATTATCATCCTATTGAAAAAGGATATTTTGCACAGACTAAGGATACACTGTTCATTCTTGACAGCTCTCAATTTACTCACACTAGGCTGCAATAAAATCATCACCATAGTAACCATCACTTTAGCAACCATCACCACGGTAATTGTCAATCCATGCATGCCTAAGAGCCAATCAATAGTTTCATTCTTCTGTATCTATATGATTTTAACGCTGAGACCTTAGAATTAATAATAAATGCAAAAGTGTTTCAGTAGTGAAATTAGACAATAATATATATTTAAAAATGAAAAGAATATCTTCTAAAAATCCAGGAAGACAGTGACAGAGCAAAGAACTAAATTAAATAAATGAGCAATACAAATTTCAACACAATTCAACTCGACACAGTCCAGATTTTCACAATCTAACATAATGAATTTTAACACTTGATAAACTGCATATAATAATCGACCAACCTCCAGCAGATGACAGAATATTGCGCATCAGGGTATCATCTGAAAAAGTCCACAATCTATGAGAAATAGTTTGATTTCATATATCGAAAACAACATCCAAATGATAGTATACACTTTATGTTCAAACTGCATCATAGTGCACTTGTTCAGATTGGTCAGACATGTCTAAAGGCTTTATAAAAGACCAAGTGTCTTGACACAAACAAACATACACACACAAATACATACATGCATACAAACATACATACTATATATACAAACATACATACATACACATAATCATGCATACAAACAAACGAACACACAGAGGGAAGGATTTTTATACGTTCCCAGTATCGTGCCAGACTACTGAACATAACTTCAACTAATTTAACATCTTTGAATAAATTATATTAGCAATCCTTTCTGCATAAACAAACTTCTATTTATTTTTTGTAAACAATTGAATTATGTGTTAAAGTGTATTTTTATGATGATGGACCTGAACGAGCGACCTACCGAGGTCAAGCGTCAGGACAGATGGAGCATTCTGATAGAAGAACTTTGAACTTTGATCTTTGTCCTATGAAAAACAGAAACACAGTGGTAGCTGTCAATTTATGTAGCACCTACATATTCTCGATTGAGATTCCAATACGCTAAACACCACACTGTCGAGTAGCTCTCTAACTGGAATCTTAAATATATAAGACCACTTACAATACAAATCTTGTATTAACAACAAGCAGATGTTCAGGTTTGTCAGATAGCTACATTTGCCAGCACAGCTACTAAACAAAACCATGTCTTCTCAGTGGTTGGCCCCTCGCTCTGGAACAAGCTCCCGTTGGTGTTGGGCTTGTCGCCAAGGGTCCACTCTGAATCATTTTATACTCGCCTTAAAACTGTTTTTTTCAGCCATCGTAGGGTCGGGAGCGCTCCCGAGTAGTAGACTTCAAGGGGTACTATATAAATCTTCGTAGTGAATGAATGAATTAATCGATGTTACCAGCTCCTCTTTTGTATATCCTTTAGCCACCAGAGGGCAGTACTGTAGGTGGCGTTCAAGTGCTGATGAATTCATCGCATGTTCAGGGTTAAGTGGACACTCGCATCTCTCCTCAGTCTAAATTTAAATCACACAAACAAAACTGTAACAATTGTTCAGCAGCTCAACTTTCACACAATATGCATCATGTAACATATATCATACAATATCCATTGTGTAACATGTATCGTATAACATAATGATATCGTGTACAATATACAACTATTGTGCAACATGAATCATATAACAAAAATTTGGTAATGTGTAATATATAGCATGTATCATGAAACATGAATGGAGTAACATTACAATGCTCAATGTGCAAACGAAAGAAATCCTTTATCCCAGGATGATGCCTCTCATATCTGAGTCACACTTAATGTAAACATCTCCAAGATATGCTCATGCAACAGATTTACGAAGTCATGCTCGTACAAAACAATATGAACTTAAGTAATATGATGGTAATGGATATAAAATCTGGTTGTGCTGCACTACAATTTATGGTACATCATCGGCACCTGTTGATTGCTTACTTAATTTTACTGGATAAGATACCTGAAGCAGCCCTTGTCTCGTCCAGTTGAGGGTCTCCAGCACACCGTCTATCCAGCTGTCCATTTGGTTCGTGAAAGATTTTAGTTCATCCATTTGACCAATAACCAACCTGAAATTTTGTTATATCTCATTGAAGCACCGGGCTCATCTGAACTCTGGACAAAATAAGAACACGTACAAAGTTTAGTTCTTAGTTTAACTGGTTTAATCGAATTGAACACATGTTGTTAAAATTTCAGTGTTTTGGTTGCTATAGAAATCTTCAGAAACCTCGTGATTGCGATCGCAATGTTGACAGAATGCACAATTTGAGCGATAATTCAGGATTCGCTTAAAATGGTTATTAAGAGATCTTATTTGCTGTGTACGCTAAGCTAGATTTACCTGTACATCAAAACGCTCTGACTTAAGCAGTTTTAATATATTTCATGCAAAACTAAACTGGGTTGAACAGAAAAATGTTACTTTCGCCCACCTCATTCTTAGAACGCTAATCGGTAATTATAAAGATCATAGATATACCTTGATGATGATGAGCATGGTAAATGCTCTGCCCGAACGCAGGTCCATTGGCTTTACGCCACCCGAGGATAAGATGAGTGAGGCACTGAGGCACGTGGTTCCCCGACGCCCCCGTTACCTTTCTCGCAGACAATTATGGGCGAGGGTCCAAGATCGCTACGCAGTGACTCTGGGTGGGTTCGAACCTGCGATCCTCCCAACGCAAGGCACCGCCGAACATCAAACTACGCCACCGCGCCCCTACAATATAACTTACCAAAATCTATGAAAGCATAACCTTGGATACCCAGAGAGACATCGATGATTATAAAGTGCTATAGCGACATCGTTATCTTGGCATCAACTAACTGGGCAAAAATGAAAGTCTTATGAAGATAGGAGAGAGTCGTTTCCCAATTCCCTCGCTTTATGATTTTTACACTGATATGCACGTTCAGCGTAGCTAGGCCCATTCGATCGTTCCAGATAGTAAATGAAGTTTATGAACGCAGGTTGAACCGTAATCTCAGTTAAGCAAATTTCTGGCCTGGGTGACCGTCAGATAAATGTTTCTACTTGCTCACCTCATCACCTTATAAAAACGTGATCGGTGAACAACATTATGAACACTATCTTCGAATGTAATGTAATTTAATATCAATTCTCGAAAATTTCTCAGCGCCCATAAAAGCCACGTCAGGGAGACCAGCTTATTCACCGGCGCTCTGCCGAATCAAGTCCGCAATAGCCACTCCTCTCGTTTCCTTTCGGTGCCGGGTCGAAATCCAGGGAGTCAAGTCGAGGAGACAGCATGGTGCTACGTACGGTGGTAGTCGATGCTGAGGGTGGTCATGTGGTGGCACAGGAGTAGAATCTGGATAGGACACATTGAAGAGTTCGGTTTTTAGTCGTGAATGGAAAGTAGCAGGGGATAATGAAAGCGGAGGAGAGGTTACATGTGGAGGTGAAATGTGGGGTTGAGCAAACTGACGGAGTTCTTTTGGTAGTCTGTTCTAAAGTGTTGGTGCAGCATACACTGAGAAGCGGTTGCAGAATTCGAGAGACGATGAGACTGGAGGTCGAGATAGAGAAAGATATGACGATAAGCGAGTTGATCCGGGCGGTTGGATTGTAAGGAGTTGACGAATGTAAGAGGGTTGAGAGGGCTGAATTGCATTGTAGGCGATAGATACAATTTTGTAGTGGGTGCGTTGAGGTACTTAAGCCAACGAAGTGATTTTAAGACAGAGGTTATATGATGGTGTTTGGGGGTTTTAGTGAGTGCGGGCAAGAGCATTCTGAATTGTTTGGAGGCGTTTTATTTGTGAGGAATCAATGTTGTGAAAGAGACAATTGCAGTAATCTAGCTTTGAGTGAACTATTGACGTGGCTATTGTGTCACCCTTTCTGGCATTTGCAAACGCTCCTTGGTCTAGCTATTTGGAACAGACCCCTAAAGATATCTCCCAATTCGATAAATAATATGAATTAATGCAATGTTCACCGTACAAATAATACATTTTTTTGTCAGTAAAATGCAAATAGGCCCAGTTAATGATTTCTTTTAGCCAATCACGTGATTATGCTCAACATCAACATGTCTTACGTCATCAGATGTAGCGACTCAACAAAATATTTAGTTTGAGCTGTAGTGATTTAACGCCTGAATGGGAGAGATTGGTTTCGTCGAAAAGGCGAGAATATGATGATTCTATTTTATCGTTAGGGTGAGTTTTCGATTAATTAAGATCATCCGACGCGTTTAAATCATCGAGTCGTTATAATATGGTCGGTTGAATACGCACTAGACGTTTACGAGCCCGTGTCTGCAACGGATTATACAGTCACTGAGTATGTTTTTATTTCTTCGATCAAAACTCATTCATTGATTATTACAGAAAATTTAAACGATTAATTTAAAAATGCGATTGGAACCTGCGCTGATCATTGATTTGTGTTAAGTGTGTGACTATGTGTCCGATATTGAGCTAGTATGTTTTTGTGTTTATGCCTTGGTTTGTGGTTATATTGATGCATTGCCAATCTATTTTTTTGCTTATTTACCTTTGCTATCGTTATCGTCTTGTGTGCCGTTATCATCGCAATGTAATTGTCATTTCGTCGTTGTGATCTTCATGCTCAGTCACCATTGCCAGACGATGACCCTAGACGTTACTATTGCATCCAATTGCGGAATTGGCGCCATACGAATGTTTAGCTACATAAGTTCCATGTGTAGGATTTTCCTGGCATCTTCTGGAGTCGCTTAATAAGAATGAGACACATGTAATTTATGTACCAATGCATCTTTATACGCATGTCTCTTTGCGTTAGGGTTGTTAATACCGTTTGGGGGGGGGGGGCAAACCGGTTACCGGATTTTAAAAACCGGTTTGAAACCAGTTACCGATTTTTATTGGTGTTCTTAAAAAATATTGTAAACTGTAATATAACGCAACTCTGCAGCGTCAACACTCCACCAAGGTGTTTAAGTGGGTGCTTTGAAGTTAGGACTTCCATCTGAGTGTTGCTATCTTTGTCGGCTTGAATTACCCTTCCCCTAGCTCATATTCCCACGTTAGGCTTGTCTCGACAAAATGGCCATTTATTAGCAATCGGCAGCTATTGAGCTAGTTGACCCTGTTGGAAGATGCGAACGGGAAATATTTCGCTTAGCCGCGTCTGTACCTTTGAAGTTGACCGAAGTACTTGAGCATTTTCCTATTGGAATTAATCCGAGATAGGTGAGATAAGCAATAAGACGAAAAAAATATAAAAAATTAGAATACTGTTTTGCAAATGACAGAAAAAACCGGTTACCATTTTCAAAACCGGTAACCGGAAGTTCGGTTATCGTTTAACATCCCTACTTTGCATATATGTATTTGTGCATATATTTATGTATATTTTTTATGTTTATGTATGTTTACGGGTCACATATTTGCTGTGATGTGTAGCAGGAGAGTTGCAGGTTCAAACCCACCTCAAGTCACTGCGTATCAGCGACCTTGGACAGGTTGCTCACCATAATTGTCAGTGAGGAAGGCAACAGGATACCACCTCACTCACCTCATCCCCGGGTGGTGTAAGAACCTGTGGACCTGATTTGGTATAGCGCTTGTGAATAAGCTGGTCTCCCTGGCGTGGCTTTTGTGGGAGCTGAGAAATTCTCAAGGATTTACATTGCCTTTGGGCAGAGAATCCATCATCGTTGTCGTCATCATCATCATCATTATGTAGATTTATGCATATTGGTTTCTCTGACCTGAAGATTTTTGCACATGTCTGTGCCTGTGTCTGTCATCATTTGTATATTTCGTAATCCATCAATGGTTGGATTTATGTTTGCGTCTGCATTTATATCTATGATATGGCTGCTTGTATCCTAGCATGTACCTGTGTGTCTTACTGAGCACTTCTGGCCATGAGCACAGCAAGTGTTTACCCTAAGCCTGTAGTGCTGCTTGACAAGTGGTGCATTGAGAGACATGGGCTTAGAATCAATCTAGGTTACTGAGTCAACAAATGTTTATTGCCCATCCCCCATCCCAATTGTTTTATTGGTGGAGTGGGAAGGGGTGCTGTCTCGTTGCAGAACCGGTCATATGACTAGACTCCCACAAAGGTCATTGTGTGGCCAGTCCTTAGTTCCACACTTGGGCATTGACCCACCACTGGCAACTCTTTCAGCTTACTGTTCAATGTTTTGCTAACTTAAACTGATGTATATTATATGTATGAAAGGCCAGTTAACATCATTTAGGCCAGCACAAAGACCGCCTCTGAGCAGGTATCTTGAAGGAGGGCTTTATAAATGTTGGATTACATTATATGAAAGGCATGTGTTACATGGATTGGTTGCCCCTATTCAAGACTTCTTTTGTTTTCTGTGCCCTTGACGGAATCATTCCTTGGGCAGATCTATGGCTTAACACCTTAAGTCTTCATTACTTGGATGATTTATCTCGATTGAGATACAATTGTCTTGCTGTTTTGATCAGAGGCTGTAGTAGTAATTAGTCTATCACAGGCTATTCTTACTTGTTTACTCATTTTTTTGGAAGTTCTGGTGTATTATGCTTGCATCTGTATAGCTCTAATAGAACATGAGAATTGCTAATATTGTGCCAGTTTGATGATGTCAAGGCATCTGTTCATACTTGGCTACTAAGCACAAGGCACAAAGGTCTGAAGGACACGAATTCGATACCAGCTGGCCCCACGAGGGTGATTCAGCCGTATGGTCCCTGGGGGTGATGATGGTAAAACGAGCAGTAGGCTAGATGGACGCCTATCAGGCTGCCGTACAGTTTAATTCAGCTTCTGTCAAATTTGTTATCATCTGTTGCTAAATATGTCCTGTGATCGCCCTGCAGTTTGTCAATTTGAATTTAAAAACAATAAAAAATATTTATTATTGTAAATTCAGTCTTATGACATTTTTTAGGCAGTAATTAATTTCAGCATCAATTAATCACCAGATACAATCATGCGCTCTGCTACGGTCCAGTCGAAGAGCTTTGCCTGTGTTGGCCCTTCAGCTTCGAACTGCCTTCCACAGTCCCTATGCCTGGAATTACTGACCCTCTCACCTCGCCTGTTTCAGTGACGTCTTAGTTTCCTAAGGATTTCCTATCCCCTTGCCCAAGCACAAGTTGATGAAAGCGCTGCTGATTCGAGCGGTGCTATATAAATGCTTGATTACATTGACAGCAAATATAATTGAAGTGTCTAATATGTTGAAATGTAATCAATTTTGAAATTAGCATTGAAGTCATTTGGCCATCGTTGGGCCTGAAGAGGTGCAATATAATTTCTCGAAATGAATGAATCTATTAGAAGATAAAGTTTGTCTAATACAGTGATATGAATTTCACAGCACATACGTGCAAAGTTTAGAAATTTAATTACACTACAGTCAATTTCACCAACGTGTTTCTTTGTTCTTTCAGAGTTGCCTTTGCACCAGTTGGCGTTTCGTCAAGCCGCACCACGACTCTTCAAGATGTTTTGAAACAGTCCAGACCATCCTGATTTCTCTCGCAGCAGTCTCTAAGGCCTTCAATTCAAACCGCCTCAATGGAGTCCACCACTCTATCCATAAACCGTGAAATGTCGGGCAGCGTGACGTCGCTGCAGGACGCGGTCTCGCACCTCGCTGTTCACTCATGGAAGCGCAGTCAGTCAATTGACAGCGGCTTGGTTGTCGACCTCGAAAACCGGCCATTTGCGGCGTACGACGCTCTCCACTGCCTGCCGTCGCAGCTCACCGCTCATCCAGAGCTGGTGGTCCATGGCGAGGACATCCTCGATGGTTCCTCTGGCATCTCTCTGTCAAAGCTTTTTTCATCCACGGATTCGGTCGGGACTGGTCGCGTCTGCGAGCTTTCTAGTCGAGTCACAAGTCTGGACAGCCTTGATTCGAGGCTATCGCTTGGCGAGCATGTTTCTGAGAGCGCCGCGTCTTGCGGGCCCTCGTTACATATCGATGACTCAAACGAGCGCATTGATGCGACTAAAAGTTGCGAGAAATCGACAGTTTGTGAAGGCATTGTAGCGCTGACGGGGCTTTCGCCATTGTCTTTGAAACAACCGAGCACAAAACAATCCTGGTTGTTGAGATTGTTCGAGTCGAAGCTATTCAACATGTCGATCGCTATTCAGTATTTATTTAATTCAAAGGAGCCAGGAGTTCAAGCGTATATAGGTAAGGACATGTTTGTTGACTTATTGGCCTCTTGGTCGTTTTTATTGAATCTAAACTTCAGATTTTTTTGGGCATGTTAGGTTGTGCTGAGGGATGGTAATGCTGTTATGGTAATGTTAACAATTTTCATATTATGGTAATGGTGATGTTGAAATCTATGGTAATGCCGAGGTATTGTAAGGTAAGTTCCAGTCATCATCATCATTTTCTTAATGTTCATTGTCTGAAAGCTCGTAGGTGTCCACTGCACATTTGACCATCGTTCTCCATGCTCCTCTGTCTTGGGTTAGCTCTAATATGTTATATATATTGGTTCCATACCAATCTTCTTTTTCATCAAGCCATTCTCTGCAAGGTCTCCCTCTTCTTCCCATTCCCCCATAATTATTATTTCTATCATTACACTCTTTATTTTCTCTCATTATCCATTCTACAAGTGTGTCCAAATAGTCCCAAAGTTTCAGTAAGTTTGGGCAAATCAACTGAGTTAATAGGGTGCATGTTGTGGTCGTGTAAAGAGAGATACGTAGGGTAATTATTTCTTATACTGGCGCTCTTTGGTAAAATAACATCACAAAGTGTGTCGTTAAACTGAAACTACTACTAGTTAGCTATGATGGAACTCCTCCAGAGCACGCTCTCTGGCAGTGCAAGTCCCAAGTCGGTATATAGGAGGAGGGTGATGCTAGGGCCCTTTGTTATCATCACACTGTTGTTAAACTGATGCTACTTCTCTCTCTCTCTCTCTCTCTCTCTCTCTCTCTCTCGTGTATATATATGTATATCTATATAATTACTTAAATCACGTGTTTTGTCCGTCATGTCTAAGGCGCGTGATTGGACAGAAGTTTAACTAAATATTAGAAGTAGACCTAAACATTTGCAGCACAAAAGTGTGTGATTGGACAGAAGTTGACCTAAATATTTGCACAAGGCTCTGTAAACAAACGTTCGATTCTCGTTTATAAATTTTTTGCATCTATAATATATGTATATATATATGCAGTTATTAAAGTTAAATTCATCGTGTAATGTAAGTATATTTGCAATTATTAAAACTAAACAGAAACTTATTGGGTAATGTATATTTTTTGCATATTTTAGTATTGACCGCTGCGAGCTTGCTGTGTAGGTGATGCTCATTTCGTGGTCTGTTTCGTTAAATTAATGTGTAGGCCTATTTTAGCGACCCGTGATTATTCATGGGTTAACAGCTAGAACCGGTTGCAGTTGAATCATCTAAAATATTATTCGACCCGTGATTTTTCACGGACTAACAGCTAGTATATATATATATATATATATATATATATATATATATATATATATATATATATATATATATAATGCATATTACTGCTACTGCCAGTACAAACCATATGGTGACCTGTGTCAGTCTTTCTCACATGAGGGATAGTCATGGTGGGTTGTTTAGTCACACAGTTGTTATCTCTGTATAGACGTCATCCAGGCCAAGTGGTGTTGAACGCTGCTTGTCGTCTAGCTTTCTGGTTCATGGCCATATGAAGCATGCACCTCGCTACGGTGCTCGGTGACGTAGTGGCTAATGTGGTGGACTGATAATCGAGAGGTCGTGGTGGGAAGATGAGACCATGAGGGAGAGAGATTGGTTACCCACCAGTATATTGCTATGGTTAACGAAGTTGCTTTAGCTTCATACCAATGGCCACCTCAGGGCTAGCCCCTTAAGGGACTGCTCTTCTGTGGCTGCTTGGGCCGTTGACGTCGCCCTCCTTCTTTGTCCAGGCTTGGGACTGACACTGATCCGTACAATACAACTATAATTTGATACCGCCCTTCTTCCAACATTTTTTGCTAAGAAGTGCACACACGCCTCGACGACGCAGCCGCAGTTACAATGCAGAGCAATTGCGCGCGATGGACTTGGTCAAGGTCCCTACAAAGTGACTCCTCGGACGAGGTCGAACCCGCACTCTCGGCACTACGGGTTGACCACTCTAACCAATCGGCCACCATGCCACACGCGGGTACCATTTTTTCTTAGTTACTTTCAGCAAGCTGCCTTTGTAGTATGGTGCTTGGTAGTAAAGTGAAGAAAACTAGGAAGTTGTCATCTTGTTTTGTTAACGTCAAATAGAGAGTTAATTTACTGACGTCTGAGAGCTGTTGAAATAGGCCATTGTACATATTTTGTTTGCATTGGAATAGCTGGTGAGCGTATACACGTACTACTGAGTAGGTTTTCCCCAATTATTATAAGACCAGGTTGCGTGGTCTACAATTCAGGAAGAGGCCTCGAGAATTAGGGATGAACCGAGTGTCAATTTCCTACCGAATCCGAGTTCCAATTATTTAAACGAGTCTCATTTTCTTGATGTTTAGTTTGGTAGTTTGCACAGTTTTTTTTAGATTTATTGGTTTTGCCTTAAGTAGTAACTAGCAAGTACTAATAGTAACAGTATTTATGTCTATAGTTAGGTCGATTATCGTTTTGTAAATAAAAAAATCCGATTTTCGTTTTCAAAACAGAAAATCAGAAAGATGAAAACTCGTGTCCTCTGTTTGTTCGAGTCCGAGTTTATGCTGAATACTACTCGGCCGAGTTTTGGTTCATCCCTATCAGGAGCTTTCTCTGGTTTCCTCATTGTCTGTGGCCTTAGTTATGTGAGTACGGAGTGTAAATGAGGTGGTGCTGAGGATTGGTTGCAAATGTTGGTGCTTGGAATGTTTAGGAATTGTAGCAGGTGTTACAACAGTCGATAAAACTGCACCTGGCTACTTCATTGTCTTGAAAAGTTAGTCAGTATCTGTTCTCCCGTTTTTTGTCTTTCAATGTGATTTAGTTCGTATTCAATCGTACTCAAAGGGACAGAGAGAGAGACAGACAGACAGACAAACAGGCAGCCAGATGGACAGACAGAGAGACCGACGTTCGGGCTGTTTTGAAAGTGATGGCAACTCTGTGTGGTGGCTAATACAGGAGTTTCAGAATTTCTATAATTTGTTATTAGGTAATTAATTTCTAGGTCAATGCCTGGGCCCATACGAAGCCTCCGTATTCAGTCTACCAAAGGCGTGTGCCCTCTTTTCAGTCTCGCTGTGGAAATCGTTTTAGCATCGACCCATTGCTACTGCGTGAAGCGTCTCTCTCCTTCTCTATGAGATGTGTGCCGACGATGAGATTATTACACAATGGCTTCAGTTCTGTCTGTCTCTGATTGTATCCTGAGCTGTTCTCACGCCAGTGTTATTTTTTTCGAGATCTTGTCTCCCATTTTCCATCCATGCCTTTGTTTCTCTTTCTAGACTCCGTGTTCCCTGCACGTGGCAATATAATGCCCTTGCTGGTAGCCTATCATATTGAAGCGTAATGAGTAGCAAGCATACCGAGTTGGCAACGGTGAGGGGTTACGTCTGCATGCGTTATAATCAAGGCTATTGCTTGGGCGTGGCCTTTGGCGGAGGAACTACGCCAGAGGGGGATGAGAAGGAGGAGGAGATGGGGCAGATGGAGGAAGGGAGTACGGAGTGTAAAGGAGGTGCTGGGAATGTGAGGGATGGAAAGGTTTGTGTAAGATGGAGGGAGAGGCTAGAGGAGGCTGGTGGCGGAGAGTATGAGAGCGTGGAAGGAGTATGGGGAGAGAAGAGGCGGTGGGAGTGGGAAAGTATGTGTGAGATGAGGGGATAGAGGAGGAGGGATGGGGCAGCTGGAGGAAGGGAATGTAAGGAGAGGGGAGGTGGTGAAGAGTGGAGGATAGATAATGTGTAAGATGGAGGGGGATAGAGAAGGAGAGAAGGAGGGACAGGAAGATGGCAGCGGAGACTGAGGGTATGGGGCAGGTGAAGGGATTATGGGGAGAGTGGAAGTGATGGGAGAGTGGAATATGAGGGAAAGCATGTGTGCGGTGGAGGTGGATAGGGAAAGATCTGGGACAGCAGGAGGATGACGGGGAGAGGTTGTAGGCGAGGGTGGGGTGGGGTGGAAGAGGAGAAAGGGGAAAGGGAAGAAGACGGAGGAGTACGTACGTACGTATTGGAGATGGGACGGGTGCACTGCATGAGTGATGGCGGATTGGAGTAGTGGTGCGGTATACGAGTGGTTGTGCGGGTGGCAGTAACAGTGACCTGTCCGGAAAGGATGGAAGGGTATGAAGCGTTGGGAGGGGCTGCAGAAGGGGAGGAGGAGACAGGTTAAGAAGGGAGGGAGCAGGTGGACGTGGAAGGTGCAGGGGAGAGAGTGGGAGAGAGGAGGAAAAGAGGTTGAGACCAGACGGGCATTTGTTGCCGATTAATTATCTGTTGCTTCCTTTTACTAAGGAATGTAGGTCAGAGCGAACAAGAGCGTTGCTGGAAATGTGACACCCTTTGCCTGGACAAAGCGACAGAGAGGAAGCGAGGGGAGAGAGCCTTGGCTTGCCATGATAAATCCATTGGAACAGAAAGGGAGAGAGGGAGTGAGTCTGAAGTGAGAGATGGAGAGTAGGGAGTGAGTATTATGGGAGGGAGCAAGAGGCTATAGTCTGGTGGGAGGTAGGGAAGGGTTGAGTATGATGGGAGAGGGAGGGTTGCGGATAGAGAATAGAGCAGCGGAGAGAGTCTGGAGGGAGGGAGAGAAAGACGGAGAAGAAAGAGTTTAGCCCCTCGCTCTGGAACAGGCTTCCTTCCCCGATGCACTTGTCCATGTTTATGGCTTGTCCCCCAGGTGGGGATAGTTGCAGTTTAACCACACTATGTGATAACAGGGATCATTAGCGTCGGCCCCTACTTTTCCAGTCTTGGGACTGGCACTGCTGGACTACGAGCAGTGGCGGGTTTGTTCCACACGGTCCACTCTGTTTCTATCAATACTCGCCTTAAAACTGCTATTTTCAGCCGTGCTGGGGTTGGTAGTGCTCTTGAGTAGTAGCCTTGAAGAGGCGCTACATGAATCTTCGATATGAATGAATTAAATTGAGAGTGTATGAAGGGAGGGAAGGAGTGAGGGTAGTCCATTATTATTTATTATTATTATTTATTTGTTATTAGTAGTAACCTAACGAGTCTAGTCATTCAGGTTAATAAAAAGTGAGGAGGAGGAGGATTTATAGTGGCAAGGAAGAATAATTATTATGATCATTGCTATTATTTATTATTTAATATTTCATTAGTGTACCGTATGATGAGCTGTTTCAATTGGTCCTAATTTGTGCCACTTCGATTCCAATGCTTAACTGATGTTCAGAAGCGATAGGTCAGTTTGGCCTTTCCCCGTTTAACTAGCGGAAACCCATTGTCGCATTTATCTCCAATTAGCCATTGGATAAATTACGACAGTTTGGCTTGCCATGATAAATCCATTGGAACAGAAAGCAGCATCAATCAGTCTAGACCTTTTGAAATGCTCAACGATTGGCAATTCATGTCGAAAGCGGCCGATCGTTAGGGATAATGGGACGCGTGATTTTCGGGATATTTCGGGAGAATTCGGTATACATTCGTTCAAATGGACGTATGCGCAGTCGTTAGGGGCGTTCAATTTCAAGGCTATTGCATTTTTATTAGGACTTATTCCTTACCTATAATTACTGTATACTGAAACAGCATCAACTTAATTACATTGAATTACTCATGCTTCATACCTACTTTACTGCCTTTATTACCTCTATTAATTGTTGAATTCCATTTCTACCTGGATGATTTGTTTGTCTACTTTGATTATCTGGATTACCTGCATTTGTTACCTGGATTATTGTTACCTGCCTTTATTACCTGGATTATCCTTATTTACCATTATTGTCAGGATTAGTTATTTTCGTACCTTTATTACCTAAATTATTGTTACCTGCCTCCATTACCTTGATTTTTGTTATTTACAAGTATTACCTGGATTATTTCTTACTTACCGTGATGATCTTGATTATTTATAACTGCCTTTATTACCTGGATTATTGTTACCTGCCATTACTACCTGTATGATCAATTAATTTACTTGTGTGTGTATGTGTTACCTGTTGTAGGGAATCGCATGTTTACCTTTGATGATGAGGACGTCGATTTCTACCTGCCTCAGATTCTCAATATGTATATCTATATGCACGATGTAGCTGAAGCCGTCCATCCCTACCTGCTGCACAGGTTAGTCTTCTGCCTCCCGAATCACACGCGCAGGGCGGCAGGATCATTGATGTAATGACCGGGCGTTATCGGCCCTTCCGCCTGGAACGCAGTCCACTCTGACTATTCTTATATTCCTCTTTCAACCATCCTTTTCAGCCGAGCTGGGGTTGGGAGCGCTCCTGAATGGTAGCCTTTAAGGGGCAATATATAAATCTTCTAAATGAATGAATGAAGGAATGAATGAACGCTCAAGACTGGACTCTAAAGCGCTTGACATATTTTATATGTGTGTGGGCGCGCACGCTTATATAGCAAAGACAGTATTACATCTTATTATTTATAATAACATAAATATACATGTAATTATGCAAGGCTTTTGTGCAAATGCGGTTATTCGATCTTATGAGCTTTTTCAAAAACGTGCTGCCACCTGGCGAATCAAAGTGAAACATTCTCATTAGACTCGTTCTGATGCACGTGTTGTCTATCGCACCATTCACTTTAGCCTCAGCCGTGCTACGGCGCTATATAAATCGTCTTATCGTTATTATGATGTTGGTTATGGTTGTGCTGTAGGTGTCGGACTAGTATTGAGTTCAGCATAAAGACAGCCTGGTTGGTGGGAGCGTACGCCGCAGATGTACCGAAGCCGAACTGGAAGAGCTCGCAAGGAGTTAAACTCAAGAACATGATACTCAATGAAGAGCTTCGGTATGCAATCATCATCATTATCATCATTATGATCGTCGTTGTTATTATCATTAATTATTTTGTTATTTTATTGTTTTTATTTTTGTCATCATTATCATCGTCGTCGTTGACATCATCATCATCTTTATTATTATCAACATTATTTTTATTGTCATCATTATTTGTATTATTATCATCGTGATCGTCACCATCTTCTTATCTTTATTGTTTATTATTATTATTAGTATTATTATTTTTTTTCATCATTAGCATCGTCAACATCACCATTATTTATAATGTTTTTATTACTATTTTATTAGTATAGTAATTATTATTATTGTTATCATTAATATGTCTATCAATATTATTATTATTAATAATATTATTACTGTTTGTATTAGTGGTTGTAGTGTTGCTATCACACATTTATTGTAGCATTGCCACCTAATAACCAAACATCAGCTCGATGTTGTTTTTGAGTGGCTTGTTGAAGGTATGGTCTGTCTGTCTCCCTACGCAATGGTAGGTTCTGTGGCGCTATTATCGAGTTTCGGTTCTTCCCTAGTGCCCATAAATGACCATGTCCCATCCCGGTTCGACCACGAATCAGTCAGGCTATGAAGGACCAAATACCACCACTGACCTGATAGATCCTTGAAAAAGCAATGGTCACAAGTGTCTGATTGCTGGAAGGCGGGCATTAAGTGTGTGAGTTTCACAGATAGACACTCTTGTGTTATTCCAGCGGGACAACTGGATGCAACCCATCGTTGCCATATGCGAAGCCACCGGCCGGTAGCAGGCGCAGGTGGTATAGCAGCGTCAGCTATACCATTGCTGGCCTCAATCTCATCAGGTACATGTATCACAATGAAGGCACCTTTGCTTCAGTTTAACCAGGATCAGATCGAGCTTCTCTTCGATCTTTGAGTTATTGGAGCTTCTCTTCGATCTTTGAGTTGTTTTCGTTCAGTGGTTGTAGCTAAGCTGGTTTCACGAGTTGTTCAGACGCTTTACGTTTGTGTTGTCTTGTTGCACTGTTGGCGTGTTGGTTGTTTATTCGCTGGTGCAACACGTTTGTGAGTTACTCGTTTTCGAGGTTGCTGATTGTTGCTTTTTACGAATGAACGATTCAGGTCTTTATCTAATCAGTTATTACTCGCTCTAATTGCTATATTCTTTAGGTCTTGCGCTTTATAATCTTTGCATATCAATTATGAAACTATTTATTGGTGCTTGAATTATTCTTCTAGTATCTTCGTGGCCAATCATTTCTCAGAATTCATGCTTTCGGGTTTCAGAATAAAACTTACGAGTTTCAATCTGTCACTTTGCGCTGGATGGATTTTGCCGTTGGCATGTGTTATTAACTCCTATTGCTTTCATAAGGAAGGATTTCATGCTTGATGGAGATTTCGCTGAGCTAGCTTCTGACGAATTTAACTGCGTATGCACGACAACTTAATGGTCATCGTGAAACTATTTATCTGTGATTGTATTATTTTTCTGGTGTGGTCTTGGTCAATAATCATTTATCGCATATCATGCTTTGGAGTTTTGTTGAAAAACTGCAAATTTCATCATTTTACTTGTGCTAGACAGATCAGCCAGAACATGCGATTTTAATGATTTGCCCATTAAATTAAATCATAAATCCTTTTTTCTTCACCAAGTCAGGATCGTATTGCCATCTATGTTTATATTTGGATACAACTGAAATATGAAATCTAGTGAAGTTGGATCAAGGTTCTGTTCGATCATTCACTATCTGTTCGATCTTTGAGTTGTCCTCATCTTTCACTGATTTTAGCGTTGTCTGTTTCCGTTGTCTTGTTGCACCGTTGGCATGTTGATTGTTTACTCGCTGATGCAACACATTTGTAAGGTTCTGAACAAATGGTTTATGGTTTAGGAAGGAACTGTTCGACTAGAAGGGACTGCTCCATTACACCAGATTATTCTCAATGGAGTTAATACAACCATATCTTCCAATTTCTTTATGATGGCTTAATTAAATTGTTTATGTACTTGTTCAGTTTGTAGTTGTAATTACTTGTTGGGGAATATTTTTAATTACAATTAATTATCATATTGATCAATCATTCAGTCTTAGCCCTTTGGCGAGTCACGACCAGCGCTATTGATTATGCCCTTCTAAGCGCTCATCGTCGAAGGTTTAAATAATGAAGTGTAACAAAGTTTATTCATTTCACTATTGCAAAATTAAACAAACAATATTCACCAATTATATAAATCAGTGATCTCAATTCTACACTATACATTCAACACTATTTTGAAATTGTACAGTGTTATTCTAATTACATATATAATATATTTGTTAATTAGTTGCAGACCACTTGTTGTATTCGTCACTTCCGTGCTGAGAGTGTCTTTGAATATAAGCTATTCTCGAGAGGCGCTATATAAATCTAATGATATAAGATACGATACATACATGCCATGCTGTCTGTCAGCTGTCGACGGGAATCCGTTGTTTGGTTCCACGCTTGTGCGTGGGCCCACCACTGGTGACTCTGTCAGCTTACTGTGCACTGTAACAGATGTATTAAATTCATTCACTATGACATTTAACATCATTTAGACCAGCATAGAAAGCGCCCGTGAGTAGATATTTTGAAGAGGCGCTATATAAATGCTTGATTACATTGATTACACACACACAAATCCAAGTAGGTGTGTTCTAAAGAATAGACATGTTATTATAAATACTGGACGTGTGATTGTTGTTACATAGACCATTGAAGAGCACTGCTGTTGGCTGCCTCTGGTCGACCCTTATGAAAACTGCGGCGCCAGCCATTCAGCGAAATTTCGCCAAGAAATTCCACCAGAGGTCACGCTCTGATGCCACAGGTTGGTATAGTATCGTATCTTTAAATTTATGTAGCACCTCTATTTTCCTGTAATTTCTCAGAGGTGCTCCCAGTCCAGCCATGGCTAGAAAGAAATGACAGCTTACAAAAGGTAGAATGTCATTGTAAGGGAGAAGACGAAGGGCATCCGGGACCCCATTCCAGGTGGATATATCGACCACTTATATTGGGTTGAGCAGTGCAAATGTATGTATTGTGTTGTATTGTATTTTTTAGATGAGCTCAGCCCTGACCGTGAAGGGGCAGCCCTCAATGAAGCTCGGTTTTGGAGACTATTCAAGCAGTTGCTGTCGTTGTTCTATCTATGTGGAATGACCTTCTTCCCCATCTACCTGGAATTACCTTCTTCCCCTTCTAGCTGGAATGACCTTCTTCCCCATCTACCTGGATTGACCTTCTTCTCCATCTCCCTGGAATGAGTCTGATTGACCTTCTTCCACATCTACCTGGAATGACCTTCCATTACTAAGGACTAAACCAATGACTGGCTTCTGTCCATCAGCTTCTTGCTCTTTAAAGGCCTCTCTATCTATATCATGTCTATACTGAATCTTTAGATTTATGTAGAGCCTTTCACATAGTAACTATTAAAACGCGCTCTCAGCGCGGAGGCCCTTGGGAAAAGATACGTGCAGGGAATAGAGAAGTCCATTCCATAGAGAGGAACCAATGGAGGCAAAGGATCTGGATTTCCCCAGTGTTGTCCTTGGGTGGGGGCAAGTGGGGCCAAAATCTCTGCCCTGGGATTTGAACCGCCCACCTCTCGACCGAATGTCCAGCACTCTAACCTCTACATCGCCAAACACTAACTGTTATTCTTATTTCCTGGTTTCAACATACCGGTTTGACTGTTTGTGTACATTGTATAATCATCAAAAATCATCAAACTGAACATTTAAATTATTATACAAATCATTCTCATGAAAATAATCATTAAAATTATCAAAATAAAGATTAAAATTCCGATGAAAATAATCATGGTAATTATCAAATAAACGTCAAAATGAGCATCAAAATTATCAAAATAAACATCAAAATTATCATAAAATTATTCTCAAAATAAACATAAATATTCTCATGAAAATAATTGTGCTAATTGTCAAATTAAACATCAAAATAAGCATCAATATTATGATAAAAGTCAGTATCAAAATAAACATAAAAAATATTTTGAAAATAATCATGAAAATCAAAAAAAAAATCATCAAAATAATCATCAAAATAATCAACTGACTGTTTTCCATGTTTCCAGGTTTCAACATTGGTGCTCCAGTCAGGCCGAGTGCGAGCAATCCCAACATGAAGCAGTCGATAGGGGACCTGCTGTCGGGCAGGGCTTTCGACAACGGCTGTACCTGCCACCTGAGCAGCGAGGGGGTCTTTAACGACCTCGTGGGGCGATGTACCCAGTGCCACTGCGGGGCACCCCGCCTCAAGGCGCAGTTTGAGTTTGTGAGGGCGCTGTTGAACATAGGGATGATGCTGTCACAGCTGCCTACGAAGGAACAACGCAGTTAGTATACAATACATGTCAACGTGTGTTTCTGTGGCTGTGTTTGGGTTTATTGTTGTTTAGTTCGTCTTGCCTATTATAGAAATAATAATAATAATAATAATGATAATAATAATAATAGTAATATAATATTACAATATAATAATAATGATAATAATAATAATAATAATAATAATAGTATATAACAATGATGATAAAATAATAATAATAATAATTATAAAAATAATTATATTTTTAATAATCATGATCATGATAATTATGATTATAAATTCAATTTAATTTAAAACTTACAAATCGCAGTATGATAACAAGCTCAGTTTGATTGAATGAGTTATTGAAACAAGTTATTACATTAGTCGAATTTAACTGTCAGCAGCAATTCAAGGCGCCCATTACTTTATACATCTATTCCACCTTATGAAGTTTGTGGGAATTGCACTCCACTGTGTTATACATTACTCTATGCCCCTCCCCAGGCCGTAGATCTGGGCTGAGTATTAATCTGTAGTGTAGAGGAGCTATATAAATCTTCGTTATAAATTAATGAATGTTGAACCCTTTTGGAATGCAATTAAGGCACAACATAACTGTTTACTTATGTGTGCCTTTCTGTTGAATGGTTTCAGCGGCTCGTCTTATTGCGGAGCTGTCGACGTTGAATCTGAACCTTCCATCTCGTGTGGGCCTTCCTCTGACAAACACCATCGACCACCAGATCGTCCGGATACCACCCAGTCAGGCCGTTGTCCTCAACTCCAAGGAAAAGGTCGAGAGGCGACTTGCTTTTGCTCTTTACTAGTTACGGTGGTGGAAATAATTATTGCATCACCCTACAAGAATCGGTTTAATACATTCAAAGTCAAGTTTTTATTAGTCATTTAATTTATTATAACATGTAAGAACAGTATCTATGCTGGTAATGGAAAGTGCTGAAAATGTCATGATAATGTTGTGATGATGTGAAAATGTTAGGATGATACAAAAATGTTGATGAAAATACAAAAAGGTCATGAAAATGTGAAAGTGCTATGAAGATAGGAAATGTTATGAAGATGTAAATAATCATGCTATGGGATGTTAAACATCTAATTCTTATCAATTGTATACGATGGCTTCTGTTTTCCGATTACCAGGCTCCGTACCTTGTATACGTTGAGGTCGTGACCTGCGACAGTGCCCACACGGCGCCAATTCCATGCAAGATCCTAGAGAGCACCCTGCGCCACACACGCTCCGAGGAGGACCTGACAGTGTTGCGCTCCACAGAGCAGTCGCCGCCGGAGGAACCGGCGCTGGATGGAGCCAGTGCCACAGACTTTGACCCGGTTGATTGCTGGAACGACGAGGACATCACACAGGTGGTACGTAGCGGCTGCCGTAACATGCAGATTTAGAAGGCACGGCTAATGCGGCCGATGGCAGTGAAATTCCAGTGCTATTAGGCAATGAAATTTCTGGCCCACTGGGCAGTGAGATTCCAGGCCCTTAGGCAGTGAAATTCTGGGCCCCATGTAGTGAAATTCCTGAGCCACTAGGCAGTGAAATTCTGGGCTCTTAGGCAGTGAAATTCCAGGCCCTTAGGCAGTGAAATTCCAGGCCCTTAGGCAATGAAATTTTGGGCCCTAGGCAGGGTTATTTTGGGTTCTATGGCAGGGAAATTCTGGGCCACATGGCAGTGAAATTCCAGGCCCCTAGGATGTTAAATTTGTGGGCCCACAGGTCGTTTGGTGAAAGAATTCCGGACCTTTAGGAGAAACGGTGGGTCCTTAGGTGAAGAAATTTCGGTCTCTTAGGCAGAGAAATTCTGGGCCTCTAGGCAGGGAAATGTTGAGTCCTTAGGTGAAGAAATTCTGGACCTCTAAGCAAAGCAATTATGGGCTACTAGGAAGTAGAAATTAATTCAGGAGATAACAGATGAGAATAAAAGAAAGGGGGTTAAGTTGAGTTATTATTCAAGTAGATTATTTGGGCTTAGGAGATTCAAAGTGCCCAAGAGATTAATTTCTGGGGATATTAAGAGATTAGTAAATTAAGTTGAAGAGATATTAGAAGATTTGGAGTTTAAGTGGATATATTAAGAGACTATGAGATTAGGTTAAGATTTGAGATAGGGTGAAACATGAATAGTGATTAGGAGATTTATTTGAGGAGCTATTAGGAAGTTTAGTTGATTAAATATATTAACTGAGGCTAGAAGATTATTTTGTGGAGATATTGGGAGACATCGATATTAAGTGGAGGAGATATTAAAAAACTAAGAGATTACTTTGAGGCAATTCTATAGTGTCGTTTTGAGTTACTATACATATTATCTGTGGCTGTACAGATATTGTTCTTTGTCATTACTCTGTTACAGTTTGAGATGAAACAACACAAGCCCTGTGTTGATTCCATATCCCAGATGTCGACAGACAGTCTGGCCAGTTCAGAGAGCAGGGAACCAGTCTATATCACGGCAAGCGACGTTCGCAAGCGGCTGTCCGACGTCTTGACAGCTCCGACGAAGAAATTCGAGGTCAGTTGTATGGTCGATACCTCGACATGACTGGGCATTTGTCATGCAGGGGAGGAAACTTAGGGGGCAGAAGGGATGATCCCTCCAAAATTTCAGATGTAGTACAAATTTTTCTTATTTTCTTTCTTGTGTAAACCAAAAGACATTCTTGATAATATGTAGACGACTGATTTTATGCTTGTTTACAAAGTAAATGATTTGAATGACATTAATGAAAATCTGATTTTCAATGTATTAAAATCGGTTTTTCGCTTTTTGCAGAGCGATGCAATGATTTTACCGCCGCTGTTTTATCCATTCGTAACTTTAGCCTATATTAAGGCAAACATGCATGGCGTCTGCAGTAAGTCTTGTAAGGGAGCAAAGTTTTAAATTGTTTGGATGGGCATAACGATGGTGCTGAATGCAACTGATAGCGTCACCATCGGCTCCCGCGATTAAGGGGTGGGGGTTGGGGATGACAGCCAAATGAATGCCAAAGCATTACTATAAATCTGGTTTATGGACTTTTCAACCGTGCGGCCACCTACCGAATGCAATTGAAACTATCGACCTGCAGCCGATAACGCTTTCTTTTACAGCGAGATCCGGACGACCCATCCGCTGCAGCTATGAAGGAGCCGTGGGAGGAGAAAGTTAAACGGATCAGGGAGAGTTCTCCATACGGACACCTGCCCAACTGGAAGCTCCTCTCCGTCATAGTCAAGTGTGGTGACGACCTCCGACAAGAGCTACTTGCATTCCAGGTCCTTACGAAAATCCAGGTAGGATGGAAGAAGCTGTGGTTAAGTTTTGCTAGAAGAATATAGTAGGCATATTCGCTTCTTTTTTGTGACATGGTTTCGACTTGTGCCAACGCCCTTATAATGATTACCTTCTAATAATGCAACTAGGTCAACCACCTGTTCAAAGCCAATACAAAGGACTCGTGTTACGAGAAGCTGAATTTCCTTGTAGCGTATATGGGCGGATGAGCGCCTTCCACTCTGGATAAAGCCATACAGCATCATCGTGACGTCCAACGACAGTGGCATCATAGAGCCGATTGTAAACGCCGTCTCGCTCCACCAGATCAAGAAGCAGAGTCGGCTGTCTCTGCTTGACTACTTCGTCCAGGAGTTTGGAGCCACGACCACAGAGGAGTTCCTTGAGGCACAGCGCCACTTCGTCCAGAGCTGCGCCGGATACTGCATCCTCTGCTACCTGCTCCAGGTCAAGGACAGGTCAGAGTTCGAGTTCATTCGTTTTTTCATTTGGAGAATTTATATAGCAACCTTTAAAATGAAATTTCTCAGAGGTGCTCCCAGTCCACCCATGGCTAAAAAGAAATGACAGCTTACCAAATGTAGAAAGGTCATTGTAAGGGAGAAGACGGAGGGCATCCGGGACCCCATTCCAGGCGAATATATCGATCACTTATATTGGGTTGAGCAGTGCGAATGTATGTATTGTGTTGTATTTTTAGATTTATATAGAGGACAGGTCGGGTCAAAGTTCAAGTTCATGAATAGGTCGACCTGTCCTTATACTTATATATGTATTGGTGTGCACATTTGTGTTCATATGTAACAGTATCTGTGTATGTAACTGAGTCTGTTTGTAGTACATAAGACATTTCATAGTAGTTTGATCAGTGTGGATATATATGTTATATATATATATATAACCTAGAAAAGCCTAGAAAACAGACATTCTACAAATTGACTGGTTTCACACATTGCCTTTGACATATATAGATATAGGTAGGTGCACATGTATTTCTGTATAACTATCTAAGCATGTAGACAGTTCTAGACTTAGTTACATATTTCCATTGGTGGTTGAAAACATTTCAATTCTTAATTTCAGGCACAACGGGAACATTCTTCTCGACTCATATGGGCACATTATACACATCGACTTTGGATTCATCCTCTCGAACTCCCCCGGAAAGAATCTTGGATTCGAGACGTCTGCCTTTAAGCTCACTCATGAGTTTGTTGAGGTTTGTGTTGTGTAATGGACACCTTGCATGGCTGCCAAACTTCATTTGTTCATACTATGTCTGTAATCTTACTGCATTGTTGTCAGTTTGAAAAAAAAATTATTATTGTCAAATTTGTCGTGCTCGTGGCATACTTCAAGCCTCACAAGTCCATCAGAGATAACCAAGTTACCTTAAAGCAGAGGTTCCCAACCTGTGGTCCACAGCCATCTGCCTGGTGGTCTGGGAGTAAAGTTCATGTTAAGATATCAGGAGAATAATCCTTGTTATCAATCAGTAAGTGTCATTTTTGTCAGAAAAAGACTTCCATTTCAATTTGTTCTTTTGAAAGAAAAATTACTCTACCTATGATATATTATAGGCTTACATAAATTTAAAACAAACATTGTAACTGTATGTGATTATTATTTTACTTAAAAGTTTGAACATTTATTAAAATTAGTGGTAAATAAGTAAAATGCTCATTATTATAACAAATTTATACTAAAGTTGTAGTTGCGTAGTTCCTATTGTATTGTATTATAATATTACAGTTACATTTTAGGCTATAATAATAATAATAATAAAAAATAATAATATCCTGAATCGTAGGAGATGTAACCGTTCCAGATCACCCATTTCTTCTGTTTCCAGACAATTTTTATATCAACTGAGGATCAGAACTAAAAAAAATAAAATAAAAAATAGTAATAATAGCCATAGTGCACCAGTGGCACAATTTCAGCAGTGGTCTGTGAACTAGACACAAAGTTATAAGTGGTCCTTGTGGGAATCTGACATTATTCTGTAACCTAGAGTATCATTGTTGATGATTAATTGGTTGTTGGTTGGTTAGAAAATAAACGATTTGATTTGATAATTATTTCTGTTTCTGCAGGTGATGGGAGGAGTGGGTAGCGATATGTTTGAGTATTATAAGATCCTGATGCTGCAGGGCCTCGTCGCCGCTCGTAAACACATGGACAAGATCGTTCCATTGGTTGAGATCATGCAGACAGGTCAGGCTCAGAATCATCTACTCGTCCTGACGTCTTTGCTGCATGTTTAGTAAAAAGACCTGCATTGGGCATGGTCTGTAGTGATGTCGCAATTCTTCCACGAGGCAATGCCCCAATTCTTGACAGATGGTTGGTTTTGTATGGGATGTCCACAAGAATTTCCTACATTGGACCCACCCTCATCTGTATGCATTCGGCATTACCCTACCCTATTCGGATTCCATGTCAGCTGTCGATGGGAATTCTTTGGTTGGTTCCACGCTTGTGTGTGGGCCCACCGCTGGTGACTCTTCTCGTCTTAATGTGCACTGTTTTGCTAACTGATGTAAAATATTTTTTAGCAGTGAAATCCAACAGTTTATGTTTGAGTATGTGGCATCTGTTTAACAATCCTGGCCAAGGTGCACTAGGACTTTGAAACTATAATAATAATAATAATTACATAATAATGGTAATTAATAATAATAATAATGATTAATAATAATAATAATAAATAATAATAATTATTATTATTCTTAATAACACTGATAATAATAATGATAATAGGAAATTTACTTTCGTTGTCTATCTCTTTTAGGATCACAGTTGCCATGCTTTGGTCGTGGACAGGGAACAATCAAAGGCCTCAAGGATCGTTTCCATCTCAACCTAACAGAGGAACAGATCCAACTTCTCGTCGACAAAATGGTAGACGCCAGCGTTGGCTCTCTCACGACAAAACTATACGACGGCTTTCAGTACTACACTAACGGCATCCTATAGTCAGACGTCAACACCACTGGATTTAGTAAACACTATGAAAACGATTAGACATGGCCCCATAAAACATCCCTGCTAGGTGAACTTGTTGCAGTTTGGTTTCCAGCAAATAGCCAGAGTGCTGTGCCAAGCATCAGGGGCCTGGCCAGTAATCAATTTTTGGGTTTACAATTATGAGGCTTTTCCATTGGACATGTTGTAGAGTAGAGAAATAGTTATTAAAAAGTGGTAATTATTTATTTGGGGAGTTTGAACCCCAGAAATACGTCCAGTGTCAAACCTGTAGCATCAAAATGTAAAGCACACTCTGCTGAGCTGGTTTTAACGAAATACCATCGGTTTCTCCCAAATACCATCGGTTTTTTCCAAATACCATTGGCTTTTCCCAAATATCATCAGTTTTTCCCAGTGCTCTGTAATGTTTTGTATCTATCTGTGTTTAAAGTTTTTCTATGTATTGGTTGCCGTCAGAAATCTCGTAGAACTGAATAGCTGCTGCTCTGTAAAAAGCTGTTGCTTGTGTTCTTTGTGATTGCCATTGTTATTGCTGTCCTGTGTGCTTTTACTGTCATTCGCTTCTGCCATTACGTGCTTCTGTTTTTAGGCCCTACAGATCTTTTAAACCCTGCAGGCTTTGGTAGTGTTTTGTGTCGTCTCCAGTTTTTAGTTATTTATTTTAAGAAGAGTGCTGCCTGAGACTTATGTTAAAGCAACATCTCGGGGGTCATTTCGATCCTGGCTTGAGTGCGGCCAGGACTTTTGAGATGCGAAGCTCCTGGCAGGTAGTTTGGATGAAGTTCTGAACGAATGTGTCGCGATCCTGCTTCTTTGTCTCGAAGATGATGATGAGGAATATTCCTGGATCGATCCGGAGCAGGAAGTACGTGCTCTGCAGTTTCTGTAAAAGATTGAACAATGATGTTAGTGTTGTACAGATGAACTTTTAGTGTAAGCAATGCAAGGTCGTGTGTGACTAGAATTGTAAAGTATTTATAAATGTTCCGTTGTGTTGCGTGGACAGTCATGTAAACAATGCGAGGTTTTACTGCGCCAGATAATAAACAATGCAAGGTTGATGTGTGTGTAAGCAATGAAATGGAACATTGGTTCTGTTGTGTAAACTGTGAATTATGCAAAGTTCAATTCTGCATTGTCTGAACGTGGAACAATGCAAGGTTACCTACCATGTCTGTGAACAATTCAAGACTAAATTGTCTGTGAATAATGCAAGCATTTCATGGTTCCACCATTACCATGTAAATATAATAATGCATGATTTTACGCAACGCTTAGACTAAATCTGCAATTGTGCTGATTTATGTTGCTCCAGCATAATGTGTGTGTGTGTATATAAAAGCCTCTAGACTGTTCGGTTATTACAAATCCCTCTAGAATCTTTCCATATGGTTTAGGTTCCTTGGTTTGAACCTTCCACAGTTTTGCAATAGCCATAAGTCTGTATTATTTGACAGTGCTTTAACCGGTTTTGATTGGGAGCATTGCTGAGGAGTTCTACTTGAAGCAGCTCTATATAAATATGTCAGATTTCAGTTGCAGTCAGTATGCACTTTACTTTTGTGTGTACAGTAATACCGATTACTTGTGTTGTTCAGGCCATTGTGGAGAGAGATTTGTAAGTGGCCATTTTTGAGAGCACACAACTATGTACAAATGATAATGTACCACATGGCTGTTATTAAAAAATGCTCAGTACAGGTTTAGTAACCTTTCCAACACCGTAATACTATCACAGAGTATCAAAATGTGCTATATGAATGTAAGAATACAGTTATGGTGAAACATACAGTACCTGATTTTACAGAATGCATTTATATAGCACATATTTCTACTGTGTAATAATACAATGGACTGGTGCGCAGCCTTTCCTACCTCGTCGAAATAATAGACTTGTCTGTCTGCGTTTAGGTCTTGCGACTTGCGTGTGATTATGGCAAGCAGCGTTGGCCAGTGCTTTTCAGGTCGTTCCTTTATGTACAAGACAACACAAGAGATTTAAATGTAATTGCAGTTTCAGTATATAACCACGCTGTGTTTAATATTAGAAAGCTTGTCTACATCGACCTTTTCTGTACTGTGTGTGACATTATCTTGGCTGCTGGCAAACACTTGTTTGCACCTGAGATTCAGGTTTACTCGCTCGTGCTCTGACGGTGCCAGTCCCAAGCCTGGAGAAAGGAGGAGGGCGATCCCAATCATCTTTGTTGTAACATAGTGTCATTAAACACCAATGAATTGCTGTGTGTGTGTGTGTGCTTCATATTTACCGATTATGTGGTTAGCTACTCGTTCTGTGGCAGTGCCAGTCCCAAGCCTGGATAAAGGAGGAGGGTGATGCTAATCATCTTTCTTATGAAATGGTGTAATTAAACACAAATGAATTGCTGTGTATGTGCTAAGATTTACTGATTCTTGGTTCATGATAATCCATACTGATTGTAAACTGTGTACAAGATGACAATGTTTAAGACTACAGACTGCTCAGATTGAGAAGTAAAGGAGGTTGGTGAATTGGATGTATATCTATGGCCATTTATATAGCACCTTGAAAGAACCTCACGAAGGGCCTGGATGATAAAGAAATTTGTCACTGTGGACTCCATGTTAAAAATTGGTGTACAAGCATTAATTGAACTGAGGCTACCACCTGAGGATGACTGAAGACGAAGTTCTCGCCGTCGTAGCCAGGGGGTGTGTCTGACGCTTCGTCAGAGGTGGGACTTGGCAGGTGCAGGTGGTAGCCGAAACCACGGCCTCTAGGGACAGACTCTGCGGTCGGCTGCCACATGAGCGACACACTGACGGCATCTGACTTCTTCACGAATGTTACAGTCCTACAATGTTAGTGGGCTATAAATATATACCACAAGACTAAGACAGTTATAAATAAATTAAGGTCAGAAGAAGAGCAGGCCCTTTGATTAGTCCACCCCTTAAGCTAGGCTGAGACGCCTTCAACATGTTTTAGGACAAAGTGGTCCATGCACCAACCTGCTCTGATACTAGTCACAGATGCAGACAGTCCTATAAAGGACTTGACTCACTTAGTAGACAGCAAATACAGCCATCACTAAATTATCCTCTGTGCTGGCAAGGAAGCCAAACAGGCCAGTCTAAATTAAGTTCTGATCCCCCAAATCAAAACGGATCAATACAAACCACACTGAATCAAGCCAGACTAAGCATACTTACTTGGCGTAGAAGTCTAGGTAGGTCTTTGAGAGGAATGTCTTGAATTCGTTGGGTAGGCCGTGCCTGCTTAGGACATCATAGAAGAAGAGGCTAAACTTGGCCACGAGGACGTTCTTGAACTTCACCATCCAGTCGTATAGTTCGGGAACCCAGACCTTCGTTGATGTGCTGACAAAACCAAGCTTCTTCACCTAGTAATAAAACAATCACAATTAGGTATGCACAAGAGGCTATTCGTAACAACACAGGAGTTTGTAATAAAGGTAATTTCATCAAATGATATTAATGTCTATTTTGCTAATACTATTACTACAATATGCAAGCTCTCTTAAAAAATCGAGAAATTTTAAAGTTTTTTGGAATCACTTTAAAGTAGTTTAATATGATAAAGAGAAGCTATATGATCCCAATGATTATGGATAATTTAGGTAAAATATCACAGACTTTAATCGACCTGTTGCACTCATTCACTAAAACCTTTAAAATAAATTTAGAATTTCAAGACACAGCCTAAAAAGTTTATGAGCAGTAAAAAGAACTTTAAAATACCCTTTAAACTTAGTTTGTGCTATGAAGAAACTCTTATATTTGCTTAAAAGAAGAATATAAACCCCTAGGACAGTCGTATTGGCAAATACCTCTCGTGCTCCCATTGTGCTCCCCCAGGAGTTTAGTTTCACGTGAGCATCGTACAGCGCTCGCAAGGACAACAGAAACTCGATCTTCTGCAGGAAGCCATGAGCTTGAAGTAGATGCATCATTGAACCACACTCCAATCTAAAAGCAAAGAGAATATATATTCAAATCCCAATGTTCCAGTACAATGAAACTTAATTACGTGACAAATTCGGTAAGGGATTCCTACCGACAGCTATATAAATTAAAACCTATAATATGGCCCACAGCATTATTATTTGCAAAAGTGCAATACAATACAATTGCACTTTAGAATTGACATCAGACAGAGAGCTACATAAATTAAAACCAATAATATGGCCCTCAGCATTATTATTTAATTACTGTGCATGGCCATAATAAATACCCTTCATTACCATAACAATCACAGTTCATTACAATAGCAATTAATGAGCATTACCATAAAAATTACTGCTAATTATATAAAAATTACTGCTAATTACATAAAAATTACTGCTAATTACATAACAATCATTGTTCGTTACCATATAACAATTACTCACTCAAACGTCTGCTTCAGAGAACCGAGAACCGGATGCTGAATGTTTTCCTGACATGACTCGTTAATATTCATGATCGTATTGTGGAGATCACGTAACGCTATCTGTGGCTTTACGCTTGTGGCCAGCAGCTGCTCATAACTGAACCAGATGGGTAAAGGAGAATATAAATCACATGGAAAACTAACAATACAATACAATTCAATACAATGAGGCATTTTATTATAAAAGCCATTATTATTATATTTATAATTATTATCATTATTATTAAATAAATGCCGTATATATGGCGCCACCATGCGAATCGACCCACTTTCGTATGCCGACACTAAGAAAATGAAGTCGTTAACCCTTTAAACTCATGGCTGCCTCTGGCCTATAATAGCTTAACAGACTGCCCTTCTCTTGCTCTCTAACAGCTGGAAAGTTTAGGGTCTCAGCTTGAAAGAATACAATGCGATTGTGTTGATTCGGGCGACAATATAGTGTTGGAGCTGCTCGCTCAGCTGTCCGAGCAGCTGCTCCAGGTCCCCGGCCGCGTCCTTCCGAGCCCTGTGAGTGTTTTCGATCTTCCGTAGCTCAGTCAACAGGCATCCGTAAGTGGTGCGCAAAGCCTGAAACACAAATTCAGTTGAATTGTACAATAACAAACAAACGATTTTTATTGTCCCCAAAAAGGTAGATAAAGACATTTTTTGAGAAGGTGAACAATTAAAAGAGTCCAATAGAGAGGTCAGATTTCCAAAAAAGGACGAAGGTAATGTAGGTGGGGGCCCCATTTTGCAAACAAAACATTGGGACAAACAAAGGTTGACATTTTGACCACTTTACAAGTTACACTTAACTAGGTAAACTTAATTAGTTGGCTATTATCTGATAGCATCTGGTACCATCATTGCTATCCATTCTTCTCTAAGTCCATGGGTTCACTTGTGTCATCCACAGACCACAACTTGGTGATCTATGTAAGTTTATATTATTTACAGTAGTTGGAATAATTATTGCATTGCCCTGTGATCAAAGCTAGAGGTATACAAATATATTTAGGATGTACTGAGTAGAATGAATGAAGTTTTCTATATCCTCCTGATATCAACCAACAGACATTCAGGAAAAAAATGTAAATGACTGATTTTATGCTTGTTTACATAACAAGTGAAGTGACATTAGTCACATAACTAAAAAAGCTGACTTTGAATGTATCAAACCGATTTTTAGCTTTTTGCAGATGATGCAATAATTATTTCCACCAGTGTATGTATGCATGCTTGAATGCACACATGTGTCTGGTTGTATGTAAATCCATGTCAAATTGATTAGCACATTTCAGTAGCTAATTCTAATTAATTAGCAATTAAGCTAATCAATTAGCCAATCAATACGACAAACAGCTCATTCTAATTCACACAGAGAGAATTACAAATATTTGCTATGCTGCACAATGAATTAGTATACTGCATAAGGCATTGATATAACTATGTTAAAACAGACAATAAATTACTAAAACAGACAATGAATTACTAAAACAGGAAATAAATTACTAAAACAGACAATGAATTACTAAAACAGACAATGAATTACTAAAACAGGAAGTGAATTACTAAAACAGACAATGAATTACTAAAACACACAAAAAATTAAAAAATCCACACAATCACTTACTAAAACAGACAATAATGCACTATAATAACTCTAAGGCACAAAACACACATAACAGAAAGTGAGAAAACTACATAAAGAGCTCAACCATGGAGCAGTGCTTACTTACATCTTTTCGACCGAGAAGTCTTGACCCAAGATTTGGGCTGAGAAAGACAAGAGAGAAGAATTCCTTCTCCGATGCGACAAAGGTGTTGAGGAGATGAAGAGTTGATGTCCACAGCAGAGAAGCTCTTATCTTCGTTGCCTCTCTCTCACGCTCCTTTTAACAGCATTCATAAATAAATAGAATAAAATCTCAAATCAGTTTTGAAATGAACATACATACTATTCATGTCAATGATAATAACAATAAAGCTTTGTTAATTGGTTTTAAACTGTCACCCTCACACCTTGCCAGTTTCGGACCGAGGCAGCTGACGATGGGCGATTGGCAATGTAGGTGGATGAGCCGAAAATTGTCAGAAAAATCACACAACATCAATGGGTTTTTAAAGCTCATAAAGTTTTTCAGACACACAAGCGGCACTTACTATCATTTCTTTAGCTTTGTCATGAGCAAATTTGCTAAGACAGTGGAAGTAAGACTCCAGGAAAGCCTGCTCCTTCAACACGATTCCAGCGATCGGCGGCGCTTCCATTGCGAACCGTAGAAAAGCTGTTTAATTCTTCCTTCTCGAATGCTATACAAGATACTGTCTCCTTAAGATCTTCTCTGACTTTCCTCCATCTTATGTCTTTAGCTTCAAAGCAAATATCGTAAATAACACCTTGACTCGAAAATTTACTAGTTACAAACATAGATATAAGTAACTTCATATTATTATATCCATGTTTATATGCTAGCGTGCCCGATTGCAGCGATTGGTGGCTGCCCGCCATCCACCAGAAAAAGCAAGTAAGAAATTAATCCAAACATCAACAATGTTACTCACCGCAGTAACATTGACGCACTATTGAATAGAAATTCACAAGTAATCATGCCACCTTGTGATGTGGCATGATGGGAGCAGTACTTTGCACAGGCTTTACGGGCTTTTAACGCCCCATATAAACATATTTGTGCATTGAGATAATAAGACGAGTTCTGTTGGTTTTGATGATTTCGACTTGCGTTTATTACGTATTCTAAAACGATCCTTCTTTGAGACAGCACAAACTCAATGATTGAAAAAACTGACTTGAAATATACTAATGCATTGCTCTGCCCTTCCAAAATGGATAATTATTGTTTACGCCTACCGTACAATTATTAGGCTAGTTACATTTTGATAATAAGACGACGTTTTCGTAAGTAAAGAAGCCAGGTTTTAAACTAATTTCTTTTTATAGTAGTTCAGACATACCCTGCTGCTCTCATCTAAAATCAAGCCTACACCAGGTCTGCGCACTGTAGCAACTGATAGACTGTTCACTAATCTATCCCTGCATTAATTAATTCATTCGTTCGTTCATTCATTCATTCATTCATTCATTCATTCATCCATTCATTCACTCGTTCATCCACAAATAAATGCATTTGTCCATTCATTCAGATCATCTATATATAGGCCTACTGCTTCTCTGAGATAAAGTTTCCACACTTTTCTGTGCTCCGAACTCCTGGAAGATGTCTGCATTGTCTGGCCAATGTCCGAAGTGAGATTATGAATTTATTTCCATGTAAAATTGCAAGCATGTAACATGATGTAAGCCTAAGGCTTGCAAGCACAAGTTTCGGTAGGGGTTCGGAAGGTAACAATTTCATGAAGGCGTATTCATCTTCAATCGTTGTAAGAGGTAGAAAGGGAATTGCCTCGGGTATAATAGCAATTTTTCGCCCAAACTCTATGCCTAGTGGAACACCGAGTTTAGGGTATTGCATTGTTTTTTTGTGTTGCATGTCAACTGTACTGTTTTGCATTGTATTGAAAGACCGTTAGGCAGGATCAACTTCTCTGCGTGAGGGAAACAATTTATATGCGATGAAATCCTAGATTCGACAGTGTTTTTTTAGATTTTTTAACGACACCGTTCCGTATCGAGGATGATTTGGTGTCGCACTCCTCCATTCTCCAGGCTTTGGACTGGCACTACCAAAGTCCAAACAGTGGCAGAGTGTTTGTCTATTTGAGGTCGCCATATCTAGTGTATTGTAGCCTTGTACGCTGCAGTCGAGTATCACAGTAACCGGAGAAAAAATTAATACCACGGTTACCGCGGTGAAATCTGCGGCTACAGTGGTACAGAAGAGGAAGTAAGACCGTGGGAATGGGAGCAAAGCTTGCAGTGCTACCGCTAGATGGAAATGCAATTGCAGTAATGACCTTGGTAATGGTAATAAAATTTGTCCACTCTTGCAGTGAACTATCCATGAAGTTAAACAACGTCTGCACAAAATGATAAAACATCGCGCTACATGATTGAAATCCTGAACGCTCGACATCTCTTCAACTTCAGTCAAAGTATTCTGTATATAAAAACTTAAGATTAAAAGTTTAAAACACAACGGTTTAGCGCAGGCCCATATGAGCATTTTTATCTTGCTATATGCTTCTTTGGACTGGGGATGGGCAGAGGCGGCGATCTCGCTTGACCGGTGGGGGAGACAGCCAATGAGAGGAGCAGGAAATGTGGGGGACACAAGTATAGATTGTCCCCTCTGTAAAATGTGGGGGACTTATCCCACTCGACTCCCCGGGACCGCCGTCCCTCGGGATGGAATACCTAATGGGGATGAGGTGGTGATGGGGACAGTCCTGCAGGCGATGGGGTAGCGATGCGGACAGACCCACGGTAATGAGGTATAGGGACAGAGGCAAATTCTACCTCTCGCTCCCTTATTAAACAGAATTGCACTGCAATACCTGTGTCAGAAACGACAAGTATAGTGATTTGCAGCCTATTAAAATATTTAGTGCGATATCGTGGCTCGAATTCGTGGAGGTGAAGTTTTCCTGCAGTGTTCACTCGGCAATCCCTTTACAAATAGCACCGCTTTCAAGGCTCCATCACAGAAACCGAGCTTCAAGCAACACGTACAACCTGGGAAGAGGACGATAGACTGGGACGAACGCGTTTCTTCAGGCCGTGAATTCCTCAGCGGCACTCTCAACGACGGAAACCTTGTCCTCTAGCCCACACTTCTTCATCGCCGCCACCAAGGCCTCGACGCTCGCAGCCTCCCCGAAGTAGTGCCTCCAGCTGTGCAGGGCCCCGATCGCCTGGCGGTGCGGGTCGGCCGGGTAGCTGGCTTCCATATTTCGGATGCACCGTTTGATCGCCTCCGCTTTATTCCGCAGCGGAAGTGCCGTGGACAATCTCTTCCAGTCGTCGATATCATCGAGGCTCTGAACGAGCGCCTGGAAGCACGCCTCCAACACGGTTCCAGAGTGGTCGAAGCGGTTTAGGATCAACAGGGCCTTGGCCTTTCCTGGATTCTGCCTGGCGAGATCGGCCGGCGTTAGAGTCATGTAGTACATGCGATCCGGAGTCTTCTTCCTAGACTTCTTCTCCTTCGACTTCTTTCGGCCGACGATTGCTCGCTTCTCCTCTTTTTTCTCGACGACGATCAGGCTGTTTCGGGGCGGAAGAGGCGGGGCGTTCACTTCCAGTGCTCCAATAACGTCCCCCTCCCCTTCAGTTCGTGTTGGACTGGCCTCTGTCCTTGCTGCCGTCTCTCGCAGCTTCCCGATCTCCTCGTAGTCGGAGAGCTGGCTGTACAGTCTGTTGTCCGCGCTAGGCTTACTTGGGGAAATCTCGGGCTCCGGTTTCGAACTTTCGACCTTGCTGACCTCGTGCTCCATCCGAAACCTGAGGAACTCGTCCTTGAGGATGCGCGTCAGGGTGTTCACCCCGATTTCCAGTCCGACCTTTCCCCCTCCACCCTGTCCTCCTTCTCCTTCTCTTCCCAATCGACCTCCGGAAACCGGATTCATGTAGGGATCCTCGTCGCGTCCTTCCAGCACGTCCAACAACTGACCTCTGACGAGGCTGGCCACCTCTTCCCTGCTCCGCCCTGGGACGCTCTTTTCCACCTTCTCGTGTCCACCACCGCGCCCCACCGGCTCATAATCGACATCACTGCTTCCGTTGTTATTATTACTACCCACACCTTGGGCTTTGTTGTTACGGAGTGTCTCAAGAGAGGCATAGTACTCCTCTTCCTCCTCTCCATCGGGTTGATCCCCCGTGGAATGCTCCACTAGGAGAAGGTCCTCGTCCCCTGACGATTGGACGAAGTATGAGACTATGTTCACGTGACCGTAGGACTGGGCTCTGAATGCGGCCGTCGTGCCGTCCTTGTCTCTGGCGCTGATGTCGGCCCCGTGAGAGACGAGGAGCTCGATCACTGGTAAACTGCCTTCGATGGCCGCGTAGTGTAGCGGACTCCAGCCGTATCTAAGGGAATACACATTACAAAGTTACTTTACTGATCAGTATTCTTGTGGCTGCCTCGGGAATGACTTAGTGGTCTGCTTTTCTTTTCATGCATTCATTCCCTCAGAAAACTTATGTAGCGCCCCTTCAAGGCTACTGCTGATGAGCGCCCCCGATCCCAGCACGGCTATAAGGAACAGTTTTAAGGCTAGTAGGCCTATGAAAAGAGTCAGGGTGGACCCTGGGGGACAATCGCAACGTCAACGGGAGCGTGTTCCACTGATAAGGCACGATTTTGTTTTGTAGTTGTTTGGGAAAATGGGACAATGAGTAGGCCTCGCTTAGCAAAGCGGAGAGAGCGGCGACCCGGTGCACTCAAGGCAGAGTAGGCAGGGGCGTGACCCAGCAAGGACCGCTATACCAAAGACTCAGGCATAAATTCAGGCCTCAGCATTTCCTTCATTATGAGAGAGAGAAAGGCCATCATGGGCGCCTTTCATGACTGCCAACAGTGATATTCGACTCTTGTTATGACTTGTCATTATTAGTTCACACTGTGCTTGTAATCATACAGCGGTGTGTCTGTTTGAAATCAAACGATAAGTACAAATAATAATAATAAAAATAATAATAATAATAATAATAATAATAAAAATAATAATAATAATAATAATAATAATAATACTGATAATGATAATGATAATGATAATAACAATAGCAGTAATATATTATTATTATTATTATTATTATTATTATAATTATATTATCATTGACATCAATGTAATTAATATCATCATTACGATTACTACTGTTACTACTGATATTACTGTTACTAATGTTACTGTAATAGTTTACTATAATTATTTTTATTATTATTAAATTATTATTACTTGAGTTATTAATAATAACTCAGGCAATCCAAACAATATCCGGAGATGAGATGATTTTCTGGAACGGCAACCCACTAGGCATTGTGTGGTAGAGTATAATGTGCGTATTATTATTATTATTATTATTATTATTATTATTATTATTATTATTATTATCGTCATCGTCATCGTCATCGTCATCGTCATCGTCATCGTCATCGTCATCGTCATCGTCATCGTCATCGTCATCATCATCATCATCATCATCATCATCATCATCATCATCATCATCATCATCATCATCATCATCATTATTATTATTATTTTTATTTGTGTAATTATCATTATCATAATCTGATTATCATGATAGATGATACTACACCATTATAAACCCAGTCAGAAAATCAAACTGATTCCTTGCAGATCAGACTCAACCGTCATCTACGCACCTGTCCTTGCGGTTGACATCTGCGTGGAATCTCTCAACCAACAGAACAACCGTGTCTACCATTCCAGCGAAGCAGGCGAAGTGCAGCGCCGTGCTTCCACTCTGGACACACATATCAACGGGGATCCTATGGTGCAGCACGAAACGCTCCAAGATGGAGTCAACTCCACGGAGAGCGGCGTAGTGGAACGGTGATATCGTCTGAATATCGCACATGATCAGCTTCGGGACGAGGATATCACAGCGAAAGACTGCTTCCAGCATCCGCTCCAGGTTGAACTCGTAGCGCAGTTCCTGACGCCAGTCTCCGTCTGACGCGCCCAGGGAGCGTTCCAGGCCCTCCACGTCTTCCCTTCGAATGTACTCCACGACTTTCTCGGCAACGGCAGCCACAGGATCTTCCATAACTTCTGAACCGCCTGGAAACCTGGCGTAAGGTTACCGGACGTGTTTGGAAATTGCCCGACCTACTTAGGAAACGACGAATTATCAATGACGCCACCCCGATATAGGTAGTCACTTGAATGATATGTAGAAGGAACGTATAGGACTGCTCGTGGGCTGTGATACCCTATGCATAGAAGAGCTCTTTGAGCGAGCGTTGGAGCGTGACTCCCATGTTTGTGGACGAGGCCCTTGTCGTTTTTATAAGCTACTTTGCTGTGCTGTGTGCGTTGCCTCTTGCACGAATCGGGGCTGTATGAAAAATGTGGCCGAGTGAGGCATCGCGGCATTGAATCAGCAGCGTTGAAAACATTGGTCAACGCATTCCGACAGGCGGACTGTATGAAAAAGCTTCATGATTAATGTTCTGTTAAGCATTGCTTAATCTCATCAATTGGATGATTATAGTCACGATGACTATCTCGAATCCTATCTTTAGATTTATACAGCGCCTCTTGAAGAATGACTTTTCAGAGGCGCTTTTAGCGCGGAAAACCCGGGATGGGGAAGGAAGAGAAACGCCTTTAAAGAGTAGGAGGCCGATGGAGAGAATCCAGTCATTAATTTGGTACTTAGTGATGGAGGTAGGCCATTCCAGGTAAATGCACCCACAACAGATTCCACCCGGTTTTGGGCCAAGTCAGTCCTAGTCCCATGGGTGGAATTGACCAAGAAAATACTGTGCGCGATTGTACCTATGGTGATAAGGATGCTGGTGTTGCTGTTGATGACGATGTTGATGATTAAGGTAATGAACTCGCCACCCATCCATCCTCCTACCGACCCACTCAATAGCCCTCAATATTTCCCACTCCATGCTCACGTTGCCCCATTACGTCATCACCTCCTTCTGCCAAAAGTTCCGTGAACTAAAATAATGCACAGATCTAGAGTAAACATTACTGAATAATATATTGAGTGAATACATTTATATGGATGTAGAGTCTAATTAATAATTAAATCGAACGTATTAAGACAAGGATCATTGCAATGACAGACGATTTAATTATAACAATTTGAATATTATTTATTTGTGAACGATTAACTTTAGTTTATTTTACCGTTCTTTGTACTACATATATTATTTTATAATTAATTATTATTTAGTTTTTTCAATTATTAGCAAGTATTAGTAATTATCACTAAATATTATTAATTATATTATTATTGCATGTTATCTTTTATTATATTATTATTATTATTATATTTATTATTATTATTATTATTATTATTATTATTATTATTATATTTATTATTATTATTATTATGATCAACATCCTCATCATAAATTATTATTATCATAAATATCATCATTGAAACTATTATTATTATTATTATTATTATTATTATTGCATGAACACATAAGGCTCGAGTCTGTACCAGCAAAACCAGTGCGCTAAATAAATATGTCATGGTTGTGAAGTAGCTTTTGCCTACGCACAAGATTGCAGTAGCTGCATTGGTGTCTGCGAACATAAGCCATTGCTCTCACGCACACAAGGATTCCATAGTTTTATGCAGCTTAGTTTTACACAGGCCGAGGATTTGTTTAGTAAGGAGCCCCATTGCTCAGGGCGTTGTTCTTTTGTTAGGACTTCACGTGGATATACGGAGAGTGAGTATGTGAGAGAGACACAGAGACAGAGACAGACAGACAGACATACAGAGACAGAGACAGAGAGACAGAGACAGAAAAGAGAGAAAGAGAGACAGACAGTCAGACAGACGGTCTGTCGGTCTGACAGACAGACAGAAAAAGACAGAGAAAAAGATAGAGACAGACAGAGAGACAGATGGAGAAAGACAGACAGACAGAGAGAGAGAGAAGGGCAAGTCCGACTAAAGCTCTGTGGCCGGTCGTTGCCAGTTCTGATCTCGTTTTAGTCATTGAGAAAAACTGAGCACTACTGTAGCTGTACACTAACTCCTCCACCGCTTGCCCTCTGACAGCGCCAGTCCCAAGCCTGGAGAACAGAAGAGGGCGACGACAATTATTATCGCCGTGTAGTTAAAGTTAACCTGAAAACACTATTTCCATGTGGTTTTGATGGCGGTTGCCATATGGCCTGAGCGTTGCTGTGTCGAACATTTATGTAGCGCCCCCGTTAGAGATATCTACTCAGAAACGCTCTGCGCTAGCCGAAGTTATGCTAAATTGTCATTAATATATGCCTAACGGCTATTTTACATTGGTTGGCAAAGCAGTTCGATGTTAAGTGAGCTATAATATCAATCCAATCCAGGTCTTCAAACATGTTGACTTTGGCTATTTGTTTTTTTGCAAAAATAAAAAAATCGAAAACTGGCACTTTTTGGTTTTTAAAAATATTTTTATTCATTTTACTAATATCACTATTATATTACTTTTTGAGTGTTATTCAGTTCGAAATCAAGATAAATTAAATACAAAGCGATTTGGAGCTCTTTTTCATGCTGTGTTTGATGCTGTGACAAAATCCAAAGGGAAACTAAAAAAACAAAACAAAAACAAATAAAACCAACAAACCAACTTTTGATTTTTAAAAGTCTTGGTTTTAAGCACCCCTAATCCAATCTCACTTGACATTGAATGACGTTAACTTCTAGCTGAAGTAGTCTGCTACACTATCTTTATTGGATTCAATTTAATACTAGTAAAGGCTTATTATTCAATTGGAGCCTGGCTAAGATTTTGAAGTAGGCCTTGTCCAGTTTGGCTTATAGCTAGCGTAGGTTTAGTTTAATTTAGTTTAGCTTGTGTCTTCACTGATTGATCTAACAATTATGCCTGCCAACACTACTACGGGCAATAGATGAGACAATTTTATGTGGAAATATGGGTCCTACTCGTACTCCAACAATGGCTGGAGTAAATATGGACCTGGTATAACGCGAACAATGGACCGTTACCTGTGTACATAGCAGTGTTGTATGCAAGACTTGAAACTTCGAAACCAAGACGAGACCGAGACAGTGAGGTGTCGAGACCGAGACCGAGACAGTGAGGTACCAAGACCGAGACACTAGGTTCAAGACAGTACGAGACAGTACAAGACAGTAAAAGAAAAATATATAAAGGGCTGTAAAATACTAATGTATCAGTTTTCGGGAATAATGTTCATTTGTAATTTCAACTTGGAACTTATAATGTACAACAGTAGACCTACCAATTCCCGAGAACAGTTTTTATAATGCCCCGTCTTATCTTTTTCGATATCTCATCTTCGGCCTATCTTCTGAATAGTATAAAGAAAGCCTTTTCTAGACACGTCAGAAATATTCTAGACGATTTTAAACAAGCAAACTCAATACCAAATACCAAACGAAATTATAAATTTGCGCATATCCTTACTCACCCTAGGAAACTCGAAGTTGTTCCGATCGTTTCGGTTATGGTGGGTTTACATCAATGCAAACGGCATACCATAGCTATGTTTTGACAATAACTTCAAATCGTGTAAACAAAAACTTCACAATTTCAGGTTCTCTTTCAGACATTTTGTGAATTTAAGATAATTGAATAGATTTCAGTATCATGTGACTCGCGCGTTAACCAGAATTTCCGTTTCTCGTAGATTCCGGTTTCAGTTTGTAGCGCAAGATTTTAAGACAGTTAACGCGAAACTTATCGAGACCGCTCGTTCGAGACAGAACAAGACTTTCACTTCAAGACAATCTCTAAAAATTCGAGACACTACCGCGAGACCAAGACCACGACCGAGACAACAGGCTTCCGAGACCGAGAGCTAAATTTAATATAGCGCCTCTTCGAGAAATCTGCTCAGAGGCGCTTCCAGTCCAACCTGAGACAAATTTCAGAGTGGAATAAAAATGGGATAGAGAGTCTTATAGGCATAAGACATTTGCAGAAGATGCAATGGGAGGCCATTCCAAGCAGTCAGGCCCACGACCGAAGAAACACTATACTGCAACATGGAGAGAAAAGGACAAGAAGAAAGCCCTGTGCGCTATGGAGACAGACAAACAGGCAGACAGACAAACAGGCAGACAGACAAACAGGCAGACAGACAAACAGGCAGACAGACAAACAGGCAGACAGACAAACAGGCAGACAGACAAACAGGCAGACAGACAAACAGGCAGACAGACAAACAGGCAGACAGACAAACAGGCAGACAGACAAACAGGCAGACAGACAAACAGGCAGACAGACAAACAGGCAGACAGACAAACAGGCAGACAGACAAACAGGCAGACAGACAAACAGGCAGACAGACAAACAGGCAGACAGACAAACAGGCAGAGGTGGAGTCATGTGAAGGGAATGCCAGCGACTGAATGGTAAACATGGAAGATTCTATGGAAAGAGATGCAAGCGATATAGATAAACAAAGGAAATCATAATAAAGACCCAACTACGACGATGATGATGATGGTAATTGAAAACGTTGAAAACGACTGTAGAGCAACAGGCCATTTATTAAGCGCCACTATCTGATGACAATGATGCCGTTGATGATAACAATAACAACAACAATGACGATAACGATAACAATGATAATGACCATAATATCGTCGTTTTATCCCAAACAGAAAAACTACGATATGATCACAAGTACAGTATGAGCGAATGATGACAAGTTTTTATAGGAGTCAACTTTAACTGTCGGCAGCCATGCAAGGCCTCCGTTGCGTCATACATGTATATCTAATTTAACCAACACCACCCCCTTGCAAGACGGGGACGAGTCAACCTTACGGGGGATACGGGAATCAAACTCTCTTTCTCTGCTCTGAGTCCCAAGATGTTATATAATGTATCGCACATGATTAGCTTCGGGACGAGGATATCACAGCGGAAGACTGCTTCCAGCATCCGCTCCAGGTTGAACTCGTAGCGCAGTTCCTGACGCCATGCATTAATGTACGGCTGCTTCAGTATCAAACGACCGCGCTGAACAGCTGCGAGTCAAGGACTATCTCGAGGTCCTTACACGTCCAACTGTCCCAGGAAGCCAGAACGCATAACGTGGTTAACGGTCTAACCAATCGCGTCCCAGGGATCGATCCACGTTCCGCTGCTAGTCTGTTCCAAAAGAGTGGACCACAGAGGGGTCGGGGAAACTGTCGATAAACTGCCCTAAATGCAGTTCATATTTATTCTTGCATTTGAATTATATTAGACAAAGGAGCCAGTTTGATGTCTGGTTTCTGATAACTGACAGTGCACTAAAATTCGGAGAACCACCGGGGGTATAAGCACTAACTCAGTTGTGGGGCACAGGCCTCTTGAAGCCCCCTGTAGAGCCGCCAATAGACTCAGGATCGATTCCCGTTCAACTGGGGCTGGCAAGTCTCAGATACCGTCGAGATAGAAGTTGGAGTGGCAAAGATTATTACCCTAAAACCAACTTCCATCTTGTCGAAAACAGTGGACGAATAATAACTTTTTGATCGTGACCCTTTTGTCGGTGAACCATTTGTCTTCAACCATTTGTCCGTGAGCCATTTGTCGTGAGACCCTGTCAGGCCGATCGGTTCATATGCCTTCCGGGAGAGGTTGCTTGCCGTCGTAAAGAGAGGGAGCGTTGAGAAGGATTCCCATGGCTCCAAAGAAACAAACGCTGATGTAGGTGGTCAGAAGGATTCGGTCGACGACACGAGCCACGTATTTCCAGTCATCCTTTGCCTGTTAAAAAAATATGCAATGGAGAATTTAATATAACGCCGCTAAAGAAGAGAGAAAGAGAGATACAGAGAAATGGAGAGGGAGGGAGGGAGAGAAAGAGAGATAGATAGAGAGAGAGAGAGAGAGAGAGAGAGAGAGGGAGGGAGGGAGGGAGGAAGAGAGGGAGAGAGACAGGTAGAGAGAGATAGGGAGAGGGGAAGAGGAAGAGGGAGAGTGAGAAAGACAGACACAGAGATAGAGACAGACAGAGACAGAGGCAGAGACAGAGACAGAAAGATAGAGAGAAAGCGATATTCCGAACACAAATGCAACTAATAGCTTTATTAAAATTCCTTTCACTTCTGTTGACCGCCAGTTTCTTTTTCGGTTGTGTACCTTTTGAATCGTAGTCGCGATCTCCAGACTTCTAAAGCACCACTCGCAAGCTAAGCGCAGGGAACCAGCTTATTCACAAGCGCTGTGGAATCAGAGGGGCTGTCCAAAGAGTAATAGTCCAAGAGACAGGTAGAGAGAGACAGGAAGAGGGGCAGAGGAATGACCTCTCCCTTTTCTCCGATCTTTACTCGTGGTCCGCCCGACAGTGTTTTGCAAATGGCTCGAGTTTTCATGTTACTTTGCTTATTTTCAACGCTATAATTATCGTACGTGTATCCTTTGATTAATGTGGGGCCTCTAGCAGAGCTCTCCCGGCACGGAAACTCAGAGGGAAAAGAAAAGGGCCGCAAATTCTAATTTACCTCTAACCGCTGCGTATGGCGGTCACGGACAAGTTACTGACCCAATTAGGAAGGAAGGCAACGGAAAATCACCTCACTCATCTCATCTCCGAGCGGAGTGAAAGTCAATGGTTAACGACCTCATCATATCATCATCGTCATCACCATCACAACCACCACCACCAACAACTGCCTCATGAATGGACACTGAACGTCTGATGAAGTGAGAGTGGTTGTCCCAGAGGTAGAGTGAGTGTATTCATGATTTGGAATGTCTTATACTAATTTATAAAATGTTTAACTTGTTACAGAATCATTAATCGATCCAAAATATAGCATTTATCTATTTATTATTATTATTATTATTATCCTATTTTCTAGATAGCAAGTCGGACACGAATTACCGATTAAAACCATAAACCGTCGTGATTGGCGCAAATTACGCTACTTTGGCGATGTTACCCTACTCAAATCTGCAATAACCATCACCGATTAAAACCGTAGACGTACCCGTCTCCCGTCATCCGCCGACTTGATATGATTAGCGATGAAGGCGATGCCGTCAATGGCCTTGTGAACATTCGGTGGAAACCTCTTGAGCCGACGCTTCGAGCAGGCATCGCAGATATTCCCAAAGTCGACGCTTCTCACATCAGCGGCAAATTCAGCACCGCCTCCAAGTCCCGCGTAGAGATCAAGGGACGCCTGGGCCGTGGTGGGCTTGAAGTGCTTCTTGTAGGGGTTCTCAAAGGGCAGCAGCTCGCTCTGGGCCTTCGAGAAGTCTATATCCGTCATTTCGTTGGAGGCCCGTTCCGGAGGCCGCGCGATGAACAGGAGACGCGGCAGCTTGTTGAGGAAGACGAGGCGGACCCATCGAGGCATGTCGTGGGTGCTTGAAGATCGGTGGTTGATGTTGAGGACGACGACGCTGGCGATGACGGAGACGGAGACGAGGATGCAGGTGAAGAGCAGGTACTTGCCGATCATAGGGATGACGATGGAGGTACCTGGCACCAGCTCCATGAGCAGCAGCTGGAAGAGGCTGAGAGACAGCATGATGGTCAGGCAGACGGATACCTTCAACAGACATTAAGACTCTATCATGCACAGAACTGCATAAGTCCGTATATATAAAATCGTGTCACTAGTTTTGGGGCAATAATCGGGAACTAGAAATGCTCACATCTTTTGACATAACAAGTTATGACGGAAAATTGATGAATACGTATGTCAGCAAAATTAAAAATGCCTCTGGAGGTTTAAAACACCATATTTTCAAATAGAAGCTAAATTAAGATTGAGGCGACATCTCTGTTTTAGAATAAAACGTGTACACGAATATTTGACGAGTAACCATGATTCCTCTAACACAGATTATATGAAAGACATAATTATATCTGTACATCACCCAGATAGTAGATAGCTACGATAGTGTGTAGGATGGTTGCTCCATAGATGAGGTATCGTCCATTAATTATGTCAACGATTTAAAAAGAAATGCTAGATTAATCTGAAACTGTCCTAAAATTGCATTTTACTATTTAATCTAAAGCTGAATGGTCTAAGTGGACTTGGGCGAGAGAACACAGCGTTCAAGCGTAAATTATGATTTCAATGATTATTTTGATTCATTGCAGACGCATCTAATTTATCCTTGCACTGTTGACATCACTTTGCTTATTGCCACCCTCCAATTGGGCCACCACCACATATACTCGCATTGGGTCACCCATTGGATCACCCCCATTGGAGCACCCGCCCCATACCCATTGGATCACCCGTTGCCTTGTTGACACTCATTTGTACTGGATCACCCCACTGGACCACGCCCCACATCAAATTATACAGGGACACCCAATTGGGTGGGTCACCCCACATAAATTTGTAATGGGTCACCCCATTGAATTACCCTCTTTGCGTTGTTGACATCGATTTGATATGGGTCACACTCCTATTGGGTCACCCACCCACATAAAATAGTATTAGGCCACAACACATTTGGTCATCCGCCCCACACACGAAATGTGTGTATTTATTATTGGGTCACCAACTCCAATGTCAGTGAATTGGACTGGACTTTGGGTTGCTGAATGTATGGTCTGTGGGTATACCTTTTCTCCGCAATCGCACGGCAGGTAAAATGCGAGCAGACTGAGCATGTTGATGGAGACGCAGGGGATGATGAGGTTGATGACGAGGTAGAGGGTCTTTCGCCGGATGATGATATGGAAGGTGATATCGGGGTAGGGTTCTTCGCCGCAGCAGGGGTAGAGAACGATGTGCTTCTGGGCCGTAACGTTCATGAGATCCCACTCGACGCTTTTGTAATACTCGCCCAACTGGATGGCATTCTGAATGAAGTTCAGCTCATTGTCCTGGGTCGACTTCCGCTTGTGACGGATGTCGATCTGTGGAAGAGAGTTTCAAAGGTATCAATCAATCGATATATCAACCAATCAATCGATCGATTAATCGATTGATCATCCATTCAATCAGTCGGTCAATCGAACTATCAATGAATCAATTAAACGACAACTCTCACCTGTCCATTGTGTTCTATATGAGCTCCAATAAACTCTCACCTGTCAATTGTATCTTAACATAGATCTAATTAACCCTCACCTATCCATTGTTCCTGTCAATTGAATCTTACCTTAGATATAATCGACTCTCACCTGTCCATTGTATTCTACATGAGCTCTGATAAACTCTCACCTGTCCATTGTATTCTACATGAGCTCTGATAAACTCTCACCTGTCCATTGAATCTCACATGAGCTCTAATCAACTCTCACCTGTCCATTGTATCCTACCTGAGCTCCACTGTACGTCCAGATTCCGAACTTCATCGTGCAGTTCTGCTCGTCAAATGGAAAGTACTTTACTCCGATGTCGCACTGACTCTTGTAGATCGCAGGTGGCTCCCACTTTACGCTTCCATTATAAGTAATCGTTGCTTTCGTCATCAGCGTTATGACGTAATCGCCGTCGGCGCTGGCAGAGAGAAACGATTAAAAGGGTTACAACGAGAATGCACGCTTAACGTTTAAATACGACTGACTGGCTTCTTCGATTGATTGGCTATCTATCTGACTGGTTCGGTGGCAGGCTAAATGAAGCAACGAATGAAGAAGGAAGAGACTGAACGATAACAGAGTGTAAGTCTGGTTGACTGATTGGTCTTATGATTTATTGACTGGCTGGTTGAACTTAAAAACGAAGAAGCTAATGAGTGATTGCCTGACTGATTGACTGACTGGCCCATTGATTAATTGACTGGTTGTCTAATTGGCTAGCTCATTGACAGTCGCTCTACCCTATCGACGTAACGTGGCCAAGAGACTCTGAACAACATCCATGCCATCTGTCAGCTGTTGACGGGAATCCTTCGGTTGGTTTCACGCTTGTGCGTGGGCCCATTAAACCACTGATGAATCTTTTCAGCTTACTGTGCATAATTTTGTTAACAGATTTTTTTAACTCGTCCACTGTGACATTTTGCATTATGTGGGCCAGCGCAGATCTGAGTAAATGTCCTGAAGCTGCGCTATATAAACGCTCGATTATATTATATTGCACAAACAAAAAGAATCCTAACCGTCGTGTAAAGTACCCTCGAAGTAGCTTGCTGCCGACGGCGCTAGCTAAATGGTCGCGACAAAAAATTACAATTACATACAAAGACTTACTTGTTGTAGAGTACAAGGTCTGGGATCCAGATGGATTCAGCCGGTACGTACAACATATCAACGTTTCCGTATTCTAACGGATTCCAGACCAAACTACTGTCAGTCCATTCCTATACACATACGATCAAGTGTCTAGGACGACAGCGTAGAGCAGATAATAACAACAGTAACGATAACAATTATAATAATAAAAAGCGCCTTGCATGGTTGTCAACCGTCAAATTCACCAATTAAACCATCTGCGATGACTAGCCCTTCCATTATTATATTATTATTGTACGCCGAACCCCTCCGTCAACGCAAATGGGGCCCATATCTGTGCCATTAGTGGCGATAAGCGCGACTTTCTTTCCTTTTCCAGCGTTTATCTATCTGTATTCAACTCTATAATCTTGTGGCCTTCCAGGGCACCTTTTCCTCACCCTCAGAAGACGAAGCCTGACCATTCCTGACAACGATTATTAACACTTAAATAATCTCTAAGTCCTTGGGGAATGAAGTACGTGGAGAAAAAATAGTAATAAAAGTATTATTTATAATAAAAGTATATATTAATTATAATGATGGTAATTGTAATTGAATTGCAATTACAATAATAATAATAATAATAATAATAATAATAATAATAATAATAATAATAACCTTCTTTCTGCCTTTCTGGCATCTGCTGCTAGTACAAGCGAACTCCAGGCATGCATCCTACCAACAGAGTCTGCTGAGGAACCATATGAACTTGCGAGTTCAGCACTCAACGCTTGGAAGACCCTGACAGATGCAGAACCACCAACAGGAGCAGCAAGTTATCGCCAGAAAGAATGGGACCTCCGATTCACAGACAAGGCATGGAAAGGTCTGCTGGATTCCAATAACAATCCATGCGACCGTGCTCGCCTGCTGGCCTCACGAGCACCTCATTCTGGAGACTGGATGCTAGCGCCCCCTGTGACTGCCCTCGGCCTGCGCCTCTCAAACGAGGATGTACGACTGGCAGCCGGGTTGAGGCTAGGAACGACGCTCTGCGAGCCACATTTGTGTCACCAATGTCAAGAGAGCGTCGACGCAAAAGGGCTCCATGGACTAATTTGTAGAAGAGGCAGCGGAAAACATCAACGACATAGCATGTTGAACGATGTCATCTGGAGAGCTCTTGGCAGGGCGAAGATTCCAGCGCAAAAGGAACCTCTCGGCTTGCTAAGAGAAGATGGAATGCGACCGGACGGCGTCACGCTCATTCCTTGGACACGTGGTCGATGTCTGGCATGGGATGTGACAGTGCCCGACACCTACGCCAAGTCACATCTTATCGTAACATCTATCAGAGCTGGCGAAGCAGCCGAACGCGCAGCTAAGACGAAGAGGGCCAAGTATTCCACCATAACCAACACCCACGACTTCGTAGCCCTCTCCTTGGAATCCGGAGGCGCTTGGAGCAGTGAAGGACTGGAGTTCATCTCAGAGTTGGGTAGTCGAACGAGTGCTGCAACCCACGATCCAATGGAGACGTCATTTCTGTTCCAACGTATCTCAGTTGTTCTTCAGCGTGGGAACGCAGTCTGCCTCTTCGGGACATTGCCAACACTCCATTAGCTCATCATGGGCGATAACAGCATAATGTGAAACATATATGTATAATAATAATAATAATGAAAATAAAGATAATAATAATAATAATAATAATAATATTAATAATAATAATAATAATAATAATAGCAGTAATGATAGTAACAATAGTACTAATAGAATAAAAAGTAATAATTCTAGTAATAGTAACAATAATAAAAATTGTAACAGTAGTAATAACGGTAACAATGGAAATAAAAGTAATAACAGTAAAGTAATAGTTTAGGTTACGCTGATAAAAATTACGAAGAACCTCTCATGCAATCATGACATGCAAACTAAAGTTCGTGTTTCTCTCACCTGATTTACCCAGACATTCGTTGTGATGATTTCGTTCTTTTCATCCTGTGCAATTAATTTTAAAAGATGTTTCAAAATTCAATTGCATCGTCAAAGAAGGATTGATGATTATTGTCTGCTAGGACAATTGTTTTTTCTACGGCGCGGTTCTTGCACTAACTCGTAGGCGACGAACAGTGTCTCTAGGAAAGAGTAATAACATTTATAATGACGGTGAAACGGGGATCAAAATGGAGCTGCGTTTGCACCTCAAGGTCCAGGATTCAATCTCTTGCCGTAAAGCCTCGCTGTTTAGCCGTGCTGGGATCAGGAGCATCGTGCAGTAGAAGCCTTGAAGAGGTGCTATGTGGGCGTCCATCAGTGATGTCACGCGCCTATGTGGTATGGGTCATACATTTGTGACGATGTGTGACGAGTCTCACGAGAGGGGGCAAATTTAGTCCAAAATTGCTTGACGCAATTTATGAACGGTCCCTGCATAAACCATTGTAATGAATAGCGCACGAATGAAACTCCACCACTACTTGCACCCTTGAAATGCCAGTCCCAAGCTTGGATAAAAGAGGAGGCGACGCTAGCTATATTTGTCGTCACACAGTGCCGTTAAACTAAAACTATACTACTTGCACTCTGACAGTCGGTGCCAATCCCAAGCCTGAATAAAGAAGGAGGGCGACGCTGATGATCTGTGTTATTAAATAACAACTACTGAATAATAAACGAATATTAGTATTCAACGGAAATATAAGATTAAAATGTACTCACGACATCGATGATCTGAGACAGTTTGAGGCTGACTAGTATGAAGAGCTTTTCGCTGCTGTTACCAATTGGTCGAATGAGGCGGTTGTACTTGTTCTTCCGGAGTAGGTCATCGTAGAGACGACGAGCGTCTGGATTCGCCTGCACCTCGTGGTCCAACCAGTTGAACATCACCACGAATACGACGAATGGTAGACCAGTCACTTCCATCTGTGGAGTGGCCAGGAGATATCTGCTTTAAGGACAAAACCGTCGGTGCCTCAATTCTAGAGTGCGGGAACTGAAACGGCGAGAGAGATAGGACATTGGAAGAGAGTTTGGATTTGTGGAAAAGAAATGTGTTCATATTCAAGTCAGCTTGTCAGTTAGGACTTAAACTCTAGGTAAGAGACTTTCCTTCAGTGTTTTCTCTATTTTCAAAAACCTTAAAGCGTTTTTATTTACTGCAGCCGGCACAATGCATCCTTTTCATAGCAATCGTAGACCAAACTTTCATCGGTGCTTGAATTAAATGATCTCTGAAATAACTTTAATAACAATAAAGTTTGTGTATTTATCTTATGTCATACTTCTTTCCCACCTCCTCCTATTCCTCTTCCCCTGCTCCGACTCCTCATAAATCCCTTTTCCTTTTTCAAATAACCAATCAATCAAAAGCATAACAGTATGAGCCTGTAATCGACTCACGCGGGTAGTTACGACATCAAACGGAAATCCCAGAGGAGCATAAGGTTTCGCTACCAGGGTCGCCCAATTTACATCACTCAGTAATAACTGATAATAGCTGTTAGTCAGTACATGCTGCAAATTGGTTGAAATCAATTGTTATCCTTACTCTCATTCTAAATCCACTCATCCTTCTCCTTCTTCTTCTCCACCTCCTGCTCGTCTTCCTCCTCCTTTTCCTCCTCCTTCTCTCCTTCTCCTGCTATTTCTTCGTCTTATACTACTTTTCCGCTTCCTCCTCCTCCTCCTCCTTCCCTTCTTCCTGCCTCTTCTCCTCCTTCTCTCTCCCTCTCATCTTTCTCCTCAATTCCTTGCACAAGCATCTTGGATTCTGAGTCATAACATAGTTGAATGAGTTGGAACCCACCCTTACCAGAGGCACAGAGCCATTGTTTGCACAAGGATCGCACACACAACCTTCTGCCGTCTAAACTAGTTCTCTGTAGATTTTCGCAACTGCGTTAAGTTAACCTTACAAACACGGATTATAATAAAAGGCTTTAAAACTATTACTCACTCCCAACGATCATTAGACAATTGAATTTAACCGTTTCCTAATTAAGTAATTAATAATGACACAAGGCCCATCTAATTATTAGAAACAGACAATTGTTTTTCTGTCGGTTTGTCTCTTTGCTCATTGCTCTGTCTGTCCGTCTTCCTCCGTCTGTCCATGTGTCTGTCTGTGTCAGTTCGTCCGCCTGTTTCTGTCTCTCTGTCTCTCTTTGCCTCTTGCTGTCTATAGCTCTTATCTCTGTCTTTGCCTCTCTCTGTCTATAACATTTCTCTGTCTAATCGCCTGAGTATCTCATCTGAGTCTCTCATCTAACATTGTCTCTTATCTCACTGTTTGTCTTCCTCTATCTCTTTATATATCTGTCTATGTCTCCCTCTGTATCTGTGTCTGTTTCTCTTCACGTCTCTTTTTCTCCGTCCATCTTTGCCTCGCTCCGTCTACATCTCTCTCTCTCTCTCTCTCTCTCTCTCTTCGCCTGTCTGTCTTTCTGTCTCTGTCCCACGAATATGTCACAGCAAGCACTTACCTACTACAGTTCCTGACGATCTCAAACGTACCCACATCAACACCAAACAACGGCTAAGGAAGGCATCAACTTCAAGGTGTTAGTTGGCTCACTCCACCTTGGGATGAGAAGAAAAGGCCTCAGCTGCTGCAGCGGACTGTATGTACGCCTCGTATAACCCTCCAGAGGAGGTAGAACTAGTACACAACTTCCATTTTGCAGGTAGCACATCGCTGCGGACTTCTTTCCCAAGAGTAAATGAGCGTAAAAATAAAGCTGCACAGTTGCATGGAAATTAGTTCATTGTTTTCGCCCCATTATTTCTTCAAAACGAGTCAAACGCTGTACTTAATCATCTCCCATTTGAAATGCATACTCGCGTGGATATATAATATAGTTAGGTTATTTTGTTCTTCTCTCAAACTCCCACCTATCAATTACCCCCAACTGCTAATGGCTGCAAAATGAGTAAGAGTGGGCCCCGTTAACGAGAATTTCATTGGCTACTTAGGGGATTCTTTCTGTTCTCCCCATCAATCCTCCGCTGATATTTGATTAATATTGTTACCTCATCACATTTTAAGCTTTTTGCGTTCATGGTATATTTGTTTGGAGCTAATCAATAAAATAGTTGGTATAATGGCTATGATATGTAAGTTGATACCGGTGGGAATACCTATGTCATTACCTATGCCATTACCTATGTCATTACCTCGGTTTTACCTGGTCAAGTCGGGATCACGTCTCCCTCGAAGCGACGCTATAGTAGAAATCTGCAGATAGGATTTCCTATTGAATTGTAAAATTAAATCATTTTGCCTTTATTAATTACACTAAACGATTAAACCGGATTGCATCCATTGTATCAAATTAGAAAGCATCAAACGAATCTGACCAATAATCAGGTCTCTTATTCTTACCCATCGCCTTCGAATGATTGGCGTGATGACGATGATGATGATGATGCTGATTATGCTGACGATGCTTGATGCTTGAAGCTGACGACAACGACGACGACGACGATGGTGATGATGATGATGATGATGATGATGATGATGATGATGATGAATCAATTTGCCCGTTGAGTTTTCGTCGTTTACATTCAAGCAGCAGTCCATGTCCGAGCCATTTGGGCTTCAGACTCCTCGAGCGAAGCAGCGGATTCCGCCAGCGCTCGGCCGCAGGCTTCTAGGCTTCAGGTGAGGCAGAAGATCCGACCCAGGGAGGAGGGGGTCTTCCAATGGGCCTAGATAAATGCTATGGTCACTTCTGCCTCAGTAGTAAAGTTTCTTGCTTAACGACGCCTTCGCTCCCACGTGGTTTGGAACGACGTGTAGCCGCCTTGCGATTGAAGGCGACAGCACTGTTGTTGTTTTAAAAGCGCTTCTGATTACAGAGGTCAGGATTTTTTCGTACTGGGGGTCGTTCTTCAAATGTAATCAAGCACTTATATAGCGCCCCTTCAGATTTCTGCTCAGAGGCGATCTATGCGCTGATGATGTTAACAATTAAAAATGAATCTGTTAGCAAAACTATGCACAGTAAGCTGAAAACAGTCGCCAGTGCTGGGTTCACACAAATAGGAATGGAACCAATCAACGGATTTCCGTCGACAGCTGACAGATGGAATGGATGTCCAGAGTCAGATGTTTAAAAACACCATCCCTGTTATGCTCACCGATTAAATACATTGACCTCACAAAACTTGTAGAACATACATACATTACTCCTTGGCAGCAGTCGCATTTCTAAGGGCGGGGGGTGTTCCAGGTGTATGGAAAAACAACCGAGAAGGTGCGGCGCTGCTTGGGCGAGGGGTGTCACGCAACGGGCACACATGCTAATTAGGGCCTGAGGGTCGTTCAGTTGATTTTCCCCGCCTTAAATGTATTTATTGCTCTTATTGTTTATTGATTTCCCAACTGGGTTCCTCGGCATCAATATTATTTTTATCCTCTTTTGATATAGCGCAATTTTAGCAGCCGAGCGTTGGAGCCCCTAGATATAGCAGGGTCAGAGGAGCCTACACACAAACAACAACAACAAATTTTTTTATTGCCACATATTTTGCATATGACAGATAAGCTTTGATATATTAGCCAGAAGACATTGACGAAAGGGAGGCCAGAAGGTATATAATCCCGGTATTAGGGCGTGGACCCCAGTATAATAGCTTTGCAAAATAGCTAGTATGGTTAGGACCACCAAATTTTATCATCTACCTACAATGGGATTTGGCGGCAAGCGCATAAGTAATAGCTCCATCAAACTTAACTATTCAATTAAGTCTCAGGAGAATGTTCCAAGGTAGACTGAAAAGTGGCTTGGCTTTTCACAAACACATAATTACATAATGTATCTAAAGAGTACGAGTCGGAAAGTTGTCAGTATATTTTAAAAAAAAGTAAAACCAAGAGTTACTATTTATATAAAGTTCAAGTGCAGTCGTTGATTAATTCATCAGTTAATGGCATACGTAGTAATCCTTTAAAGAGGGAGATACTGGGGGCAGTTGGAATCAAACTCCAGATATAATTATTGGTCATTGTATTTAGTTGCATGAGAAACGACGGGTATTCAATTTAGCATAAATGGACGAATTATATTTGAAGTCAATGTTATATTATATTCTTTGTATTATTTGCATAAATGCTTCCTCCATGTTGCCGTTGTAATCTATGAATAAAGATGGTTCATTATTGTTAATTTTTCAAATAATTAATACACTCACATCAAATTGACCATAAGACTAAATAGGAATAATTATTATCAATCATCATAAAAATCATCAAAGTTATCACCATCATCGTAATCATAAAAAACTGTTATTGATTGATTTCAAACCGTATACAGTATGGACTAATCATCGTCAATCAACACATTCTATCATCAATCAATCAATCAATCAATCAATAAATCACCATCATCAATTGGGACAAACCGAAACTCGGCCCGGAAACTCAACCCGGCTGTGTATCGTAGTACCCGGCATCACTCGGACTCTGACAAGCAATGGGTCCGCGTATTAGCAAAAGCCAGCTTGTGTACAAATATATGAATTCTGATTATTGTTTTTCTTAAAGACGAAGATCGAATAGATTATTTACAAAACGACAATCACATTTAAAAACACAAGCACTTACTTTTCACTACTTCTCAGTGTAAACTGAGGCAAAACCAATAATTCACAAAATTGTGCAAACTGCCAAACTAAAAATCAAGAGAATGAGATTTCTTAAATATTCGACAATCGTTACTCGGTCTCGGTTCCATTCCCTCGTAATACTCGGAATTCGGCAGGAAATTGACACTCTGTTCATCCCTATATAGTCATCGAAAAAATGTTCACATCATCGTTATCAAATTCATAATCAATCATCGTTAATCAATGAATTGATAGCAATGCATAGGCTGAAAATCGACTAATCATCATCAACATAGTTGTCATCATCATCCTCATAATCATAATAATTATCATAATCATCATCATCGTCATAATCATCATCATCAGCATCATCGACGTGCTCTAACCACTCTAGATACACGTGTTCTCAATGTCTTCCACTATACCCTCTGTCAAGTAGAGAACATCGATGTGCTATTAGGAATCCGGGCAGAAACCATTGACGATCATTTTGGTCTGAGTTTTTACTCGGCTACCTCCAGGTGGTACTGTAGCCATTTGTCGCTGTGACTAAGGCGCTCCAAGCGGCGAGTGTCGACACTAGGACGGTGACGGATGGACGGATAGAAGAACCGACGCTCGAGAGAAAGGATACGATACTCGGCATAGAGACTAAACGAATAGAAGAAACAACACCATTAATATGCATATGTAAGGAGAGGCAGAAAGAGTAATACACGTTTAATAATATATATATATATATATATATTTATGTACATACATATATATATTCATATAATATACATATAGTAATATATATATATGAATCAATGAAACTTATTATAACGCCTTTTCAAAAAATCTACGGATGGATAGAAGGATATAAGTAGATGTGATTGCATGAGTGGATGGGTGGATGGATGGATAGTTTGATGGATGGATGGATGGATGAATGGATGGATATAAGTAGATGTTACTGACATCGTAGGCATCTGTGTATGGTGGTTGTTTTGTCGTCGTTGTAGTCTGGACATCGATGACAGACGAGACCAACCGAACAGAATCTTCTTTCGTTCATCTCATCGCATTCAGCGCCAAACGAAAGATCAGTTATAGCTGAACATTCACAACAACACAGGCTGTTATCAGCACTCAACTGATTTCCATATGCAAAATCAACACGTCTGTCTGTCTGTCTGTCTGTCTGCCTGTCTGCCTGCCTGCCTGCCTGCCTGTCTGGCTGTCTGTCTGTCTGTCTGTCTATCTGTCTGTCTGTCTGTCTGTCTGTCTGTCTGTCTGTCTGTGTCTGTCTGTCTGTTTTTCTATCTCTGTGTCTCTCTGTTTGTCTGTCCTTCTATGTCTGTCTGCCTCTTTTAAGATAAAAACACCCATCTATCTATCTGTCCCTCTGTCAGCTTGATGGACTGTTTGCCTATGCCTATTGATCCATCTGCGTACTTTTGTGTGTGTCTATGTCTGTCTGCTAATCTGTTCCTTTGTCTTTCTGCTCGTCTATCTGTGTGTCTGTTCGTCTCTACCTTAACATCCAAAATCTCTTATGTCTCAATTCAGGTCGGTCTGTCTGTCCGTCTGTCTCTCTGTCTGTCCCTCAACATATCTGTCAGTAACTGTGTCCTACCGTCCCTCTTGATGCATTTTGTTCCTTGTGCTGCTGACGTATATCCACTGGGACAAATGCATCGGGTGTCGACACAGACCGCTCCTCCCTCGCAGTGGTAGAACTTGGAGCAGCCTCGCTCGTGGATTCGAACTACAAACAGACCATTCAACATGTGTGTGTATGCATAAGTATGCATATGTGTATGAATGTGTATGTATGCTTGTATGTATGCTTGTATGTATGCTTGTATGTATGCTTGTATGTACGTGCATGCATCACTATCATTAGGGCCTACCACTTAGGCCAACCACTTAGGCCTACCCCTACCACTAGGGCATACATTCCACTACCCCGACCAGTAGTAGTGGTAGTACTACTACTAGTAATAGAACAACTACTAGTAAACTAACACTAATGCTACTACAACTGCTGCTACGAACATACATACGCAGAAAATGAGCTTGATGAACTTACGACTTCGACAAGTGAGTCCATTGACCCTGCTGCCCTCTTGGCATTCGCAGTGGCCATCTTCTGAGCAGTAGACGCCATTCTTTGTATAGCCATTAACTAAGAATAGAAACATTATGGGCTAAAAATCACGGCCACAAAATTCCGATCTTACTATTTTTATAATAAAAAAAGTGTTCTTTTAATTTTAAACTGACAAACCGCATTATGATTACAAGTACAAGTATTAACAGATGGTAACAAGTTATTACAGGAGTTTAATCTAACCGTCGGCAGCCATCCAAGGCTCCCAGTACATTATACATTCTGATGAATCAACGCAAACACCTAGCGAAAGAAGGATTAGTCGACTTAACGGGGGATACGAGCTTCTAACTCGGTTCCTCTGCTACGCGCCCCAGTGTGTAATGCATTACGCCCCATAGTGGCCATAAGATCAATCTCAGACCTTAACACGTTGACAAAGCAACGACGCTGGCAATACGATCAACCATTGCATTGAGATCATGGTCTTAAGATAATGTCTGGTACAATCTACTCTTTCGAAGCAGCATGACCCAGATACTCTGAATATTCATGTCATCCGTCAGCTGTCGACGGGAATCCGTTGGTTGGTTCCACGTGTGTGCGCGGGCGCCCCACTGGTGACTCTTTTCAGCTTACTGTGCACTGCTTTGTAAACTGACGTAGCTCTGAGTAGATATCTTTGAAGGGGCGCTATATAAATGCACGATTACATTACCTGACTTTTGGTAGCAGGCGTCAAACTTGACGTTGCACCGTTGACCAAGCAGCCTGTGATGACTTCGAAGGCAATGCTGTCCGTCAAACGTCATGACGCCGGTATGACATTGACATATGCCGCCATTGCACGTCATGCCTTCGGTGCAGACGTCGTTGTCGCTGCATCTCTCGTCACCGAACTTCACTACAATGCACGGCGTCAAGTCATGCGTCACAATGTCATATCGTGTCAAATCATGTGACAGGATGTCATGTTTTGTCAAGTAAGTCATGTGACAGAATGTCATATTGTGTCATGCGGTGTGACATAAGCAAGTCTTTAGACTCGGAGGTTGTCATCTATTTAGTCATCTGCAAGTTTCTGTCAAACGATCCATCTCAGCATCCATTAAGTATTCTTCCTTCGTTCATACAATTTTCTTTCCATCTATCTATCCACCCATCCATCCATCCATCCATCCATCTGATCATCTATTCATTTCACCATCCATCCAACCGTCCATTCATTTAATTAAACGTTCATCCTTCCTCCTAATGTGGTGGGTAAGTGGGTCAGATTCAATGTTCCCTTTAATTTTTGGATATTGTGTGCGCAAGATATTAATCTTGTACAACATTTTAAAAATGGTTCATACTTTCGTGCGCAGCTTCGAGCTGAATGCGACGATAGTTAAATTAAAACCATATATGACAGTCTATGTTGATAAATTCTAATAACCAACGATAAGTTCCTTGTCTTAAGGTTAATAAGTGGACGTATCACCCGAGGAACCAAAGTTTCTGATGCAAGGTAGACTTCAGTCGGTTAGGAGACAAACTGTCTTTTGCGCACACTAATTTCTTGCACATGCGCATAGCTTCTATGGAACATTGCCACCCACCCACAGTCCCACACACATATCAACCCATCCACCTACCTGTGACGCATCTTCCAGTTGGAAGTCTGCGGTGCCTCCTGGGATCGCACATGCACTGTCCCACGTGACATCCGTCGAAGAGCCAATAGCACGCGTAACCAAGCGTGACGTCGCAGTCGAGATCAGATGTGCATGGAGTAGAGCGTGACGATGATCCACCCGTCCACCTCTCAGCCCGTACAACGGGATCCTGGAGACTGCTGTCAGCTGTAGACAGGATATAGAACCCAAGTAATTTAGTTAGTTTAGTTAATTGATTGATTAGTTAGCTACTTAGTTTTTCAATTAGATTGGTAGTCATTAAGTCAGTTAGAAATTAAGAACAAGTTTGAGTCATGGTAGAGTTTGATTTAGAATGAACGAACAACTGACCAACCGATTCAATGATTTGATCGATTGATTGATTAACTGATTGACAGGCCAAATAATAATGTGATTGATTCATTGATCGACCTCCGCTAATTGATTGAATTTTTAATTGATTGCTTGATTGATGATTTAATTATTATCAGTTACTAGTCGAATCATTGGTTCATAAATGCATTTGTCGATTGATTGGTTAATCATTGATTGAATTGCTCATTGATTGATTAATATATAAGTTGATCGGTGGATTGATTGATCGATTACTAAGTAATTGGTTAACTGACTGACTGATTGAATTGATTGTCTTACCGTAAATGACGACAATGAAACGAATAACAATGAAACGGACGACAATAAGAAGACAATCGGAATACTGCATCATCTGCAAACACACAAGACAATGTGTCAGAATACTTTAACCAACCCGTACGTCATCCTCCCTCTCATCACTATCATAGTCATCACCAGCACCAGCACCACCACCACCACCATCATCACCATAATCATCATCACCATAATCATCATCACCATAATCATCATAGCCATCATCATCATCATCATCATCGTCGTCGTCGACGTCGTCGTTGTCACCACCACCACCATCATCACCACCACCACCACCATCATCATCATCATCATCATCATAATCATCATCATCATCATCATCATCATCATCTTCATAATAATCATCACCATCATATGAAGCAGTCCTACTCCTCAGCACAGCCCTCATCACCTTCTGGTCCTCCCCCATCCAATCGCAAAACAAATCCCCTCCAAATAACACTTAGCCACATCTCACCATCTTCCGTATCTCACCTGAAACACAGACAGCAATCGTCGAACATGTATGTTCGCACCAATCATCTGATTTACCTGAGCATTTGCAGGCAATCAGCTTAGAGCCGACAGGTGTTAGAGCCCTATACATCAACAACAATTACAATGAAGCCGAGGACTACGTTGGCCACCACCGCCGCCTCACATCACAGCCGAGACCCAACGCAGCTGCGGAATAATTGCCCAGCAATCCTCAATGCGAACAACCGGATTTATCCATGCGCGGTCGCTGAGGACGTCTGGATAGTGGCGTGTAGACGCGATGCCTGCCACGTACGACGTTCTGGATATGTTAGACGCACGGATTGGGGTTGAACACGTAGCGGACAACTTCGTTCTAGTTGGGTTAGTCTCTGTCTCTGTCTCTGTGTGTCTCGTCTCTCTCTTACTGAAGCCGATAGTAACTGGGGTGGCCCCGACCTACCTGAGGGTTTTCTGCACTCCAGTGTGTCTTTATCTGCAATAAAGGCTTTTATTGATTGGTTGATCGATTGAATGACAAATTTATGTAGCACCACGCCAGTGAGACACTCAAGAGAATCGCTAATGAGAAAAGTTCATTTGACCCAGGCGCACCTATCCATCACTCCTCGGGCTTTCCATTCAAACTTAAGTCTCACCTTTTCAAGAACTCTTACCCAGACTCCTCTTTACTTGATAGTTCAGATTGCTATCCTCAACCAAAAGGACAACCCCTTAACAGCAACTCTAACCTCCCACAGACTACCTTTTGGACAGCCTCTCTGATTCAATGCAGCGCTCGTGAATAAGCTGGTGCCCTGCGCTTGGCTTTTATGCGTCGCTTTAGAAGTTAGGATATTACGATTACGGTGAGATAGCTGATTCTTAAGACGTCCGCGTCACAGCTCGAAACAAAACATGGCAGAGAGCGCCATTGAAATGCATTTAAACGACGCGTTCACACATGAGCGTCTATAGAGAAGGCAGGAAAGTGGATAGAAAACAGCTGATGGATGGATGTGTGTATGCGAGAGAGAGGGAAGGGATGGAGGGAGAGAGAGGGAGAGAGAAGGTTGTAGAAAGAGATACATGGAGGCAGGCAGGGAGGGGAAGAGGTAGGGAGGGGTAGAGAAAGAGCGAGCAAGAGAGAGAGAGAGAGAGAGAGAGAGACAGACAGACAGACAGAGTGAGACAGAGACAGATAGGGAGATGGAGAGAGAGCTTGAGATAAATATACACACACAGAGAGAAACAGAGAGAGAGACAGACAGACATACAGACACACAGACAGACAGAGAGCGATATGGTGGGGTGGGGTGATGTGGTCGGAAACGCAGTCATGGAGAGGTCGTCGAAGGTCCAGCCTGGTCTGGATGGACCATGTTAAGCTGTTGATCCAGAACGGACTACTACATGCCTACAGAGGCTCAGAAAGGCATTTATGAAAATGTATGCATAATCTACTGATTAACTTTATATATATATAATATATATATATTTAATGTCTATATATATATGTATATAGACACAAACGCACACACATTTTTTATATATATATATAATATAAAATACATATATATATAGGGCCTACTGACGGACTAAACTAACTGACTGACTGACTGACTGACTGACTGATTGACTGACTGATTGACTGACTGATTGACTGACTGAATGAATGACTGACTGAATGAATGAATGACTGACTGAATGAATGACTGACTGACTGAATGAATGACTGAATGACTGACTGAATGAATGACTGAATGAATGACTGAATGAATGACTGAATGAATGACTGACTAAATGAATGACTGACTGATCCACCAACCCCGCTCTACCCACCCATCCAACCCCCACTCTCTCCATCCACCCATGGCCGTGCATCACAAATGGTCTTGTTGCCCTCTTCCTTTATCCAGCCCAGGGACTGGCACTGCCAAAGTTCAAGCATTGTTGAGTTATTAAACAACTGAATGAACGAACGATCCTTTCTGCGGCCGCAGCGCCAATTCATTTATCCGTGGTCTGTCCAGCGTGACCTGATCAGTGAATGGGTAAGTACAGTTAGTGTAACGACAATGACGTGACTAACCGTTCAACGAAGCGCGACGGCAAGGGGTGAGAGAGGTGGACTCGATGAGAGGGTGTATGCAATCGTTGGCCTTCATAGGTCGCCTAGTTGACCCTTACTCTTCGATGCTATCCTTATCCGCTTTCTCTTAAACCCGGAGTAGAGTGCTTTATGTGCTCGCAGAAAACGTGGCTGGGTTGGGGAATATTACGACACCTCACGCTTTGCTTCTTGCTCTTCCTATTTCTCTTCTTATTCCTTCTCCTTCTCCTCCTCCTTCTCCTATTCCTATTCTTCTTCTCCTCTTCTTCTTCTACTTCTTCCTCCCCTTCTTCCTCCTCTTCCTTCTCCCCTTCATCCTCCTCTACCTCATCTTTCACTTCTTCATCTTCTTCCTCCCTTACTTCTTCCTGCTCCTCTTTTTCCTTCTCCTCTTCACCTCTCTTTTCTACTTCCAACTCTTCCTCCTATTCCTCCTCCTCCTCTTGCTTCTCCTCCTCTCTTCCTTCTCTTCTTTCTCCCATTCCTCCTCGTCCTCATCTTCCTCTTCCTCCGCTTCTTTCTCTTATTCCTCCTTCTGCTCTTGCTTTTATTTCTTCTCTTCCTTCTCCTGTTCTTCTTCCTCCTCCTCTTCCTCCTACTCTTCCCCGTCTTCTTTTTCTATTCCTCCTCCTCTCCCTCCTCTTCCTCCTCCTCTTCCTCCTCTTCGTTTCCCTATTCCTCCTCTTCTTCCTCCTATTCCTCCTCTTCGTTTCCCTATTCCTCCTCTTCTTCCTCTTCTTCCTCCTCTTCGTTTCCCTATTCCTCCTCTTCTTCCTCCTATTCCTCCTCTTCGTTTCCCTATTCCTCCTCTTCTTCCTCCTATTCCTCCTCTTCGTTTCCCTATTCCTCCTCTTCTTCCTCCTCTTCCTCCTCTTCGTTTCCCTATTCCTCCTCTTCTTCCTCCTATTCCTCCTCTTCGTTTCCCTATTCCTCCTCTTCTTCCTCCTCTTCGTTTCCCTATTCCTCCTCTTCTTCCTCCTATTCCTCCTCTTCGTTTCCCTATTCCTCCTCTTCTTCCTCCTATTCCTCCTCTTCGTTTTCCTATTCCTCCTCTTATTCCTCCTCTTCCTCCTCTTTCTCCTCTTCCTCCTTTCTTCATCTCTCCCATTTCTTCTAGCGTCTTGCTTTGATCATAATCGATACGACCTTATGACGTAAAACATTCCAAATAGACCAATTGTCTCAAACCTCTTCAATCGATACCAACAATGAACCGGATAATAATATTAATAACATAAACCACAGCAACATAACAATGATGATGACGACAATAATAACGATGATGACAACGATGATGATGATGATGAAAATGACGACGGCAGTGACGATAACATAATAACGATGATGACGACGATAATAATAATAACGACAACGATTACATAGCAATGATAATGAAGACATCAACAGTGATAATGACAACGAAAACGACGACGATAGCATAATAACGATAATGACGACGACGATAATAATAACGACAACGATAACGGCGGTAACGGCGACGATATATATACCGATATTTTATAGATGATATTTGTCGCTGAAACCCATGCACTAGAGTAGCCGAGGATTCTCGAACGATTACAAAACTCTTTTCAAGCTTCAAGTGCGAGGCCTCTCTCCAGACCATCGCCTAACAGGAAGTCAGCCTGGCAATCGGAAACGGCCGCCATTACGTCCGATCAATGGGCCAAGAAGTCGATTGCACCCGTTGCATGCCAGGCAGGCCAGTACGGGTTGGGTAAAAAGGCACGACCATTTGCTCTCAGACCGCGCCTGTCCCAAGCCTAGATAAAGAAGAAGTGCGACGCTAATGATCTATGTTACCACACAGTGTCGTTAAATTGCAACTAACCAAGCGTGAAGGTTGCCGACGATGATTACGTCATCAAGATGGCTTCCATGGCCGCCATTTTTAAGTGAAGGCAGTTGACGCGTTCATTTAATCGCCGTCCGATCATTGATCGGATCTTCTTTGGGGCGAGTTTGAACGATTTCAAAACGTCGTGTCTTCTCTTGTGTGTGTATGTATTTTTTGTATGCAGGGGTGTAACAAGCGGGAGGAGGGTTGGCACCGCCCCCGTTTCAAAACGGGGGGAAGCCCTCCCAGTTTTAGTGCTCACTGCTCAGTGCCCCCATGTGTCCCCCAAATCGTCTTTTTTAATGTTTCTCCATTGGCTTTTTAAGATGACTTTTGCTAAGATAATTTGTGCCCCCATTAAAAAAGATTTTGGGGGCAAAATTCAAAAAGTGGGGGAGGGCTTCGCGCAATATTTTTTAAATCATGCCCCCCACTCTTCAAAGTCTTGTTACACTCCTGTTTGTATGCATATTTATGTATGTATTAGGGATGAGCCGAAATTTGGCTCAGAACTCGGCTCGGCCAAAGTTTCGTTTTAATCGGTATAAACTCGGGCTCAGACAAACAATGGATCCGAGTTCTAATCTTTTCGATCTACTGTTTTGAAAACGAAAATCGAATTTTTATGCACACAAATACTGCTACAATTAGTACTCACTACTTACTAGTTCCCAGGATAAACTAAGACATAATTAATACATCATAAGATTTTTGCAAACTGCCAAAGAAATTAACAGAATGAGACTTTTTAATATTCTAAACTCGGTTCTGTATAGTCCGAAGGTTCGATAATCTGAGAGAAAAATTCTAGTCCGAGTTTTCATTGTATTATCGAACCCTAGGCATTCTCGAGTTTACACTACTGTTCGGACTATCAAACGTTATAAACCTTCGGACTATTGAACCTTCGGATTATCGAACGGAATAGAATGTATGTGTGCATGTGCATCTGTCTGTATGTGTGGGAAATGTATGCATGTACAAATGTATTATTTTATTTATGTACTTGCATGCGTGCTTGCTTGCATGCATGTATGTATATATGTATGTATGTATGTGTATATGTATGTATGTGTATATGTATGTATGTATATATGTATGTATGTATGTATGTATGTATGTATGTATGTATGTATGTATGTATGTATGTATGTATGTATGTATGTATGCATGTATGTATGTATGTATGTATGTATGTATGTATGTATGTATGTATGTATGTATGTATGTATGTATGTATGTATGTATGTATGTATGCATGTATGTATGTATGTATGTATGTATGTATGTATGTATGTATGTATGTATGTATGTATGTATGTATGTATGCATGTATGTATGTATGTATGTATGTATGTATGTATGTATGTATGTATGTGTGTATGTATTAATGTATGTAATACGTTGTATTTACATATGTTTGTTAAGTATTTATGATATTTCAACTACTTCTATGATGCCTCGGTCGTGTAGTACAAATGCAAAATTGGTTTACACAACGGAACGCATTCTTACAACAGTTGGATGCCCTCCTATGTGCTTGAGCCATGGTCTGTCTGTCTATCTGTCTGTCTGTCTGTCTGTCTGTCTGCCTGCTCTCTACCTGCTGTCTGTGTGTCTGAATTCAGTGAGCGGCAGAAACAACGCCCTTTTCCTTCCAACCCACCCCATTGCAATCTCGTCCTCCCCTACCTCCCTCAAACCCAATCCATCCCGTCTTCAACCCGCGCTGGTTGCCAAGGCAACAGAGAAAACTGACGACGATGACGACGTCTTACAATTTTGCGCACGTGCGGCGGCGTCGGCAGAGATCAAAAGGCTATCAGCGAGATGAAAGAGATGACTGACGGTTGGGCAAATTGAATATGTAGGAACGAGATGGAATCGCCGCTTCGTCGAAATTGTCTCACCCGAAAAATTGCCCAGTTGGACCGAAATACCCCCTTCCGTCACCCCTCCCCATTTCCATAGCACTTGTCATTCTCTCACCCTGATGGTTCCAAGGCTCGACTGCGCACTACAACCATCTCTTCCTTCTCCTCTTCCTGCTCCTCTCAATCCTACTACAAATCCTACTCCTTCTTAACTTCTCCACTGTTTTCACTCGGACAGTGCCAGTCCCAAGCCTGAATAAAGAAGGAGGGGGGCGACGCTACTGATTTGTGTTATCGCACTGTGTCGTTAAACTCCAATTAACCTAACCTACTTCTCCTTTCTTCCTTCCGTCTCCTACATCAATTATGTGCATAATTATGTCTCTTTGTAAGCGTCGCTCCATAATATATCCGTCTCTGTCTGTCTGTCCTCTCATATGTCTGTCTGTCAATCTCACATTATTACTGAAACTCCGTCTCTGTTAGGTCTCTGACAGTGCCAGTCCTAAGCCTGGATACAGAAGGAGGGCTACGCTAATGATCAATGTTTATAACTGCAAATACTACATGACTATCTTAGTCATTCAACAGATGGCGGCACAGGCAGCCAGGGAGGCACCACCTGGCGACTGATGAACGGCTATAACGATAATGTCCAAGTGAGTCGCTAAGTGGCGCCATATCCGTTGCCACGGCAACACGTATCTGCATCTGCAACAATTTTCCATAACGGATCAGCGTAACTACGTCTGTTATCAGATCCAGATAAGATTCCAATTCATCCCACACTCAACTCTCGTCGTCCCTCCAACCAGGGCCGGACACTTAGAGGGGGTCAGGTAGGGGAGGAACCCTACCCAAATTTCTGATGGAGCGGATGGAGCTGCTTTACATCATCCAATGTTTCATAAATATTTCATTTCGCGTGGAGCTTTTGCGGCCGAAACGTCGGCCTCTCAACGCACATAATAATAACTTCTGAGGCCGAAAGTTCTTTGCAAATGTTTTAAAACGACCCTAAACGACGCCTAACCTCACCATAAGCGTTCCTCACGACGCATATTAACATTTCTAGGTTTTCTTAACAGTGCGCATGCGCCAAAAGTTGCGCATGCTCAGAGGTCTTCAATCGATACATTTTTTTATGCCTCCGGCCGTAGAAGTAACATTTTCGTTTGTATTTGAGCCGAGCTCTCGGCCGCAGAAGCTTAATCCATTTAATAAACATTGGACCATTTATAAAGTGAACAACTGTTTCATAATGTGTTCGTCTTTTGTTGCTGCATCCAGAGGCGGCGATCTTGGGTGGGGGGAAGGGATTAGAGGGGGACTTGTACATAGAGGGGACACGTTACACGTGTGTCCCCCACATTTCACACCCCTTCCATTGGGTGTTCTTTCAAACGAGATCTCGGCCTCTGGCTGCATCCATTTGGGTTTTCGGGAATTGAAATTTTTTCCTAACCTTCCCCTCCAAACTCAAATTTTGTCGACCTGTCCTCCAAATCCAGGACGAAGTCTCCGTCTATGGTTGGTAGGTTCATCACCCACCCAACTACCCTCAACCGTCGTTCCCTTACACCACCCCTTGCCATCCATCAGTCGAAAGCGGTGAACCTCACATTAGGGTATTTGCATATATTATCATGTGACCATTTATGAGCGACGGCACAGCTCTTTCAGAGCAGTCCTCGCCCTCTGAAGGGCTAATTCGCAAACGACCCAAAACCGAGGTCAAAATCGACATCCGGTCACGTGATTCGCCAACCGGAAACAGGCATGGCGGCGTCTCGACAGCGGGGAACCAGTAGAATTCAATTTGGCCGCGTGGAACCAGCGTCGACAATGGCTTCCTAACGAGCGGTTCCATGGTGGGAAAGAGGGAAGGGAGGCGGGATAAAGACGATGAAAGGGAGGGTTGGACGAAGGTGGAGGATGTGCATAGTGGGAACGAGACAGACAGATGGAGGGACAGGTACAAAGACAGAGAGATAGAGACAGTGGTACAGAGACACGGAGGCAGAGACAGAGGGAGAGGAACAGAGTGGGGAGGGCGGCAGAGGAAGATGTTGAAGGGGACTTTCAGGACAAACAGAGAGAGAGGGAGCGTTGGTAAGCTTAACGCGGGCAGAAACGGAGTGACACAGTGGACGAGTGCAGAGGCGGTCACAGAGGGTGATCAAGCAGGGAGTGCAGAGAGGGCAGGAAACGCGAAGATATATATTTTTTTATATATATATTATATGTATATAGAGAGAGAGACCCAGAGATACAGACAGACAGACAGAGACAGACAGAGACAGACAGAAAGAGACAATGTCATGCTCAACAGAAATTACAACGCTCGTAATAAAATTGCAAATGTTTCTCCGAATCGACTAAAGCACTGGAAGCTGCTACCGCGTCTGTTGAAAAGCCGCTCGTATCCCCGACAGCCACATCCCCCTCTTCTCCTCTTCCCTTCGCTTCTATTCCCGTTTCTTCCTCTTCCCATTCAACCCCATTCCCCAGGGAATTCTCCTTGTCCGTCTTTGGAAAAGAATAACGCTAGCGGAATGCTAAACTCCTCTTCCTGCGCCCCTCTTTACCCTCCCTCTTTACCCTCCCTCTTTACCCTCCCTCTTTACCCTCCCTCTTTACCCTCCCTCTTTACCCTCCCTCTTTACCCTCCCTCTTTACCCGCTGCTTCCCAGTATGCCTCATAAGGAATTATCAGGCAGTAACTCGACAGTCCTTACTCCCTGCCATTCGCTTGTTTTTGAATCTTTTCCATTGCTCCTTTTTACTCCTCCATTCTCCTTCCCATTCCTTTTGCCTTCCTCATTCAGTCCTCTAAGTTCAATCCTCCTTCCTCTCTGGTTGTCTCTCTTTGCACAAGAGATTCAACTCGTGTTGTGGAGGAGAAACCAAATGGGAGTTCACAGACCAAAATCGCTTCTCAACAACGTAATGTGGCTGGAATTGGTATCCATTAACGAAGCACTTGAAATAACACGACATAGCGAAACCGAGTTGATATCTTGAAGAGGCGCTATATAACTGCTCGATATTTATAACGTAGAATAACACACCATAAACATAACAAAGAATGTTTTACAATTTGCTTTGTTCTGATTTGTAGCGCCGAGGTTGGGCTAAGAGCGCCTTCGCGTCTTGAGTGGGTGCTATATAAACATCAAAATGAATGAATGAATAAATGAATGGATGAATAAATGAATGGATGAATAAATGAATGGATGAATAAATGAATGGATGAATAAATGAATGGATGAATAAATGAATGGATGAATAAATGAATGAATGAATAAATGAATGGATGAATAAATGAATGAATGAATAAATGAATGGATGAATAAATGAATGGATGAATAAATGAATGGATGAATAAATGAATGGATGAATAAATGAATGGATGAATAAATGAATGAATGAATAAATGAATGGATGAATAAATGAATGGATGAATAAATGAATGGATGAATAAATGAATGAATGAATAAATGAATGGATGAATAAATGAATGAATGAATAAATGAATGGATGAATAAATGAATGAATGAATAAATGAATGGATGAATAAATGAATGGATGAATAAATGAATGAATGAATAAATGAATGGATGAATAAATGAATGGATGAATAAATGAATGAATGAATAAATGAATGGATGAATAAATGAATGAATGAATAAATGAATGGATGAATAAATGAATAAATGAATGAATGAATAAATGAATGGATGAATAAATGAATGGATGAATAAATGAATGAATGAATAAATGAATGGATGAATAAATGAATGAATGAATAAATGAATGGATGAATAAATGAATGGATGAATAAATGAATGGATGAATAAATGAATGAATGAATGAATGGATGGATGAATAAATGAATGAATGAATAAATGAATGGATGAATAAATGAATGAATGAATAAATGAATGGATGAATAAATGAATGAATGAATAATGAATGGATGAATGAACACAAATTGCCCATAGTATAAATACGACACGAAGTTTGAACGAGCGACTGGAAATACCTAGTTACTCATCCATTAGTAAGTAAGTATAAGTAAGTATATTCTTTGTTAAGAGTAGTAGTTAGTTTTAGTTCAAAGACAATGTGTGATAGCAGAGATCACAAGCGCCGCCCTCGTCCTTCATCCAGGCTTGGCACTGGCACTGCCAGCGTGCAAGCAGTAGAGGAGTTGTTCGTCCATTCCCCCATTTTAACATTTATATAGCGCACCTATTTCTCAGGAAGTCTACTCGGAGGCGCTCCCACTCCCAGTCCAACCACGACGATACAAATCAGTCTTAAGCAACTTGTAAAACAAAGGGGCAATACTCCTTGGCAGCAGTCGCATCTCTAAGGGGAATGAACTCCAGGTGGAAGGACCAAGTTACATTTTATCAAGATAACAATCGATTAACACTCAACATTAACACTCCACTCAACTCCTACCAGATGGTGCTCCTAAACGCACCACGCACAGAGCCACACAAGGCTCGATGAACCGAACATTAGTGTCCCGCTACACCAGACATTTCATCCGCGGCTGAATCGCGCCATCTGCTGTCCACTGGAATCGACACGAGACCCGACGGGGGTAGACGACAAAGAAGATGTGATTGCCGACTTTGAGAACTGGCTCAGCTGGTATGGGGCTCGATTTTCCGGGCGTGGGGAGAGGTATCGATGCCTGCAGAGACCGCCTCGTCTCGGGTGTGGGTCCCTTGGCCGGTGGATGACGGTCCGCTGTTCGAATCCCACTGCGTAGTCTGTGATTGGCTCATGTTATCGAGTCGTGTGATGGACTTAGGTATTGTGTTGAGAAGTACTTACTATACATGCAGGCGTGTGTTATGGTGGGACTTTTGAAAGAGCGTCATGGTGTGGTTATATTGCTACATTTTGATATGCGAAGAAGAGTTAGAGGAAGAAGAAGAGGAAGAGGAGGAAGAAGACGAAGAGGAAGAAGAGGAGGAGGAAAACAAGGAGGAGAATGAAGACGATGAAAGAGAAAAGAAGACTATAAAGAAGAAGATGATGGTAAAGATAAAGATGAAAGAGAAGATGATGTAAAAGAAGAAGAAGATAAAAATGATGAAGATGATGAGAATGATGAAGATGAGGATGAAGCTGATATGAAAAAGAAGAATAAGAGGATGAAGATGAAAATGAAAGATAAGAAGATGAAAAAGAAGCTGAAGATGATGATGAAAAAGAAGAAAAGAAGAAGATGAAGATGATGATGAAAAAGAAGAAAAGAAGAAGATGAAGATGATGATGAAAAAGAAGAAAAAAAGAAGATGAAGATGATGATGAAAAAGAAGAAAAAAAGAAGATGAAGATGATGATGAAAAAGAAGAAAAAAAGAAGATGAAGATGATGATGAAAAAGAAGAAAAGAAGAAGATGAAGATGATGATGAAAAAGAAGAAAAGAAGAAGATGAAGATGATGATGAAAAAGAAGAAAAGAAGAAGATGAAGATGATGATGAAAAAGAAGAAAAAAAGAAGATGAAGATGATGATGAAAAAGAAGAAAAAAAGAAGATGAAGATGAAGAGGATGATGAAAAAGAAGAAAAAAAGAAGATGAAGATGAAGAGGATGATGAAAATGAAGATGAAGATGCAAGAGAAGTAAAGAAAAAGAAGAAGAAGATGAAGAAAAAGAAAAAATAATAATAAGAAAGAGAAGTAGAAGAGCAGGAACGAGAATGAGGAGGAAACTTCTTCCCCATCCCCTCATTTCTCCAATCCAGTCCTCTTCCCAACTCCCCGTAACCCACCATCCTCCTCCTCCGTCGGTTCCAATAAAGATGGATTGTTCTGGATCGATAAAGACTCGCTTCCCTCCCTCACATGACTTTATTATGGTCTCACACTCACAAAGACGCATAGGCAGACGTACATTGCCACATACTTACACACAAATACACGTATACAGACACACAAATGCACTTAAAGAACTCCGTGTACCACTAAATATATCACAATTACCCTGAGAGCCAACACATGACTCTCTTTCTCTCTCTCTGTGTCACACACACACACACACACACACACACACACACACACACACTCTCTCTCTCTCTCTCTCTCTCTCTCTCTCTCTCTCTCCTTCTCTGAATCTCTCGATCTGCAAAGGTATATATATATATATATATATATATATATATATATATATATGCCCTCTGTATATATCTCCATGTGTGATTGTGTATATTCTATATATATACAAATATTTGTGAGTATAATTTTATATCGTACTAATTTGCGTCTCTTTCATCAGAATCGTAAACATGATTTACATTTATATAGCGCCTATACTGGAAGAATCGTCAGGTGCGTCTCAGACCCGACGTCAATCAGTTGCTGTAAATCAATCAGTCACTCAGTGAGTCAGTGAGTAAATGAGTCAGTGAGTCAGGCAGTGAGTTAGTCAGTGAGTTAGTCAGCGAGTCAGTCAGTGAGTTAGTCAGTGAGTTAGTCAGTCAGTCAGTCACTCAGTGAGTCAGTGAGTCAGTTTGTGAGTCAGTGAGTGAGTCAGTGAGTCAGTGAGTCAGTGAGTCAGTGAGTCAGTGAGTCAGTGAGTCAGTGAGTCAGTGAGTCAGTGAGTCAGTGAGTCAGTCAGTGAGTCAGCGAGTCAGTCAATCAGCCAGCCAGTCAGCCAGCCATCCGTAAATCCGTCCATCTAGTCAGCCAGTCGCAAAGGTTAGGTCAGGTCCTCAACTTATCTCGAAACGTTCTGTTAACATTCCTTGCACAATTTGATCTGCATATCATATATCATGTAAATCAAATTGACTCCACACCTTATAATCTTCCAGTGTAGTCTTAATATAATACATCCTTGTAAACGACACACGCACTCCCTCACCAACACATCAGCCAATCATATTATTAATTAGTAACTACAGGTATATATGCCCAGGCGTATTTACAACCTGCAAAAACTGTCAATAGCATTTACTAACAGTAGCGCATGCAGATAAGCATTTAGCAATGCCGACTTACAAGTACCTATGAATACTTATAGGTTATATATATATATATATATATACATTTAAGGCTGTTACGTTTTGACACGAAAATTATATGTATGATAAGTATGTATTTATAGATCGAGAGATGTGTGTACTTATGAGAGAAACGGTCAGCAGCATTGCCTCGGGAACTCATGTGCGGTCGGGAATTATGAATCAACCGCTGCTGTGATTGAAAAGTGCAAATAAGCGTATAGACGTATTTCGATTTGCATCTATACATAACATCATGTATATATATATACATCATCACCGTCGTCCAATTATATATACCGTAGCTATTATCAATGTAACATATATATATATATAAATGTATATATATACGTCTGTGTATTCGTCTATCTGTTGGCCAGTACACACACGCAATATCCACATGACATAAATCATTGCATGCAAATATATATATTAATATATCGTATAACTATATAATAACCACAATCATAGTCTATATATATATATTTATATATATGGATACATCTGCGCTTACATACTCCTTGGTCTACATGTGTGTATATAAATGTATAAATACATAACAAATGCATATAAGTGCGTATATATATATGCATATAATATATATATATATATATGAATATATAATATATGCATATATGTGTATATAATATTTATATGACATATATGAAAATTAATATATATATACATACATACATACATACATACATACATATATATATATCTATATATATATTAATGGTCGTAGATGGATGGCGTGAAAGCTGCCGTTGTGACAGCCATTTCATCTTCGCTCTTGATTCGATGTTCATTTAATTCTGCATAGACGGAACGACACCAGAGGCAGAGAGAGACAGATGTACAGACGGAGACAGACAGAGACAGACTGACACACGCAGACACGGTAGAAAGCGAAGGCAAGTGAAGGTCAAAAGGAATTGAACACAAAGACAGACAGACAGACAGACATTATGAGACATACGAATACAAGGACTAGCAGAGAGACATATACGCAAAGTAACCGAGAGACGGACGCAAAGGCAGACTGACAAACAGAAGGACACGACAGACAGACAAACAGACGGAGAGATAAACACAACAGGCAAATGCAAGACACATACAGACAAAAAGACAAGCAGACAGAAAGACAGACATGTAAACAGACAGACAGAAAGGGTAATTAACAGATGCGCATAAACGCATATGCAAACAGACTGGGAGACGGACTGACGGACAGACGGACGCGGATGGAGGCAGAGACATATACTAATCCAATCTGCGAGCGCCAACATTCATGAATTGTGAATCACTGCAGTTGTTGGACCAAAACGCATTTACCCCAGCCGCTTACTAGGTACCATCTGCCACCACACTAACCCCATACTCGCTCCGGATGGATTCACCCATCCCGCAAGCCCCTCCTCAGTGGATTCACCCAACATCAGAGCCCCCTCGATGGACCCACCCATCCCATTCTCTGTCTCTCATTCTCTCGCTCTCCTGCTGCCAAAACTCCTACACTGCTTGCACTCTGGCAGTGCCAGTCTCAAGCTGGATAAAAGAGGATGGCGACGCCAATGATCCCTGTTATCACACAGTGTCGTTAAATTGAGACTACCGCAACTGTTCACACTCTGACGGTACCAGTCCCAAGCCTGGATAAATGAGGAGGACGACGCTAATGATCTGTGTTATCACAGTGTCGTTGAATTACCGCTACTACTGCCTGGTGCCATCCTGCGACTATCTCTCAGAACCACATCAAGAGAGAGGTAGACAGACACAGAAGGTGATAAAGAATAAGAGGGAGAAAGGGTCAGAGAACGGGTCAGAGAGGAACTCATCGTCCTCTTCTATTGTGGGTAGTATCCTCCTCTCAATGCGACATCTGAAGAATTCATATAGCGCCAGAGTGCTTGCTGCACATCGGAAAAAATAATATTGACATAGTGACGGACGCAGTGCTCACTGTAATTATATGCAAATACTTAAGGATAGAAGAGTTTTAAGGCAACATCTACAATGATCCAGGATCTACGAAGCAATGCCAACATCCGGAGAAGACAACCACAACAAGTGTTAGTGTGTGCGCGTGTGTGCGTGCCATGATCGTTGCTGCCTAGTTTTGACATGCTCAAGTGAGTGAGTGAGTGAGTGAGTGAGTGAGTGAGTGAGTGAGTGAGTGAGTGAGTGAGTGAGTGAGTGAGTGAGTGAGTGAGTGAGTGAGTGAGTGAGTGAGTGAGTGAGTGAGTGAGTGAGTGAGTGAGTGAGTGAGTGAGTGAGTGAGTGAGTGAGTGAGTGAGTGAGTGAGTGAGTGAGTGAGTGAGTGAGTGAGTGAGTGAGTGAGTGAGTGAGTGAGTGAGTGAGTGAGTGAGTGAGTGAGTGAGTGAGTGAGTGAGTGAGTGAGTGAGTGAGTGAGTGAGTGAGTGAGTGAGTGAGTGAGTGAGTGAGTGAGTGAGTGAGTGAGTGAGTGAGTGAGTGAGTGAGTGAGTGAGTGAGTGAGTGAGTGAGTGAGTGAGTGAGTGAGTGAGTGAGTGAGTGAGTGAGTGAGTGAGTGAGTGAGTGAGTGAGTGAGTGAGTGAGTGAGTGAGTGAGTGAGTGAGTGAGTGAGTGAGTGAGTGAGTGAGTGAGTGAGTGAGTGAGTGAGTGAGTGAGTGAGTGAGTGAGTGAGTGAGTGAGTGAGTGAGTGAGTGAGTGAGTGAGTGAGTGAGTGAGTGAGTGAGTGAGTGAGTGAGTGAGTGAGTGAGTGAGTGAGTGAGTGAGTGAGTGAGTGAGTGAGTGAGTGAGTGAGTGAGTGAGTGAGTGAGTGAGTGAGTGAGTGAGTGAGTGAGTGAGTGAGTGAGTGAGTGAGTGAGTGAGTGAGTGAGTGAGTGAGTGAGTGAGTGAGTGAGTGAGTGAGTGAGTGAGTGAGTGAGTGAGTGAGTGAGTGAGTGAGTGAGTGAGTGAGTGAGTGAGTGAGTGAGTGAGTGAGTGGGTCAGTGGGTGAGTGGGTGAGTGGGTGAGAGGGTGAGTGGGTCAGTGGGTCAGTGGGTCAGTGGGTCAGTGGGTCAGTGGGTCAGTGGGTGGGTTGGGTGTGAGAGTGAATGAGTGGGTGAGTGAATGAGTAGGTAGGAACATGTATTTAGGTAGATTGGTCAGCACGCATGTTCCTAATTGACCATTTGTTAACCGGGCATTAGCTTACAGACATCTAATGTACTCTGTCATGCCTCATAATAACATATAGCGTGAGATACGAACGTTGAGAGATGATAGTTAATGACGTGACGTGACGTCGGCCACCTGTTGTCCATGAGCACACTGGTGACAGCTAGAGCACGCACTCACCCACATGCTAACTCGCACACACTAACTTGTACATAATAATTCACCATTTCACCAACACCTAGTCGCCAGGACCTACTCTCCAAAACCTACTCGTCAAAACCTATACTCAGCACAACCTAACTCAGCAAAACTTATTCGCCATTTACCTACTCAGCTAACTACTAGTCAGAACCTTATCCCCAAAACCTACTTGAAAACCTACTCAGCAAAACTTACTCGCCAATCTACTCTCACATGCTAACTTGTACACCATAACTCGTCCAAACACGCATAGTATCCTCACACGAACACGTTTATAGTTGCATCAAAATGTGGTAATATATTCCATTGTGTGTATTTAAAGTGTTGCGCAGTGACACCATTCATGTGCAGACGAGACCCGTTTCAAACCAACGTCGTATTGACTTTTGGCTTTACGGCGATCGTAGAAGAAGAATAAAAGGCAGGAAGGACATTCAGAAACTGTAATTCACAACGCACTAACGAGGGTCGTTAGTTTAACTAGATCGGGTTTCCTGGAAGCCATTATATACGATCTGAGATCACGGAACACAGCTGAATATATATATATATATATATATATATATATTCAGCACCGGCCCTGGTATAAGTCGCACATTGATGATGTATGCATAGAACTGTACCTTATCGACTGTATATTATATATATACATAGGTCTGTATAAATAGCACATGCACACATTGTATGCAATATGTTTGTTTATTCATATATATGTGCAAATTCTGAATATCTATGCCATCTGTCAGCTGTCGATGGGAATCCGTTGTTTGGTTCCACGCTTGTGCGTGGGCCCACCGCTGGAGACTCTTTACAGCTTATTTTGTAAAGTTTTGCTAACTGACGTATTTTACTCGTTCGCTATGACTTCAACATCATCCTATGCCAGCGTATAGGCCCTACTACAGAGCGCCTCTGAGTAGGTATATATATATATATACATATATATAAATATATATACTACAGGCTCTCTTTAAATATGAATTTGGTGTGTAGAAGTGCACAAATGAAGCAAACAGTTAATTAGTGACGTCTTTCCAACTCACCTTAATAATCCTCTCGTTGGAGATGGTCGATAAACTTGAGTTAATTCCACCCACGTTTTAGCCATAGCAGCATACTCTTTTTATCAATTGAACAACACTGTAGGAGTTTTAAAGATATAATTCATCTATGTCAATTTCTGCCACAATTTTTGACCGACCGCTATCATTGTATACCAAGGATAATGATGTATTGCAATATAGGAAATGTATTGCATGGCCTCTCAGACAGAAACACAGTCATACTTCTCTCTCTTCTTGATCTGGGTGTAGCCCTTGACACCGCCTACAACAGCATTCTTCCACAAGGGTCTCACGGAAAGTCAGTCGATTTTTTACAATTGGTAGTTGCAGTTTAACGACACTGTGACTATCACACGCATCACTAGCGTCACCCTCCTTCTTTATCCAGGCTTGGGACTGGCACTGTCAGAGTGCAAACAGTGGCGGAGTTTCTTAAAATACAACAGCAGAGGCTATTTTATTTATCTACCCATATGTATAGTTTATGTAGCGACACTTCAAGATGGTTACTCAGAGGCGCTTCCGACACAGACCGGTCAAAGAGGAAAGTCGGGAGAAGTTTATAGAAAGAGCTAGACAGGTGTTACAGGAAAGAACGCAGTAAAGATGGGAGGAAATTTAAATAGTTGGACCCACAGCTGAGAAAATTCTGTTCTACCTAGTGGCCGTTTGAGCATGTGGAAGTTCAAGAAAGCCACCTCTGAATGCTAGGTAGAGATCTGCCACCAGAGCTGGCGAACTGCCCAAGACGCAGTGCCAGACAATGGAAGAGATCGCAAGAATATAAACTTATAAACTTTCTCTTGGTTCTGCATATTGTATTCTGAAATTCTGAAATTTGAAATTGCCCTTCTTCCAATATTTTTTGCTCAGAAGTGCACACGCCTCGACGGCGCAACTGCAGTTGTGATTCAGAGCAATAGTGCGCGAAGAATTTGCTCAATGTCCCTACACAGTGACGCCCCGGACGAGGGTCGAATCCGCTCACTCAGCGCACGCTGAACGTTACGCGGCGAAGCAGAATATCTGATCCCAATGCCTCAGAGCTATTGTCAAACGACTGCTAGAACTACGATGTCCAGGCACCTGTGAACAGAGATTACCTCATTTGATTGTATAAGACACCGTGGTTTCCTTAATAATTAAGGATAACAATTAAACAAATCTTGATTATCAATGTTATCAAGCATTTATATATGGCGCCAATTCAAGATATCTACTCAGAGGCGCTTTCTGCTCTGGTCTAGATGGTGTCTAATGCCATACATTGAACGAATAAATTACACCCGTCAGAAAAACAATATACGCTGTACACTAAGCTGAAGTCACCAATGGTGGGCCCAAGTACTATAGCGTGGAACCAACCAACGGATTCCCGTCGACAGCTGACAGATGGCATAGATTTTCAGAGTCCCTCGACCAAGATGTCGCATGCATCGGTAGGGTAGAGCGACGATAAGGATAACAGGTAAGCCAGTTATTAAAGATAATAATTAAGCAAGCTAATCTTGGAAGGCGATTAATAATAAGAAATTTCTACGTCTCATTTTTTTTAAACCTCGGTCTATGGCAGCATTTGACCGGTCCTCTCCCTCGTAAGCCCGATCTGCCACTAACGAGAGCAGGTTAAGTGTACTGATGCGTCACAAAGAGGGGGGAACGGACACCGGTGCAATTGCATGCTGGAAACATCTTTCAACCATCAGATGGGACTTGGAAGTGCATGGCATCACGCTAGCCATTAGGCTAATAACAGAGTCTAGGCTTGACAGAAAAACACACAGTCCACAATATAGATGTAGATGTGTATACATTTCGAATTGCAGAGTACAGATATAGCCATAAATCATTTATAACCGCAACAGATCATTTTTAAAGCTTCCCATATTTCGGCCTATGACAGAGCACAGACAATAGATACGACTAGTCGCTTATAGTCGTACTCATCATCTTCATCATCATTTTCATCGTCGTCATCATCATTATTATCGTAGTCATAATCATTGTCATCATCATCGTCATAATCTTTATCATAGATATCATAATCGCAATCATCATCATCATCATCGTCGTCGTCATCATCATCATCATTCTAGTTGTCATTGTCAACATCACCGAGCTGGGAGAAGAGAATGCTAAGGGACGAAGTGAGGATGAAGATTGCTGGAAGATGGACGGCTATGTACAGAGGCTGACGAGAAGCAACAATTGAGAGCAGAAAACCATGCCATCCGTAGAGCGAACAGCAGTCGATTCAAATCCATAGGGTTGCAAAGCGCGCTCAGCTCTCAAAAATGCTCTATATAACGTGTCTTGCCGCATGCATACATACATACATACATACATACATACATACATACATACATACATACATACATACACACATACATATATACATGCATACATACATACATACATACATACTTACATATATACATACATACATACACACGTACATACATGCATACATATATACATGCATACATACATACATTCATAAATACATACATTCATATATACATATATACATACATACATATTACATACATATATGTACAATACACACACACACACACACAAATGATTGCACATACATTTATAATGAAAATAACAATCTTTATTATTATTTTTATTTGTAATAATAATTAAGACATGTTAACAGTAAAAAACACAATAATGATAATAATATTTATTTTACAATAATAAAAAAATAGTAACAGTATTAATAACATTTACAACAATAGTAATTATACAGATAATAATAATAATAATAATAATAATAATAATAATAATAATAATAATAATAATAATAATAATAAAAATAATAAGAATAATAATACTGATAACAGAAATAATTATATTTTTAATAGTAATAATGTTGAAATTGCATCAGAGTCATGTTAGACCATATCTTGCGGAAGCCTAACCCACATGGTGTGGGTCGTTAAATCATTACACAACCATATACCGAGCAGAAATATCAACGGACGAATGTATGAACAGTGTGCGACGGTTTCACCAGGCATCCCGCAACCGACGTCACCACGTGCGATTTACTCCGTCCACTGATGAGCGCGGATATACCGCATCGGGTCGCGACGGATTCGTGTCAACAGGGTCACCATAAATAAAGCGATTTGCTCGGCGAAATAGAAAGCAGATAACCCGTTGGGACCGGTGAACCAGGTCCGTGTAAACCTCCGTTTTTATGTCGGGTTAATCCGGGTCCTGTGCTCAGAGCGACGACTGGCGACGATTAACGACAGTTCGGATGCTATAGCCAAACACAGCTCAGTAGTCAGTGGTGGCGAGTGTGTCTGGGGCGCCGCGCGTCTCGTTATTAGGTGATGGAGCGCCGTTTCCTTCGTTATTTCGCTGCAAGAGAAGTTGGAGAGAAAGAGACGGAGAGAGAGAGAGGGAGAGCGTTGTTGTCGATTCGGTCTCTGAGGATTATGGAAGATATCTGAAAAGAATGATTAATGAGGATATAATATGGATGAAAGGATGAATGGATGATGGATTGGTGGATTGATGGATGGATGGATTGATTGGTGGATGAATTGATGGGCGGATTGATGAGTGGATGGATGAATTGATTGAGTGATGGTTCAATTGGTTGATTTGTGGATGGATTAATGCATGGGTGGGTGGATTGATGGAAAGTGGATGGATGGATAAACTGATGAACGGATTAAACGAAGGATCGAATGAAGGATGAATGGATGGATGGATTGATGGGTGGATTGATGGATGGATGGATTGATAGACGGATGGATGGATAGATGGATGGATTGATTGATAGATGGGTGGATGAGTGAATGATAATATTTATGGACACAGAACAACTCGAATGAAAAAAACAACAAAATCGTCTATTAAACTATCCCACACATAACTGCAGCTTCAACTGAATTTGTCTGAGTAATACTTTCAACAATTTTAAAATGAAACCCGTTAAATATGTAGTCTAACCTGTAGATCAGTTGGATGTCTGCGTTCATCACCTCGCCACTGCTCCATGGTAAACACAGACGGATAGAGCGATAAAGAGTAGACGTCGAAAGGGATTGGGATAGAGCGAGTTATCACCACTAGACAAACTATGCTTGTCCGCTTCTATGCCTGGCAGATCTAAGATCAATCAAACCAATCAATAGGTCAATTAAATCGATTAATAAGTGTAACATCGATCGAGGAGTAGGCAGGTATATCGAGAGATCAGTTACTGTCCGTCCGTCTGTCTGTCTGTGAGTCTGTCTGTCTGTGAGTCTGTCTGTGAGTCTGCCTGTTTGTGTGTCTGTCCGTCCATGTGTTTGTTTGTGTGCCCGTCTGTGTTTTTGTCTGTGTGTGTCTGTCTTTCTATCTGCTTATTTATCTGTCTGTCTGTGTGTATGTCTGTCTTTCCTTCTGTCTGTCTGTTTGTCTGACTATGTGTTTGTTTCTATATTTCTGACTGATGGATAGGTTTAAAGTCGATGATACGTGAATGAACAGCTGAGCAAACGGGAGAGTGAGTGAGCTATGAGTGAGCAAGTGGATGTGTTAGTGAACGTGAGTGAACGAGCAACTGAGTGAGTTAGTGAGTGGGTGCGTGAGCAAAGAGCGAGAATGAACAAGTGGGCGAGCGAGTGAATGAGTCAGCGGGTCAGTGAGGCGCAGTCTGGTGAGTCCGTCTTTCGGTCAGTCAATCAATGATTACACTGGATTGGCCATCTACCGGTGCAATCTCAATCTATCGCGAATTCCAATTTCGCATGGAAACCAAAACCACATTAACCAATTAACCGATAGACTGGTTATACTGTGAGCTAATTACCGCACTAATCGCTCTGCTCATTAGTATTCATCACAGCTGTCAATCAAACATTCTAGCTACCAAAGGCTTAGTTTAGTCACTGAGAGCAACGGATTCGATCACTGGCCACAGGTTCCGCAGTTCCACCCTCCTTCGTAATGAATCTCCTTTGGAATCATCCGTTGATAAAGTCATACCAAGCAATTTCTCATTTATACCTATTGACATCATCATCATTGTCGTAGTCATCATCATTGTATTGTAGTTAAGCCTCTATAGATGCCTCCAGTAGGGTGAACCATTCAGAAGTGCTGCCAGTGCAGAAGGGCCTCCGAGAGAAGAGGCATGTTTTGGGAAAAGCGAAGGAGGATGAAAGATTGCCAGATAGAATATTAGACCGAACAGATGGAACAAGCGAACTCCGCATAGAGGGATCAATTGAAGCAAAGGATCGAAACTGAGCCATAGCAGTTTTAATACAAGGAACCTAGAGATCAATTGAACGAGCGAAGTGGACGAAGGGAGGAAGAAATTAAGCAGAAGTCTAGCGTCAACAAGGTACAATACCTCGCTGAGCTTATATATATATATATATATATATATATATATATATATATATATGCCGCTAACACTTATAATTCGCGTTTCCCTCATGTAATGCAATCATGTAATCAAGCCTTTATATAGCGCCTCTGTCAGATTTCTACGCGAAGGCACTCTCTGATGTTAAACAGTGAGCAATTGAAAATGGACCTGTTAGCAAAACTATGCAGCAAGCTGGAAAGAGCCATCAGCGGTGGGCCCACGCACAAGCGCGGAACCAAACAACGGATTTCCGTCGACAGCCGACATATGGCATGCCGAGGCTAAGTAAAAGAAGTTGGCTGTTTCTACGTCTATACTTACATTTGGCGCAGATGTGGATGTTATCGTTGGTCTTGCATTTATGACAGACCAAACCTCGTGAACAATACAGCCTCTCGTTGATCTCGTCACAGCGAGCTCTCAACGGGAGTTCCAGCGTAGCTAAAGGAACCCACGAAATAAATAAAATCGTCATATCAATCAACTAATCAATCAATTAATCACAGTTTATTGAGCAATCCAATAATGCGAATTTTAACGATTAATCGTTACAAATTTAATCGATTAATTTCGGCTTGTTATATTATTATTTTTGTATCAAATATACAAGTATCTCATAAGCACACAAACATACCTTCTGACTCATAACCAAAAGTCCATAACCAATCGTTTATATCGATAAATTGGCATTCAACAGAGATTACAATAACATGAGAGTTCAAAGGGGATTTACAGTAAACAACATTGAAGAATAGACCGTAAAAGGACCGAAATCTCGCTAGTAGGAACACCCTTACGTCAAGTTGACTAAAATAAGTGGCGCATGAAAAGTAAGACAGTACATGAACAGTAAGATGACTTAGGCAACGGAACTAGTTAACTAACACGTAGGGCCTACTAGGTCATGCAATAGAGTCCATTAAATAGACAGATAGGTTACACGGAATGCAAAAAATATTCACGAAGTTTGTTCTTGCATAAATCAATGTGTGTCAAGACACGTATTTCGTTCGGGACATTGTTCCATCACAGTTTAAAACACGGTTTTGACTTCGTACTTACCTCCAATTTTGGCACATTTGGTATTTCCGGCGACGGACTTATATCCAGTTGGGCATGCGCACTGCTCGTCGACACAGACAGCCCCTCCCTCACAGTCGTAGTCCCTCCGGCAGCCCATCTCCCAGATGTGCACTGCAAGTAGACGTAGCAATGGCGGCGCTATAGAAGCGAGTGCATTTCCAACCACTAATGTAAAGTAATCGAACTTCCGTCAGCTTACAGTGCACGCTTTTTGCTGACTGATATAAATTTTCCGTAAGAAATTTAATTTAACATCATGATTATAATTATGCCAGCGCTTAGAGCGCCTCTGAGGCCCAGGTGATGACGATTTTTTATTAACAAGAAGAAGAAGAAGAAGAAGAAGAAGAAGAAGAGGAGGAGGAGGAGGAGGAGCGTGACGTACATCTTCGACAAGACCTAATGTCGCTCTTATATCCGTCTTTGCATTGACAGGTTCCTCTCCTCGAACACTCGACCTCTCTGTCAGCCAGACCATAGGCTGTTAAAACACAAACACAATATTACCATATAGACAGCAATTAACATTGATAACATCCATTAGAATATGAGCAGAGGTATTATGCCCAGCTTGTTATGTGGCGGCGGTGGTAGTTGCGGTTTAACGACACTTTGCGTCAACATAGATCGTTAGTGTCGCTCTCCTCCCTTATCAAGGCTTGGGACTGGCATTGTCAGAGTTCGAACATTTGTGGCAGTTACAGTTTAACGACACTGTGTGATAACAAAGATCCTTAGCGCTGCCCTCCTCTTTTATCAAGGCTTGAGACTGGCACTGCCAGAGTTTCTTGTGCTGCGTCTGCTCGTTCTCTATGATCTTTGTAATCACTGGCGGTGCCAGTCCCACTGTCCCAAGCTTGGATGAAGGAGGAGGGTGACGGCGATGACGTTGCACACTGTCCTCAAACTTAAACTTGAACTGCTACCACTATTCGCCAATGCTTGTATTATATTGTACTGTAAGGTATCCAATTGTATTGTAAAGTATTATAAATATTATTGTGCTATGTTGAAAGATATTGTATTGTACTGAAAAGTTTCCAGCCTGGAAACAAGAGGAGGGTCTGTTGAATGGGTGCAGATACATCGGCCATAAAGAAACAAGACGACAGAAAACCAATTCACAGACAAGACAGACAGACTCTGGATACAGGGATCTGGATTGAAGTAGACAGCTACGGGGCTTTAGATCCAGGGAGTGTGCAGTGGTCTTGGTCTCTGGAAATAGAGGCCAAGATTGCATTTGAAGAAGAATGTAAAGCACTGTATTGTATTGTTTATATTCATTGTGTGGCACTGTGACCGGTTGGTTAGAGCGGTCGGCCCGTAACGTTCAGTGTGCGCTGAGTGAGCAGATTCGACTCTCGTCCGAAGCGTCACTGTGTAGGGACAGTGTGAGCAAGTCCGAAGCGTACAATAAATTGCTTTGCATTACAATTGTAATTGCGCCGTCGAGGCGTATGCATTTCTGAGTAAAAAATGTTAGAAGAAGGGCGATATAAAATTTCAGTTGTAATGCATGTAACAATCCCGCACTGCTGCGTCTTGTACACTACCGGACTCGTGGTAGCAGACATCCGTGGACGGATTACATCTGGCGCCGAGGTGTCGCCAGTGAGGGTGAATGCATAGGCTAGAGTAGGCCTGGCGCCCGTGAGGGCACTGGCAGGTCCCGTTGACGCATTCTAGCCTTTCGGAACAGGTGTCGTTCAGGCCATCGCACGCCTCGTTGGTCCGTCGCACTTCAAGACAAAAGGAAGAACATTCAAGGATGAGTGGATGGATGGATGGATTGATTGAAATTATGTGTGTATGTATGGATGGATCGATGAATGGGTAGGCGAGTGGATGGATGGGCGGATGAATGGATTGATGAATGAATTTATGGATGGATGGAAGAGTGGATGATAGAAAGGTTGAATGGATCGATTAAATAACAATGAATGGAGTAGTGATGGATGGATGGATGGATAAATGGACTGATTGATTGATGAATTGATTGATGTGTTGAGTGTCTAATTGAATTATGGAGTGAATGATGGATTGATTGCTGAATGGAACGATAGATTGTAGATTGCATCGATGAATGGAAGATGGTTGATAAAGTAACGAACGAGTAAATTAAAGGACGGCGTAGGACTACACAGAGAGTGAAGACCGTTCGCCCAATTGGACAGAGGAGGAGGCAACCAGATTAATAAGTAAGAGAGTTTCCCCTTCCTCTCCCCTTCGTCCTCTCGTCTCTCCGCTGACCGAGTGGCATCAGTCTACACAGAGTATACAATCAGTTGAGCAAGGGCCATCGGAGGGTCGTTCCACCCCAGCACCATCATCTCCATCAGCGGTAGACACGATTACAAATAGACCTCGCTCAATCGTTTGGTATAAATCAACGTTAGAATAAAAGGAAGGAAGGAAGGAAGGAAGGAAGGAAGGAGGAAGGAGGAAGGAGGGAGGAAGGAGGGAGGAAGGAGGGAGGAAGGAGGGAGGAAGGAGGGAGGGAGGAAGGAGGGAGGAAGGAGGGAGGAAGGAGGGAGGAAGGAGGGAGGAAGTAGGGAGGAAGGAAGGAGGAAGAAAGGAAGGAAGAAGGGAGGAAAGAGGGATGGAGGGAGAAACGAATGAAGTAAGTTACCAAAAATCAGATTCGATCACAGCCAGAGAAGCGTGTAATCATTTGCACAATCGTAATCGTAATCGTAATCTCCTAACTTCTAAACCAACCTGCGAGCATTCCATGAGCTCATTCTATCACTCATACTTACTCACATTTCTTTAAAATAGAAACCATGCGCAGTAAAAAACAGACTTGACAGGAAAGAAACACTCATAGATCACGAAGACACAAGTGGAAGATGGAACAGCTGCGTTTTATCTCGTCTCGCAACGCTTCCAATCGTTAACCCCCCTGTCCTGCTTTCCTTTCATTCTTCTCTCTTCCGTCTATCCTTTAATCTTTCTCATCCTTCTTTGGGTTCCCTTTCTTCTGTATGTCCGTCCGTCCGTCCATCCATCCATCCATCCATCCATCCATCCATCCATCCATCCATCCATCCATCGATATCCACCAAAATCCACCAAAATCCACCAAAATCCATCCACACAAATCCATCCATCTATCCATCCATCCATTCACCCACTCACACACACACACATCCATCCATCCACCCACACATCCATCCATCCACCCACACATCCATCCATCCATCCACTCACATACCCATCCATCCTTCCATCCATCCATCTTTCCGCCTTAACCGCCTGTTCGTCTGCAGCCAACCAGAGCTAAATCCTTGACCAGGTCGAACCGATAAAGCCCCACAAGCAAACGCTCCCATAAAACCGACTTTTCCCCATCACTCAGCCGCGCCTAACACAACCACCCACTCTTTCCCACCCATCGGCCCCTCCTGTTTCCCCAACGAGAGGGGGGTGAGAGGAGACAGGCGCATCGTCTAAAACGACGCCCCACTGGCTTGTTTCAATTATCATCTCCTAGAAAATGCGCATACACAAGGTTACATACGCGGCGATACATTGCGCTAATTACCTACAGTATACACACACACACAGACACGCACACGCACAATCCTGTAAACATAACTTCCTTATAAATATATAATGCATATACAGGTTTGCGTATATCCATGAGTTAAAAAAATTACTTGCGTAATAAAAGACTTGTGTATTTTTCGCATATATATATATATATATATATATATATATAAGTGTGTGTATGTTCATACATATCTTTGCGGATGGATGAATGAATATACTAAAATAAATATATGTATGTGTACATATATACAGTATAATTATATATACATTACGTTATTTCTTCCCTAGATTTCATTGTATCGCAGTTAAACTCATATAGACGTTCCTTTAATTGACCTTTTGCCGTCCTAACAAATCAGATCTAACGAAAGGAAGTGGAAACATTCGTTGCCTCTAGCATTCAGTAATAAACACGGTTTCCCCCAGCGATCATTTACAAACAGTTTGCGCACACACTTACATACACATTCATGCAAAAATTTATATAGCGCCCTTTCGAGGTAGCTACCCGAGATCGCTCCGAACTCCAGCTCGGATATAAAGGGTCAGTTCTCAAATGTATTGTAATAACCATAAAAATTGCCAACACACGATTTAGGGAACAGACGTAACTCCAGAAAAAAGGCGAAAAAATTAACCACTGTTCAATGTTCACATCGCAATAAACGGTTATCCAATCGTATCTTTAGATTTATATAGCGCCTCTCGGCTCTGTATCAATAGTCCGAAGGTTCAATAGTTCGAAGGTTCGATAGTCCGAAGGTTCAATATTCCAAAGGTTCGATAGTCCGAAGGTTCGATAGTCCGAAAAAAGTTATAGTCCGAGTTTTCTTCGGGTTTTCGAACCTTCGGACTATCATAGGGTCAATATAATGCTACGTTATAGTTAGACAGACCACTCCAGGGAGGCATTGCTTAAGACTAGTTATGGGTCACTGTTCATTGCTTGTGCACTAGTGAAGATATTAGTTGGTCTGAGGATCTGTATTTTTAGTAAAGGTATTTGGCCGGCTTCAGAGGTCAGAACTAGTGGCTCGTTGGATACATTGTCGGTGGTGTTCTTATGTCTGGTTAGTCAGAACTGGGTGACCTGTCAGTCTGTTTCACAGGTCACGCTTACTAGAGGAACAGTATTCTTGGATCAGGTCCCTCAGATTCGGCTGACCCCGCTGCTCTGTCTGACCGCACTGCCGCTCTGTCTGACTACGAGATTCGGTATAAAATAACCGCGCACTATAGACAAAGGGTCTGTCTGGCTGGAATCGCTCGTTGTTCGTGGGTTTGTTAAGGTATAGTCAAGTAGGTTGGGATCTTGGGAAGACTGCCGCTAGTGATGCATTGGTGAACTCCGCTATTGAACGTAGACGGTAACTGTATCATTATCTAGATAAAATTATTAATATATTTATTATTATTATTCTGAAATCCCAAACTGAGTAGTAACTTATTATCAACTTTATATATATGAACTCATTATCAGCATGATCGTGTATACGTGAAAGAACTCACAAAGCTTGTAGGCTATGACGTCTAAACACGCTGTGCAGGTTAAGTTTGATGTTCATTTCTAAAGTCTTTTGATTATTATCTGAGTTATCGTTTACGTGATAATAAAACAATTTATTTCGTTATATTTTATATCTCTCGTGCGAGTTGCTAAGTTCACCCATAATTTCCTGTAGGTAGATTCTTCGTCTGGCTGATATCGTGGCTTAGCTAATTGTCTGGAAGGTAATTCCTTATACCTATAGATTGGCTAGGCACTCAAATAAGGTACACGATATATATCAAAAGCCGACCGAGACGACAGGACTATCGAACCTTCAGATTATCGAACCCTATGCACTCTCGAGCTTACACTAATCTTCGGACTATCGAACCTTCGGATTATCTAATGGATACCAGCGCCTCCAACAGGATAATTATTCAGAGGCGTTCTCAGCACGGAAAGCGTAGGGAAAAGAACACATTTAGAGAGTGAGAGGCCGATTGAGTGAAGCCAGTCATTAGTTCAGTTAGTGTTTACAAAAAATTCGCTGACGTAATCACAATACCGGCGTCGCCCTCCTAATTGCACCAGCCTTGGGACCGGTACCAGCCAAGCACAAAACAGCCACCGCGTCACCTACTGCGCTGGATAACTTCTCGCCTTCAAAAACCGACGATACTTAACAGACTGAGAACAAAGAAGAGAGAAACAGATTCTTCGCTATATTAAGTGGATTTTGATCAGCCAAAATAACTCTCAGACAAGACAAACCTTTGAAGCGTGTTCAAAGCGCGTAAATGTTATTGCGAGCGAAATAATCGCCCGCCAAAATCCGACACCTCCGCGCGGCCACCAAAGGAGATCAAAGCGTTAATTAGCGGTGCCGTAATTAAGCCTTGAACGGGGGCAGAAAGAGCTATGACGCAGATGAAAAAACACCGATAGCAGCGTCTGAGATTGCTCTAATTAATCGCAGTTGATACTTGGTGGCTCATCGTGGAATCTCTGATGTCCCTTGTATGGAGCAGTACTCCATACAACAGTACTGACAGAAGATCAGTAAGTGTTTCGGATATGACGTCCAGGGAGAAATAATCGTACTTATAACCTCTGTGTGAGGTCTCTCAACTGCTAAAGGCGCTATAAAATCGCTGTGTTACTGGTCAAATGCCTATTATGTCATGCATACATAATTACATGCATAATGCGTATATATGATCGGACGCGTGCCTTTGCGTACATGAAGTGGCACATGTTATGTACAGATGTATGCACACATGCATATTCATAAAGGGGACTTCTCAGAGGAGGAGGAGAAGGAGGAAGAGGAGGTGGAAGAAAAGAAGAAGAGAGCAAGAGGAAAGTAAGTAAGTAAATCCGTAAGTCAGCATCATCATAAATTCGACATTACAGACGCAGCAGACCACAATCTCTGTTAAAACCGACATTATATGCAATCGTTTACATTCAAAGACAAGAATATTCAGAATATAAGAAACGAATAGGAAAGGTTCCTCCTCGCATTCGATCTTCTGCCTCCGGGAGAAAAACCCTTATCGTGGGTCCATTCGTAGAAGGAAGTGCCAAGATTGGGGAGGGGAGGGGCGAAAGTAATGGAACTACAAGTGCTCAGGGTCACGCTAAAAGGGTCTTTTTCTGCCCTTAGGCAAAACTGCTCAAAAGACGGGGCATCATCAGGGAGATATATTGCTGCCTGCAAAGGAGACGGTATTTGAGTGGGAGACGGAGAGAGAAAGAAAGTATTAAAAGCAGGAGGGAGGGGAGGAAGAGGAAGAGAAGGAGGAGGAAGAAGAAAATGAGGAGGAGGAGGAGGAGGAGAAAGATGAGGAAGAAGGAGGAGGAGAAGGGGATGAAGAGTAGGAGGAGGAAGTAGAAGAAGAGGAGGAGGAGAAGGAAAAAGAGGAGGAGGAGGAATGGGAAGTAGAGGAGAAAGAAGAAGAGGAAGAAAAAGATGAGGAGGAGGAGAAGGGCCAATGGAAATTGGGAGATGACAAGCGTTTGAGGAAAGGTTCTTGATGATGATGGCTATATGAACGAGGATAAGCAGCGGGAAGTTTAGGAGGAGGAGGAGGAGGAGGCTGAGAAGGAAAGATGGTCAAAGCGTGGTGCCTGACCGTCTTTCTAATCGATGGTCGGCCTACCTAATTGTGCTGTACCAGTTGCTCTAAATTTCCAGACCATTAGACGCCATGTGCGGTAATTACCGGGCGGCTTAGGGCGCTTTTTAAAGCTTTCCCTCCACCCAGCAGCGGATGACTGACGGACCGCCCGACCGCCGAGTCATGTCTTCCCATCCCCTCGCCTTCCTTACCTCTCTATTCCCGTTATCCCTTTCTTAGTCTTTACGCCCCTTTAGAGGCAGCAGACAGAGAGAGTGAGAGACAGACAGACAGAAACAGAGAGAGAGAGAAACAGAGAGAGAGAGAGAGAGAGAGAGAAATAGATACAGGGAAGAGAAAGGGAGAGAGTCAAAGAGACTGAGAGAGAGACAGACGTGGCATTCTCCCGGTCAATGCGTCAAGAGGCGATAAATTGTATACCGCCGCATGGGATATGATAGTAGCGTCTAAGAACATACATACAGCGAGAATCCAGAGCAAATGAAGGCAAACAATCATTTAATAGCACGCTGGACCTTACGATCTGATACTATATGCAGTGGTAAGAAACAGAAGGTAATGCCTTTGACATTGACTGACCAGAAATCGAAATGAATAATCTGGATATGTTTTATAAGAAGATGAAATTCATATATTTTTACAACAACTGTTTCCTAGCTAACCAGCTGACCGACTCACTCACTCACTCACTCCCTCACTCACTCACTCACTCACTCCCTCCCTCACTCACTCACTCACTCGCTCGCTCACTCGCTCACTCCCTCACTCACTCACTCACTCACTCGCTCGCTCATATGGTACGGATCCACGGTAAGATACTCACTCATTCACTCGCTCGCTCACTCGCTCGCTCGCTCATATGGTACGGATCCACGGTAAGATACGATACAATACAATATAATCATACAATGTAAAACAATAGGTGTAAAATACCTCGTAGGCAGCGTCCACTGGCGTGTGGTACGTGCGTGCGTGGGTCACACATGCACTGGCCCGTGTCGCATCCTTCGTAGAGCCACCAGCAGACCATGTCGGTCCCAGGTCCATCGCAGTCGCCATCAGAGGCACACGGACGAGTCTGGGTCTTGTAGTTCGTCGGAACAAAGGAGAAGAACTGACCTGTGGCAATGAAGACAGTAACAATGGGCGGATTAACAATGGATGTATTAACAATGGGTGGATTTACAATGGGTGGATTAACAATATGTGGATTTACAATGGGTGGATTAACAATGAGTGGATTAACAATATGTGGATTAACAATGGGTGGATTAACAATGGGTGGATTAAAAATGGGTGGATTAACAACAGACGGATGAACAGTAGGGGGATAAAAAAGTAGATGGATAAAAATGGATTGATTGACAATAGATGGCTGAACAATGAACGAATTAACAATGAATGAACTGGCAATAAAAGAAATCATAATGAATGAATTAACGATAAAAAATTAACAATGAACGAATTAACAATAGATGCATTAACAATAAAGGAACTAACAATGCAAGAATAAACAATGAAAGGAATAATAGTATATGGATTAACAATAGGCGGATGAACAATGGACTTTTGAACAAATAATAGAAGGTTTAGCAATTGAGCTTCATTTATAATCACTCACGGTTTCGTCATACTGAAGCTACAACTACGAATTAATTTAACTCGACTACTGCTCCTACTTCGGCAGTGCCAGTCCCGAGCCTTGGTAAAGGACGAGGGCGACGCTAATGACCTATGTTATCACACGTTGTCGTTCAACCAAAACAACCACTGCTGCCAAATAAAAACATTTTAATCCCTTCATTAGACCGATTCCAAATCGTATTCCGTAAAATTCGATCTCGCCAGGATTTTCGTGATCCTTGTTTTCCCGGCAATAATTTTCTCCAACGGCGAGAAGCAATCTGCGGTCCACTGCCGGAAGTCACCAGGCGCGCTGCATTCTGGTCTCAGGTTCCGCCATTGTCTGCGTCATGACCGTGCGGTTTACCCGAAATCGCACTCGCGGAATGAGTAAACAGCACCGGACTGGATAAGTGACGGGTTGCTGCACGATTGTACTTGGTACTCATCATCATCAGTTCATGGAGCCAGATATTTCGTGGCGATGGGTACGAATAAACGTTCTTTACCGTCCTCCCTTATTTCTCAAGTTCATTATTAATGGACTTGCTCAAGAACCGAGTCGTTCTATCATCGCCTTATCCCATCGTGAAAGCGATCGACCTTCAATTAACCCGTATTATCATCGAATACCAGAATCCTTGATAGACCTAGATTTCGACCGGTTTTATGAAGCTGTGATAAAACTTACTACGCCCGATGCGATAGTCCGATGGGGCGAATGGAGAGGTCGATGCCATTGGACGGAAGCCATTACGATACGGACAATGATCATCAGCAAAACAATAACATCCGGGAACGCATGACGATAGCGGTCGACAGAGAGAGAGAGAGAGAGAGGGGGGAGAACAAGTGCAGAGACAGAGGCAGATATAGACAGACGGACGGACGGACGGACGGACGGACGTCTTTAGACAGGTGGGCATGAAGATATAATGTAATCGCCAGGGAAATGAGTCACAGGTGAATACTGTCACAAAGTGCGAGAGAGAGACAGAGACAGAGTGGCAGTGACAGAGACAGACTGACAGACAGAGACAGACTGACAGAGTGAGCGAGACAGAGACAGAAACAGCCACAGACACAGAGAATGAGAGAGACAGAGGCAGAGACAGAGGCAGGGGCAGAGGCAGAGAGAAACAAAGGCAGACATAGACCGTTGGACAAACAGACAGACAGACAAATGAGACCAACAGACACAAAATTACAAACAGAGGCAGAATCATGATCATACTAATCATTTCTTTCCGTTCAATTTCAAACCGCAGTATGATCACAAATACCGTATGAACGAATGATTACAAGTTATTACAAGAGTCGAATTTAACCGTTGGCAGCCATGCAAGGTTTCATTACGTTATACATCTGATTTAAGCAACGGCGCCGCATAGAGAAAGAAGCACTGGTCATCCGTAGGGGTAGCGAGAATCGAACTCTGTTCATCAACTCTGCGCCCCAGTGTGTTCTCCATTGTTCTAAGCCTACCTCTTCCCTAAGATGAAGAGGACCAGGACGAAAGAGGAGGGGGCAGGTGAAGGTAGGCGATGAAGGTAAGAAGAAGAAGAGATAGAAGGGTAGGGTGAAGGATAGGGTAAGAGAAATGGCATGAAGGTAAGCAGATGAAGAATATGAATAGGATGACAGTAACAGGAAGAGGAGAAAGACGGTTAGGAAGAAGGTAAGAAGAGGAGTAAGACGACGGTAAAGAAAGAGAAGGAAGAAGGATAGGAAGAAAGCAAGAAGAAGACGGTGTAGAAGAGTGAGTTGGGAAAGACAAGATGAACAAATTTCACTGTGGGATGGTCGACAATAGAAAATTACAGCAGTCCACTTTCCGCGACAATATAACGACGCGTCCATTTGCCAATAAACAGCAACCCGTTTTCTCTGGGATGGTGATCTTTAAAAGGCGGAAAATGACAAGTCTATTAACGACGAGTGATGACTGACTTACTTACCGTAGACGAGCGACTGTGCGAGGAGTGGCACGAGCAGACCGACGAGGTTCGTAATGGGAACGCCACAGAGAGAGACACCAGAGCAGCAGTCCATGCTCCTCACATAACGCCTTCGATGAAGATGGATGGATGGGTGGATTGGGCGGGTGGGTGGTGGTTTGGGTGAGTGGGTGGATGGATGGGCGTGTGGCTAGGTGTTTGGTGGTTTGGGTGTGTGGGTGGGTGGATGGGCGGGTGGTTGGGTGGGTGGTGGTTTGGGTGAGTGGGTGGTTTGGGTGAGTGGATGGATGGATGGTTGGGTGGTTTGATGGATGGATGGATGTTTGGGTGGTTGGTAGGTGGGTTGATTGGTAGATGCGAGGGCTGATGGATGGATGGTGGAGGAAAGTTCTGCAAAACAGAACGGACAGTAAAGGTTAACGCAGAAAAAAGACTTCTGTGGCGCCAGAATTATAAAATGTGGTGAATTTGCAATATGGCGGATGCAGCCATTAGTACACGTATCAGAGGATTGAAGGGAAAACTCAGAATACGTGGTTTCTAGGCTATAGGTAATACGTACGTCTGCGTGTGTCTGCATTTGAGTGTATGTGTGTGTGTGTGTGTGTATATATATATATTATGGGTATGAACTTATTTTTGCGTGTATTCTTGTTTCAATGAATATTTATAAGTACATTAGACATTTATTTTATTATTCCGAGATCTTACGACATCTTATAGCAACATAGGCTTTTGACCTCTTTAAGGTTTTTGAAGTAATTCAGTTAATTTCATATAATGTTTGTAATCATTTTCTTTCTGTTTTCTTCTGAATGATTCCCTTTCTGGAAGGTTGCTGAGACTGCGGTATTTGTGGTTTGTGAAATATTTCCGTTCATTTTATATAGCGTTTTTTAAATTTGTTTAGCACGTGAAATAATTTCATAGCTTTATAGCACAGGAAATAATTTCATAGCTTTATAGCACAGGAAATAATTTCATAGCTTTATAGCACAGGAAATAATTTATAGCCTTATAGCACAGGAAATAATTTATAGCCTTATAGCATAGGAAGTAATTTCATAGCTTTATAGCGAAGGAAATAATTTATAGCCTTATAGCATAGGAAGTAATTTCATAGCTTTATAGCGAAGGAAATAATTTATAGCCTTATAGCATAGGAAGTAATTTCATAGCTTTATAGCGAAGGAAATAATTTATAGCCTTATAGCATAGGAAGTAATTTATAGCCTTATAGCACAGGAAATAATTTATAGCCATATAGCATAGGAAGTAATTTATAGCCTTATAGCATAAGAAGTAATTTCATAGCTTTATAGCGAAGGAAATAATTTATAGCCTTATAGCATAGGAAGTAATTTATAGCCTTATAGCATAGGAAGTAATTTATAGCCTTATAGCACAGGAAATAATTTATAGCCTTATAGCATAAGAAGTAATTTCATAGCTTTATAGCGAAGGAAATAATTTATAGCCTTATAGCATAGGAAGTAATTTATAGCCTTATAGCATAGGAAGTAATTTATAGCCTTATAGCATAGGAAGTAATTTCATAGCTTTATAGCGAAGGAAATAATTTATAGCCTTATAGCATAGGAAGTAATTTATAGCCTTATAGCACAGGAAACAAACGAAGACACAGATGGACAGAGAACTAAAATTATTTCTTTTGCTATCAAATTATTTCCTGTGCCATAAAAAGATAAAATCATATTTGACAATGATATTCTGTTGACCTATTTTTTTTGCTGAATTACAGCTACATTGCTCGATCTTTTAGAAAGGTTATTAACTGTATGTCTGTCTGTCTGCGTGTGTGTCTCCCTATTTGTCTGTCTGCATGTATGTCTAACTATCTGTCTAAATGTCTGCCTGCCTGTATACCTATTCGTCTGTCCGTATGACCTCTTCACTGTGCGTGTTTGTCTGACTATCTGTGTCTTCGTTTATTTTATTGTGCAATGAAACAATTATCTTCATTAACATTCAACATCCGCTTCCTTTATATTTCTTGTTTTTTTACTGCGGTGGTCGACAAATAATTATGTTTCATGTTCTTATCACAATTCCTTTTGTGGTTCTTTGATCAACGTCTTTCGCTGCCTTTCCCTCGCTCACTCACTCACTCACTCACTCACTCACTCACTCACTCACTCACTCACTCACTCACTCACTCACTCACTCACTCACTCACTCACTCACTCACTCACTCACTCACTCACTCACTCACTCACTCACTCACTCACTCACTCACTCGCTCGCTCGCTCACTCGCTCCCTCGCTCACTCACTCACTCACTCACTCACTCACTCACTCACTCACTCACTCACTCGCTCGCTCACTCGCTCACTCGCTCACTCGCTCACTCGCTCACTCGCTCACTCGCTCCCTCGCTCACTCGCTCACTCGCTCACTCGCTCCCTCGCTCACTCGCTCACTCGCTCACTCGCTCACTCGCTCGCTCGCTCGCTCACTCGCTCGCTCGCTCACTCGCTCGCTCGCTCGCTCGCTTATATTCGCGCATCTGTCGTAAAATAACTCACGCAGCCTAACTCCATGCGGCAGATAATACCAACAACGCGTTCATTTGCTTATGGTTCTTCCATTGGGTCCCAAGGAAGTGGACGCGTTTGAAGGCTAGCCACGTTAAGTCATTGAATTCATTCATACGTAGCATTTTTTAAATTATCATGGCTTACATTAAATTAGATTTTCTATGGTCTTTCTTATTACAGTTCTACTTCTCTGTCTACTAGGCTGATAAAAGTTAAAATATTAAAGCGTCATAAAATAATAACAATAATAATAATAATAATAATAATTATTATTATTATTATAAAAAGAACCTCTCGGCTTGCTAAGAGAAGATGGAAAGCGACAAGACGGCGTCACACTCATCCCTTGGACGCGTGGTCGATGTCTGGCATGGGAAGTGACAGTGCCCGACACCTACGCCAAGTTCCTTCTTATCGACACATCCGTCAGAGCTGGCGAACCAGCCGAACGCGCAGCTAAGACGAAGAGGGCCAAGTATTCCACCATAACCAACGCCCACGACTTCGTAACCCTCGTCTTGGAATCCGGTGGCGCTTGGAGCAGTGAAGGACTGCAGTTCAGCCCCCTTTTGGACGTCACCTCCCTGGAAATGGTCAAGCCATGGTAGACGCGCTATTTTGTCTCTCTCAAGGGCCTAAGACTGAATCTCTAATTGTCCCTACAATATTCTGAATCTTTGTGACGCCAACCTCGCTTTCTTCCACAAACTTAAAATAGAAGGCTCATGATAATATACATGACGTCGTTTATAGTCATAGTATCCTTGTGAGGCCTATAGGACTATTATATAGCTCATGGCTTGCAATCTTCAAGTTGCATATAAACTATATCTTGGCATACAAGTTCAGCTGGCAACAATATTATGCATTCTTACTATTAAAACCAGGACCTATAATTATAAAGTCTCTTCAACCAATCACGTAACCGAGCCGTAGGTCATTCGCCATATAGGGTGGGAATTTTTCCTATCCTGTGTCTTCTCAGTACGATCTCAATCCGCAGATTTGTTACAAAGAAATATATTCTTCAGTAATACATGTACATGTATACATGTACATGTAATACATGTAATACATGTTTTTTTTAAACCAAAGAACAGTTACTTGTCTTTATTAGTTACGGGATTAATTGATGCTTTTGACATACACAATTAATTCTTCGATAGCGTGATTCGCAGACAAAAGGGCATGCAATCCATTTCTTCAGTGCCCGGTATGGTATGGCATATGCAAGACGATTGTAGAAGCGGAGAGGGGTTTCTTCCAGCCACACAGCATGGGATAATTGAGTCCCCACTTTTGGCAGGCTGGAAGAACACGGCTGGACGAACAACGAGTTGGAGCTGTCCTTGCGATATATATTCGCGCATCTGTCGTAAAATAACTCACGCAGCCTAACTCCATGCGGCAGATAATACCAACAACGCGTTCATTTGCTTATGGTTCTTCCATTGGGTCCCAAGGAAGTGGACGCGTTTGAAGGCTAGCCACGTTAAGTCATTGAATTCATTCATACGTAGCATTTTTTAAATTATCATGGCTTACATTAAATTAGATTTTCTATGGTCTTTCTTATTACAGTTCTACTTCTCTGTCTACTAGGCCGATAAAAGTTAATATATTAAAGCGTCATAAAATAATAATAATAATAATAATAATAAAAATAATAATAATAAAATGAACCTCTCGGCTTGCTAAGAGAAGATGGAAAGCGACAAGACGTCGTCACACTCATCCCTGTCTCTGCCTCTGTCACTGTCTGTCTGTCTGTCCTTCTGTTTCTGTCTCTCTCTATTTCACTCTTTCTCTGACTACCTCTTTGCATGTGTTAGTCCACATGTCCCTCCATCTGATCTTCTATCAGTTTCATTGCATATCTGTGCATTTGTCAGTTTATCTTTTAACTGTCTGTGTGTCTGCATTCTTCTTAGTCAGTGTTTTATTCCTTCTTATCTCCCTCTGACGTATTCCCTCTTTTCCCTGCCTTTCCTCCCTTCCCTTTATCCCGCTTATTATTTTGCAATATTCGCCACTTTATATCTTCTCTTTGAAGCAAAATCGTGAATGTAATTCTTCTGGAATCGTTTCTTTCGCCACTCCCTTACCGTACCAATCGCCTCTCCCCGTTCTCCGACGCTCTTTCCCATCTCCTCCTCTTCTCCATCTTTTTCGTTTTCCTCTTCTCTCACTCTTCCATTTCTTCCTCCATTCCCTCTTCCCTCCTTCTTCTCCTCTTCCCCTCCTCCTCCCTCTTCTCCGCCCTGCCCTGCTCCCTCTCCCGATCTACTTACTTCCTCCTAATCTCCTCCCTTACTCCAAATTCTCCTCCAAATCTATTTCTCACTCCTTCCTTTTCTCTTCTCTTTCCTCTCCCTTTTCTTCCTCCCTCTCCTCTTCCCTCCCCGATCTACTTACTTCCTCCTCATCTACTCCCTTATTCCAGATTCTCCACCTCTTTTCCTTCCCTTATTTTCCCTCTCCTCTTCCCTCTGCTCTTCCCTCTCGTCTTCCCTTCTTAACCAAATTCCCTCAGAATGAATCCGATCAATGGTTTCATTTATCCGTCCATCCGTTTAGAATCTTTTATTATCTCTAAATCTGTTTCAACAGCAATTCGTTCTATGACCGTTTACATCTTTCGACCCTTTGTCTCGTTGTCTCTATACTTGTCCGTGGCCTGAGCGCGATTGTCTGTCTGTGTCTGTCCGTCTGTCTGTCATCCATCCATCCAAACACGAAATTATCTGTCCGTCCATTCATTCATCCATTCATCCATTCATACGCACATACACACATCCATCCATCCACTGCATCACGTGCATCAACAAATTCATTCTTCCACGATATCCATCCAGACATCTTCTCCTCATCTCCTCATTCCAACCACTCCATCCCTTCACCTCTTCCATCCATCCATCCATCCATCCAGACATCCAGACATCCAGACATCCATCCAGACATCCATCCAGACATCCATCCATCCGTACGTCCGTCCGTCCGTCCATCCATCCATAATTGAACCCATAAATTTCTTCGGCTGACTATGAGTCTGTCTGAACCTGTTCTTGGTTGTATGTGTGCACCTGCGTCTATGTTTGTGTGTATGTCGTCGTTAGATGGCAAATTAAATGGCATATGAGTCTGTCTGAACCTGTTCTTGGTTGTATGTGTGCACCTGCGTCTATGTTTGTGTGTATGTCGTCGTTAGATGGCAAATTAAATGGCATGGATGTCGCCATCTGGAGTCAACCGACAGCAACAAAGGGACCTCACCCTCCCTCGGACGATGTCAACAGGAAGAGAAGGAAGGAGGAGGAGTAGGAGTAGAAGGAGGAGGAGGAGGTATACACAGAGACAGAGAGTGTGAGAGCGAGAGACAGAGCGACAGAGTGTGTGTGTGTGTGTGTGTATGTGAAAGACAGAGACAGAGACAGAGAGACAGAGAAACAGAGAGATAGTGATATAGAGAAATAGATACAGAGAAGAGAAAGAGAGTCAAAGAGACAGAGACAGCCAGCCAGACAGACAAAAGGACAGAAATATAGAAAGAAAAGAGAATGGGAAAGAGAGGAAGAGAGGAAAGAGACAGAGAGCGACTGACAGCGAGACGGACAGAAATAGAGAAAGAGAAGAGAAAGGACAAGAGAGGGAGAGAGAAACACCAAGAGACACAAGAGCGAGGCTGAAAGATGCATCTTAATAACAATAATGGCGGAATATATCGGAAGGTTAACGTATCGTGTAGCGAAATACCATACGAAGGAGACTCACGTGATGCGAGGACAAAGGAGCACAAGCGAACGGACAAACAGACAGAGACAGACAGACAGACAGACAGACAGTCATAGATAGATAGACAGACGAACAGATGGAGTGCATGGCGGACGGGTGGACGTATAGCAAAATGAAAAATATAGGTAGGCGGACAGACAGGCAGACGAACACAGGGACAGACAAACATATTGTCCATCTATTCGTCTGTCTATTTATCTGTCTGTCAGTCTGCCTAAATTTTCATTTTCATTGAAAAACAAAAAACACAGGTACACAGACAGACAGAAAGATGAACAGTCAGTGACAAACAGACAAGCAGACAGACCTACCGAAAGACAGACACAGACAGACAGCGACACGCAGAGACAGAGACAGAGATAGACACAGACAGATACAGCAAAAAAAGAGACAGAGGAACAGAAGACAGCGGGGCGTACGGACGGACAGATTGACAGAAAGACAGAGGTAGACAGACGGACAGATAAACAGCTGGAATGATAGGTAGACGGACAGAAGGACGGATTGATGGATGAACGGATGGATTGATGGAGAGTGGAGCGATGGTGGAATAAGCGGATTCCTGGAAATCAATGGGAACTGGAATGAATGGAACGACTGCGCTGAATAAGGAAATGACTCAATAAATGACTGATTGACGTATCAGATGGCTTAGTGACATGGCCAACTCTTCGTCTGTTTTGGCAACATGGTCTGCGACATGGATTACTGGTGCGATTTGGTGGAATGGCTTAGCGACGTGGCTTACTGGTGCGGTTTGATAAAATGGCACCGGTTAGATGGCTAACCGATATGGCTTACTGGTGCGCTCTTGGTAGAATGGTCCGCTACAGTAAGCCACAGTCCCTAGCCTGGATAAAGGACGCTGATGATGTTTGCTATCACAGTGTCGCTAACTTGAAATTAGCACTACCAACTCCATGACTGTTTGCACTCTGGCAGTGCCAGTCCCAAGCCTGGATAAAAGAGAAGGGCGATGCTGATGATCTTCGCTATCGCACAGCGCTGTTAAACTGCAGCCACACTACCAACTACTTCGTTCTTGACGATATATGAATGTAGACGTTAAGACAATCTGCGCCTCACTTTAAATCGGATGGGGATTGGGGAGCCAGTGGAGAGGGTCTTTGACACAGTTGTGCTAAAGCGGAGGTGTCAAACGCTTTTGTGAGTACCTAAGTCACGTGAGAAAATTGGGTAGAGATCTCAGGGGGGGGGCGTGAAAACAGTTGAGTTAGGGTATGAAAACGCGATTCTGATATGCCTTATCAATTATAAACATCAGAGAAAACTCAATAAGCCCGAAAATGATAAATTAGACGTTTTATTCTCAATTTTCCTGTCATCAGGCAAG
>OY365813.1:28515796-28525796 GCA_959347315.1 Bimastos eiseni | reverse complement strand
GTGTAAAATAGGAAAGGAACTAATTTAACTAAACTTAGAAATGAGACGCCTGACTCTGCGATACCGTGGACCAGGCGTAGAAATTCACATCAATCCACTCGATTTAGCACATAATAGCAGCCGCCGCCGCTTGGTCAGAAACAGATGTCACGTGCACTATTCGTATTCGGTCCAACCGGTACAATTCGGCCGAATGCCGAATAGCTATTCGGCACACTACTCGGTTCCGAGGAGAATACGAAGCGAATATTCGGTACAGGCCTAATACAAACACACGCGCACACACACACACACACACACACACACACACACACACACACACACACACATACATACACACACACATACAATGCCTATACACCCATGCATACATTCGTAGCCAAGAACACAGATCAATAAAAAAAATAAAACACACAGAAGGCAGTCATAGCTACATATGACACAAAGATGCATTAATTCAACGACGACTACGAAAAATCGTTGGAGGATCTACTACTACGAATGATTAAGACTTATTAGCGGCTGTCAAGTGCATTCACATATATTATCAGGTGCATTACAGATCGACTCAATACACAATATACACCTCACATACACACATGCATTTATACATACATGCATACATACATACATACATACATACATACATACATACATACATACATACATACATGCATACAGCATACATAAAAACACACACACATGGCAGTCATATACATACAGTGCCGTAGATACATACAACATATATACATACATATATACATACATACATACATACATACATACATACACACATACATACATACATACATACATACATACATACATACATACATACATACATACATACATACATACATACATACATACATACATACATACATACATACATACATGCAATCAATCAGAGTCATTTTTTCTATTAAACATCAAATTGTCTAGTTTATTAATTAAGAAGCCAAAATAAGTAACCATACGGTACCAGAAAAATCAAAAAATGACTGTTGCTGAGGAACGGGTAATTCAGAGAGGGTCATCTTCCGATAACTCAGACAACTCTGTGCAAAGATAAAAGTAGAGAAAATAAAAGTAGATTGCAACAAGTGCGACGTAATTTGCAATACTAGGATGGCTTAATAAAAATAATATGATATGCGAAGTTTGGAGAGTAGAAGAGGGAGCCAATTAGAAATTGTTGATGAAAGAGATGAACTTAATTAAGAGTGGATCGCAAGACACGAAAGGAAGTCAAAGGTTAGAGATAGTTATTAGAGTTTTTTTAAAAGGGACAATTGAAGGTAACCTTACCACTTCATTGGGTGATTTATCTAATTTGCTAAGAGTCAATCTGTCACACATACAAGCATATAGGGCCGCACCGAGGGCGGGGCCAGCGGGGCCTATACGCCACGGGCGCAAATGTGGAAAGGACGCAAATTTCAGGATGGAATAACTTAATTCATAAAATGCACTATTTTCAAAATGTGGGGCGCCAAATTGATGTTACGCACAGGCGCAATTATAGCTCGGTACGGTCCCGCAAGCATACATACCAATATGAACACAAATACAAACAAGCACACAGGCTATTAGATTCTGCAGCACATACGAACTCTGAACCATTACGCCTTGACCTCGATCCCATTGCTGTCTGCTTTCACAACATTTCCGTCTATTTTCGTTTCACTTGTCGCCGGCCATTCGTCGGTTATATGGACGATCGTATTCCGCGTCGCTAATATTGAGTCGGGACAGGAAGCCAGTGCATCGGTCTGAGGATGGTCATCGCGAGAGAATGACCGGAAGGCGGTCAAGCAGTTCCAAGTCATAAATCGACGCACGCTATGTTGGGTACGTCTGTCGTACAAACGTACGCCACTCCGGGCGGAAATGCTAGAGGAAGGGGATGGGGATGAATCGCACCGAGTGGGATAGGAGGCAAGTTTCTGTAGGTTGTAGTAAGTTTTTTGGTGGATGGATGATGTACGCTGTACAGACTGGGTGAGAGGATGGATGGGTGGATGGATGGGTGGGTGAGTGGATAGATGGATGGTTGAATGGGTGGATGGATGGTTGAAGGGATGGATGGGTGGATTGGTAAGTGACTGGGTTTGTGGATATGGATGGATGGACGGATAAACTGGAGGATGGATGGATGAATTGACTGATAAATTTGTCAGATTTGTGGCTTTGGGTAATGAATAGATTGTTTGATAAATGGATTGATTGATTGATCTTTGAATTCATAGAATGAATGTCTCTAATCCTCATAAGGATATAACTTGAGGAGTGATACTCTATCTAGAACAATAATGGAGGAACGTTTCAGGATTAGAAGAAAAAAGAAGACGAGGAAGACCCCGACTGAAGCTCCTGGACTGGATGATGAAGGACAGTTACAGCAAGCTGAAGGAAGGGCAGAATGAAGAAGAAGAAGAAAAAGAATGACTGATGAATTGATTGATTGATTTATTAAAGGATGAATGGATTGATTATTGAATGGATGAATTTAATAGTAGCTGGACAGAATACTAAATAGGTAAATAGATTGATTAAAGAACGGATATCCAATGAATGGATAGACGGTTAAATGAATAGATAGATATTTAAATCAATAGATAGTTTGACAGACTACATGAGGAATAAATGCTTCAGCAGCCAAATAGACAGAGGGCCATTGTGATACGTGAAACCGACGATAGAACAAAACACATTGAACAATGGCTTATTATGCATGCAAGAACCTTTGTCTAGGCAACAATAGCATCGTGTAGGCCCTACGATCAGAGAAAAACCGTCGCCCAATCAACCAATCCCATTGTTCATTTGCAACCGGGAAAACCAAACGCACTTCCTCACAGATGTGCCACAGAAAATCTACAGTCTGCCTGCAAACAGACCAGAGAGAACGCATAGTCCCCCGCAGACCTGCCGCAGCATTCAGCAGGCGACGCCACGCGGGAAAAATGAGAGACTGCGACGTTGTAGAATGCCTGGATTCAGTGACTGCAGAAGCCGCATTGCGCACGCCACGGAATACTAAAACACAGAGGAAGCCAAATGACCGCGTCCGCGCGCGCTAATTGAAATAAGGAAGCCGCATTGTAATTCACTGGACGCGATTCGCAGCGCTACGTTGGGCTATATAGATGTCGTGCTGGGCTCTATTATTTGCGCGATCTGCTGCGTCGCAACGCTAGCGACGTCTGCTTTTTCTAATAAAGGCATCGTAGGGCAAACGGGGACGAGGTGGGACACGCGTGAAGAAAGGACGCGGTGTGGAATATTATATTATTGAGCGGGACGGATGGGGTGAAACGGATGGGGTGAGGGGATGGAGTTCAAGCAAAACAAGGGTTGGATGCAATAGAGGGACAGTCTGGGGATTGGGACATTTGTTGGATTACAGAGGGGAAATATAGAGCAAAGGAAGAATACATAGAAATATATCTGTACATAATATGTATAACAATGTTTTATAATAATAATAATAATAATAATAATAATAATACCAAAAAATTTAATAGTAATATGTATATATAAAAATAGTCTTACCACATATTATGAGGCTAGACTATGTTTTATCTTATAAGTATCACTGCCAGACGAACATATCAACTTATATACTTATATACATATTATATATATATTATATACACATATTTTATATATTTTAAACATGTATACACACATACCTACATGTACATACATACATGGATACATGTGTACATACATATCTAAGCATATATAAATAAACATAGCATATACATACATACTATATGCATACATTATACCACTAAAAACATGCATATACGCATACATACATACATACATACATACATACATACATACATACATACATACATACATACAAACATGAATACATATAGACAGAAAGCATTGGTGACATTGAAACAGGTACACACACAGACAGACAGACAGACAGACAGACGGACAGACATACAGACAAATTTAAGCACACAGACAGACAGACATATTGAAACACAACTGCACAGGCAGTCTTCTAGACCCACAAAGACACAGACAGACAAACACATAAACACGCACACCGAAAGGTATGCACGCACAAAGGCAACACAAGAAGTGATACATACACAGCCAAAGCGACGGACATCGAAAGGGACGAAGGAGGTCAAACGCTCCAACAGATCCGGTTTCCACCAAATCTTCCTTAATTTCCAGACATTTGAAAGGGTCGCTTTGTGAGGGACACAAAAGTCACCAGCTGTTCAAGGGCAAGACCCCCATCACGTGTCCACAGCCTTCCTACCCCATCGCAACACCATCATCAATTCGTCCTAACCAATGCAAGAACCCCACGACATATTATACACAGGACTGGAAAGTTCCTATGTAACGACGTGTCACTTGTTTTTGGCGATAATTGGGAGCCAGAAATTGTCACATCTTGTTGGCAAAGCAAGCTGATTCGTTAACTTTTAGTATGAAGGTATATAGAAGAATAACTGTCAGGTAAAAAATAAAATGCTTTTGGGGTTTGGAACTTCATCTATTTTCAAATAAAAGCAAAATTTAAATTTAGGCGACATTTATGTTTAAGAGTATAACGTGTACACTGAAATTTGATGAGTAACCATCACTCTAATAAAGATTCCCTGCCAAACCTTTTGCCTGCAGAATAACATTATGCAATGTAATGCAATCAAACATTTATATAGCCCCCCTTCTGCACATAGTATCTTCACAGATGAGGCATGCGTCTTTAATTGTGACGGCGTCGTAAGCTACTGACATCTGGTGGTGCGATGCAAAGTAACCATGCATTTTTATAGCGCCTTTTGTGGATGAATGTAAGGCGTTGCACCGAGAGGTTTATTAAGTGCTTCACGGGAATAGCACAAGAGTTGGTCAATAAAACACGGCCCATAAACCTGTCTCTTTATATCCTTGGTATCCGAGTTCAAACTCATTTGCTGTTTAGTCAACCATTGCAAAGAAAATAATACATTAAGTCATTCAGTGAAAATTACCCACAGCTTGGGGTGATATCGACCGTAGTTACCCCAAATCTTGTTTAACATAACAATACTAGTCTTCGTTTAATTTCTAACTGACAAAACGCAGTATGATTAAAGACATAATGAACAAATGTTGACGAATTATTAGAGAAGTCGAATTTAACTGTCAACAGGCATGCAAGGCGCCCATCACGTTATACTCTAATTCAATCCAACGCCACCACCTAGCGAAAAACTAGTGAACATTACGGGGCATACGGGCATATAACTCAGTTCTTCGCCCCAGTGTCTCATCCATTACTCAACGACCCCATTATACTTCGGCCCTTCAATACTCAACTACCCCCATTACTCAACGGCCCATGACTCTATGCCCACCTCATAGCTCTGCGCCCAGTAATTCTGCCTCACCTCATTACTCTACGCCTCCCATCCTGGCCAGCCTGAAAGCATTGCTCTCAAGGCGTCTTCCGTTACATAACCAGGACCCTGACGAAAGATTGCCCAGCGCTATCGATTGATGGCGAGAAATTGCCGACAGATCGAACGACTTCTCAACAGCTGCAGTCCTCGTTGACGAATGGCCTGGTCTTTGATTGACAGATCCCAATACACACACAGCTCGGAACACCTGTCTCAAAACTATATCAACCTTTAAATACAGTGGTGGAAATAATTATTGCATCATCCAGCACAAATCGGTTTAATACATTTAAAGTTAGTCTTTTTAATTAATGTCACTAAAATTATTTTGTAATTAAGCATGAAATCGGTTATTTCATAAATTATATGTGTTCAGGAATGTCTGTTGGTCGATGCAAGAAAGAAAATAAGGGAAATTCATTTCTTCTAATCATGAATACGTCCTGAAAATATTATTTCGTTGTGCTACCTTTAGCTTTGATCACAGGGTTTTTACCACAACTGCTTCCACCACTGTACATCGGGGATCAAGTGTTTACAGCGCTGTAAGTTCGATCCTCCTTGTTCTCTTCCTCTTCCTCCTCTTCCTCCTCTTCCTCCTCCTCCTCCTCTTCCTCCTCCTCTTCCTCCTCTTCCTCCTCATCCTCCTCTTCCTCCTCCTCTTGCTCCTCTTGCTCCTTCTCTTCTTCCTCCTCCTCCTCCTCTTGCTCCTCCTCTTGCTCCTCCTCTTCTTCCTCCTCCTCCTCCTCTTGCTCCTCCTCTTCCTATTGCTCCTCTTGCTCCTCCTCTTCTTCCTCCTCCTCCTCCTCTTGCTCCTCCTCTTACTCTTTCTTCTCTTGCTCCTCCTCTTCTTCCTCCTCCTCCTCCTCTTGCTCCTCCTCTTCCTCTTGCTCCTCTTGCTCCTCCTCCTTATCTTCCTCGTCCTCCTCCTCTTTGTCCTCCTCCTATTCCTCGTCCTCCTCCTCTTCTTCCTATTCCTGTTCCTCCTCCTCTACCTCTTCTTCCTCCTCCTCCTCCTCCTCTTCCTCTGAGACGGCTACTGTGTAGTGGCCTTGAGCAAGTCCTTCGCTCACTAATGACAAGTCTCATCCATTGTCTCCTAATCATTAATAAATCCGTAGTAGTGGCTCAACTGTGGCCGATTTAACGAGCAATGTCAGGTGACAGTGGCCACACTTGTTATATACATCGACAAAAAAATGTCTAGAACTCTAGATGAACGAAAAACCGTGACTTAGAGAGCAGTGATGCTTCAATCGTGATGACGACGACGATGATGAAGACGATGATGATGCAGACGAGGATGATGATGGATGGTGGTGGTGGAGGTGGAGGTGGCGGTGATGATGATGTTGCTGATGATGATGGTGATTTTTCGACTATAATAATAATAATAATAATAACAATAATAATAATAATAATAATAATAATAATAACAACAACATCAACAGCAATTGTAGTTGCAGTAGCAACAACAACAATATGCAGGAAACTGGAAATTAATCCCACCACCTGATACCCCGCATCTAGCACCGCCTGCCCACCTTCCTTTCGGTTCTTCGCCCTCCTCTTATAGAGTTCAGTGCGCATGTCCAGGAAACATCGCGATCGCTTCCGTTAGTTACTCGCGCCAGAGTCATCGGCAGACGACTGTGATAATATGACCGACTTAGTGAGCGCAGGTTCTAGGCTTTGAACCAATATACGTGGACTCCAGGGCCCAGCGTTCATCAACCCCAGAAGTGTCATATTCAGGAATATTAGACATAAACTAATTATGTGGTCTTCTAGTCACTATACCCGTCCAGCCATCTGTGCAATTCACCCTACCGTATGTGCGTGCGTGCGTGCGTGCGTACGTCTGTCCGTCCGTCCATCCATCCATCCATACATACATCCATATATCCATCTAGTCATCCATGTATTCATCTATCCGAACATTCATCTAATCCAGCGGTTCTCAACCTTTTTAGCCCTGCGACCCCTAATAATATTTTGGAAAGTGTGGCGGCCCCCAGCTATTAATAGCATTGGGTTACTGCCTTCACCTCGTTTTTACTCCCATGCATTTTATTTAATTCTTAACATTTGATAATACATGCATCTCATGCATAACAGCATTATCAATCTTTGATCTTTAATTAACAGAACAATTTGAAAGTTGTTGTTGGTAATAATGTCATCAAATGAATCGTATTAAACAAGAAATAAGTAAAGATTAATTAAAGTCATTATAGTAGATGGCTAGTTCGCGTAATAATTACGATTGTATAAATATTGCATGTGAGCTGAAAAATCCAAGGCTGAAAACTTTTTTCCACAAATTCCTGAAGGTTCCAGACGACCACTTCAAATCGTAAGGCGACCCCGTGGTTGAAAACCGCTGGTCTAATCATGTTATCTAACAATTCATCCATCCAACCAACTACCCATCTCTCCCTACCACCTTTATCCATCCATCAATCCATCCATCCATCCATCCATCCATCCACCCATCCATCCATCCATCCATTCATCCATTCATCCATCAATCCATCTATCCATCCATCCATCCATCCATCCATCCACCCATCCATCCATTCATCCATTCATCCATCAATCCATCTATCCATCCATCCATCCATCCATTTATCCATCTATCCAACCATCTGTTCGCCAGCCTGTTCGTCCTATTATTGTCTTAGATCTAAATATAGACCGAGTAGCCATTTACGTCTGAACTAGCAACAGTACAGCTCGTTCATCGAGCACCATGCCAACAGAAACAGACAAACGGAGGGACGGACGGACAGGCAAGCAGGCAGGCAGGCAGGAAGACAAACAGATAGGCAGACAGGCAGGCAGATAGATAGACGGGCAGACGGACAGGTACGCACAAGTAGGCAAAGACACAGAGACGACAGACGAGGATGGGTACAAGATATAGGCAGTCGACACTACCTCAGATTCTGATTTCAAATAGGCATCATGATACTTTCATAACAATTGCCGAGAGAGAGGCAGAGAGAGAGGCAGAGAGAGAGACAGACAGACACAGAGAGAGACAGAGAGAGAGAGAGAGGCAGAAACAGTGACAGAGACAGAGACAGAGACAGAGATAGAGAGAGGTAGCGGATGGATGGGTGCCAAGGGTGAGAGGTGGTGAGGAAGAGAGAGAGAGAAAGAGAGAGAGAGAAAGCGAGAGAGAGTGTGTGTGTGCGTGAGAAAGAGAGAGAGAGAGAGAGAGAGAGAGAAACAGACAGACAGAAAGAGAAAAAGATAGACAAGTACATCTTAGAAGACCGTATAAACACAAGCTGATGCAGTCTAGAAAGTCCTTCCCTGTGAATAAGGACATCATTTTGACTACGTAAACAGAGGCCTCGGCCTTATACTGTCTCCCTATAGACTGACGTCTTCCAAGGCCACGTCCCTAGTAAAACTCCAGAATTGAACACAATAAACAGACTTACATAAAATAATAACCATTGAAACGCTAAACACGACAGGCAGGATGAGTGATTTAAACAGAGGACAAGGCCTTATACGAATTATGTGTAGAATGACATTTAAAGAGGTCGTGTCCATAGCAAACCACGCCCATGAATGGTCGAACAGAGGCCATGGCCTGACGACAATCTTTTCCGAAGAGTCACCAACAGAGGCTTTGTCCCTTAGAAAGCAACAATATGCATGGCCTCGTGCCAATCGTGGATGAAAGGTCGCATTAAGAGGTCACTTGACCTTAGAAAACCAACCAGATGAGCGAATTAAAAGGAGTCGAAGGCCTTGTATGAATCAAGGATTAAGTGACACATTACGAGGCCATTTTGTCCTATAAGGAGACTCCCCAAACGAGCGGGTCCAAAGGAATCAAAGGCTACCCACCAATGAGAAGCAGTGTCCCTATCCAAAGGAGTCAAACGCCACAACAAGAGGCCTTGGCCTCTACAAAACGCCGTCCGACAATTCCATCAATCAGAGACCACGACCCCGAAACCTGTAGCACAGACGAGCGCCATTATAATACCCATCACATCCAACGCGGATCATCCATAGGCCTACATACCTCAGTAAGAATCACCAACGACGTCCGTCACACGATAACTCCGCCAGACGACAGATGGCCTGGCAACATCCGGCTCTACCCGATATATATCGTCGTCGCTATCCGTCGACGCAGGCTAAGCGACCCAACGCCGATGCGCGCAGCCTTCTCTCGGTCTCCGTCTTTTAATCGGCGCGTGCGTTGGCTTAGTAGGGAAGCCGATGGGCTGGTTATCCCCCGACAAATGGACAGTGTGTAAGCGACGCCTTGGCTCGTCGGGACCCCTTTCCCGGGTCAGATAATCCCGCTATTCCTCGCCTGCTTCCATCACCTCACGCCGTGGTCGATGATGCGGCTTGTGTAGTGGCTGCGTGGCCGGTTGCCGAGCGGGCGAGGCAGGGCGAGATGCGGCTGCAGGCGGTCGGCGCTTGGCTTGGAGGTCTACTAGAGACCGTGGTCGACGCGTGCCTGCTACAGGCTGTTTCTGGGAAGGAAGGACGGAAGTGAAAGTCAGACGAAGTCAGGAAGGAAGGGAAAGTGGGAGGCCGGA